>OY720452.1:47629277-47851777 GCA_963082715.1 Harpalus rubripes
ATATTGATTAATTGTAAGATATTTCTAATCAAAGGACAGAAATCATTTCTGTCTAAACCCAAGATCCATTCATATGAAATGAAGTATAATTCTTCAAATAATTCTATATATAACAAACACTAAAATTTCCTTACAAAGGCTGTAAAATGACATAAAACTCCTACCGTACGGTCACAATAAAATTTAAAGGCTTCATCCCCATTGAATAACGTGTGATGTAGCGGTTTTGTAAGTTAGTGAATCTGAAATTTTATTCTGAATTCTGCTTCTCATGAATTGCAAAACGGATTTCCTAACACGTTTCTCTCTTTGTTTCCTTGAACTGAAGACACGTTTTTTTGTGGATTGCGCTGCTAATCCTTTCCCTTCATTATTCATCCCCAAAATAACAACACAGAATAATGAAAAAGCTCCACACACAGCAAAAGTAAGTTGAGCTATAAATTACAGCAAATAAATATTTTATTTTATTAAATGGACTGTGACGATGGTCACTAGATTTGAATTAAAATTTTCGTATTTAGCATTGTAGTCTTGTGGTTAATAAGTTTTTTTTTTCTAAATTTTATAAATTCAAATCGAGTTTCAAATCCCACAAGTAAAAATGATTTGAATATTTTATTATTTTGTGTTGATTTATATTACGCATACAATGTTATTGTTTATAAATACGGGTCCAAGCGACAGTTTTAGGCAAAGAAAGTGTGTGCTCTCTCGGAGAAACTTTGTGTGCCGTTTTCCGCGAACCTGGTGAGTGCCGGGCGAGTAAGTGTAGGACTGCCTCTAACTCAGTGCTGTTGGTGTGTGCCGGCAGCTTTTGAGAGAGTGCAGAAGGTGTATATACGGCTACGGATACCGCCGTAGCTGGATGTTTCTGTACAGTGGGGTTTGCCACTGTTTGCCGGAATTGCGATTGTCGATGAGTGTTGGTGTGTGCCAACACGGTCTCGTTTCCGTTCCGAAATTATGATTGTTGATAAGTGTTGTCGAGTGACCGTTTTGTTTCGTAACATTGTTACCCGTTCGTGTTCCCGCCACTTTGGTGTGTGCCATTGTTGCCCGTTTCTTTTAATGAACTTATCCTGCGAGTATCGCTGGTTTATTTGTATTATGCTAGCGATTGCTACATTTATTTTTTTGTTATTATTTTGTTTTTAATATATTTTAATAAAATACTAAAATTCATTACATTTAAATTCATTGTCAAAAAAATCGGACCCTGTCTCCACTAAGCTACCCGAGTTTCATTTGGCGTTCAAGCCACTCTCTTCAGCGACGCTATAAGAGCATCCTTTACCGGATTTATCGCTTCCCCTCTACTGTGTTATCGACCGATCGATTGGCGCCCGAGAAAGCCGTTTTGACAGCAAGGAGAACTACAGATAACGTCTACTAAAGTTGACAGGCTGCCTTTTGGTCATAATAAAATGGCGCCTGAGCAGGGACTGCGCTTTTTGGCTATTACATGCAGGACTGAATTATTTACATTATAGTTTACATGAACACTTTTGTTTCAGTTTTTTGCTATCTTACATTCTATTATATTAATTTTTCTACAGCAAGACAGCTATTGAAATGATGGGCGTTTAACTATTTACCTATTATTCATAAATTCGCCTATTTTTAGTATTATTTCCGCTTATCCTTATTTGACTTTGTGAGATTAAATAGAAAATCGTTATTTACTTTACAGCCTAATTTCGTTAAACATAAAAATGGCTCATTACGTAGTTGTATTGGCATCTAGAATTATGTTTTATTTTTGAATCACAATGCACTAATTACAATAATATGTATGTATATTGCTTTAGAAATATTAATAAAAATTTAGTGATCTGTTACTTCCCTTTCCGATGTATCTGATAACAATTTTAAAATAACTACAGGAACATGTTATATATTTATAATTTTAAGAAGTACACAAATTTTGTTATACTATACTGGTAAAAAAATTAATACGTTGTATTGTGAAATAATAAAATATCAGGCATTTGAAATATGGATATTGAATATAACTAAATCAAGTATGTGAGATATTAAAATATTCTTTGTTCATGGATGGATAATAGTATTTTTTGACAAATTCATTTATATAGGAATATAGCGTTATTTATTGGGCATTAGACCCATAAAACAAAATTTCACACCTTTTATTAATTTTATTAAATATTTCAAACGTCCACCATTTTATGATCTAAAAAGCGTACTACATATTTATTTACCACTGTAGAGCAAAGTTTATGTACTTTAATGAACGATTTTCTATATATTAACATAACCTATTAATAAACGGTCAACGGAAAAACGTATGATTCATTCAAAATTTACAATATTTGTATTCCTCATTCTTCAGGAGAATGCACTACACTAAATACAGGAGTCATATTTGTACAATAAACAAGGGATGTCCGGATATAAAACTGGGTCATCGTTTATTTAATACAATCGCTCACTCACCCCCAAATAAATTGTGTACAATTTATAGACCTTTGCAAAAAGAAACCGACATAATTAATTTCCTCGTACTCTTTGCCGTTGCTGGTAATGTTTCGTTATTTACTCTCTCTCTCTCTCTCACTATATAAAAAACTGAGTGTCTCTTGATTTAGCAAAAATCAATACCCTCATGTAGGTGGCTGTGAATCGTGAGTGCAATTCCTCGCACAATAAAACAAGATCGCATCGCAACGTGATAAGAAAGGAAAGTTATGAAGTTCAACTGAAGTCAGCTTCCTACGGAATTTCCACGACGGCTGCGATCTTAATTTCAACTTGAAAAATTTTTCAGCGTAAAGCCATTAGGAGCACGTAAATAGAGAAATAAACTTGATGAATGAAGCATTTATGAGGCTATTATAATTGCGGTGACGCTCCAGTTAAAACGTATGGATGATGTGACCGTATTTTTTTTAATCTGTCAAAAATTTTGTCAAAGAAAATTATGGCTACTGTATACCATTTCAGTGTTTTTGTTGTTTTTCAAATACATCAATTACAAGTAAATATTGTCTCACTTTTATAAATTCTTGAGCGGTGGCGGAAGATAAGTTTCAATAACATTGTCATATCATATCCATTATTGAAATAGTCCAATCAACGAATGCTCAAAAGGGGGGTGTAGAATGCATGGAGGGCGATACAATTTTTGACTTCAGGGCTTTGTCTGGAGTCGTTGCAAAGTAAACATACTAAAAGTCGCCGGACATAAGAGGGAGGGTGGCGGGTACCGAGAAGGTCTCTATTTTTGGTTTTTGCTTATACGTTTTTTGTTAAACTTTTCTCGCTAACACTTCATCTCTTCGGTTTACAGAAAAAAAAGTTGTAGAGGATTAAATTTCCTTTAAAATGATATAATATTTTCTGTCAACTTCAACCAATCAAAAGTTAAGGCAATTTAAATTTTTTGGGTAAATTTTGAGACGATGCTGGAAGACTTTACATTTACTCTAGGGACCTGGGGTATACGCGTTTGAAAGTGTGCGTCTACGGATTTTCTCTTCGGATTATGTATACCAGGTTGTTAAAGATGTTTTTATCTTCGTCAATATTTTCAAACCGGCCGCCAAATATATGCACGTTTTAATGCATTAGGGTAAAGTAAAAAATGTAATTTATGGCGAATAGTATCATGTTTGGAATGAAATAAAATATCTGAGTACTGTCAATTACTTTAGCGTGTTAGTTATGTAAATTTCCATGTATACAGGGTGATCGGAGAAAGTCCGGCACCAGGAATATTTTGTTTAGTTTTTGAGAGATACAAATAATGTTAACAAATTTAAAATCATAACATGATAGTAGTAAGAATTTTGCGGTTTTAGCGGAAATGGGTACAACTTTGGTTGTTATGTTTTATATTATATAGAATTTTATAAATTTAAAAATAAATGGTCGCCATTTTGATATGGTTAAAATAATACTATAATATGTTGGTAATATTGTGAAGCTAACTTTATGCAATATCCGAAAAAAATATCGATTCCGTATGCTAGATTCAAAGTTGTACCCATTTACGCTAAAACCGGAAGTGTGACGAAATTCTTACTACGATCATCTTATGAGCCCCTTTGTCTAGTTTAGCTGTGCTTGTTAACATTTTTTGTATCTTGGTGCCGAACTTTCACCGATCACCCCATATGCATATCAATTTACATAACTAACACGGTAAAGTAATTGGCAGTACCTAGAGTTTTAATTTGCTACCAAATATTTTACTTTGCCATAATGCATTAAACGGACATAAGTTTGACAGCCATTTTGAAAAAAATGTCGGGTTACAGATCGTGTGACCAAGATAAAAATATCTGTAACAACCTTGTAAACAGAATACGAAGAAAAAGTGTGCAGACGCACACTTTCCAAAGCGCATATTCCAGCTCTCTAGACTAAATGTACACTGTACAGCCTTCCAGCGGAATTTATAAATTTACCCAAAAAATTCCAAGTGCCATAACTTTTGATCGGTTGAAGATATAACAGAAAATGTTGAAGGAAATGTAATTCTTTACAACTTATTTCTGGGAATTTTTTTGTAAACCGAAGACATGAAGTGCTAGGAAGGAAAGTTTAACAAAAAACGTCAGGCAATTTTTTTTTTAGAAAATTTGTGGTTTTGATAAATGGTATCTCATAAACGGTTGGAGATAGAAAAGAACTTTAAAAAGCCAAAATGTAGAAGTTTTTTTCGGCTTTCATTTTGTATATAACGGCTTTTTTGTTAAGATGTGCTGTCTTCAAGATATACGCATAATACCAAAAACAGGTATCTTCTCGGTCTTCCCCCTGCACCCCGCTCACCTCCAAATTCCGAGAACTTTTAGTATGTTTATCTCTGACGACTCCAAAAAATGCACTGAACTCAAAATTTGTGACATCCCCACGCATTCTACAACCCCTTTATTGACTGCACTATAAGTCATTCAGTTTACTCAGTCTTAGTTATTGTTGTAGATGTTTGTAAATAGTGAAATAAATATATAAAACACTGTGATTCATTCCTTATACCCGTGGATGGTTCTGTGATCCAAACCATATAGAGCACCGTATGCTTGCTCGAACAGGAACCTCATATCCGTTACTATTTTTATGTTTTTAAAAAAGTTATACTAATTCTTCTATATCCTTTTATAGTAAAATTAACCTTGATATATTTATTCACATCCGCTTTTTGAATCTATCAAGATGTCTCCTCTTTCAGCTCTTGGTAATTGTATGCGTAATATGTTAATTTTCAATACTTTTTTGTAAAAGTATATTTGCATCTGTACCATTTTCGAGTCGTCAAATTATATGAGATTGTAAGTCAAGTAGTTGATTATCCATTAGGCGAGCACCTCGGGCCTCACCTAAACAGGAGCCTCAAAAAATGTCAACACAGTAAAGTACAATGTAACTATACTGATTCAATTACTGTTATACAGGGTGTAAATGAAATAAGTGCATTAAATTGAACCAGTAATGTAACTCGACGAGAGCAACAATATTTCTAAATAACATTTTTTTCTAAGTCTTTTAGATTTTCAGTTAAAATTCTTTAAAGATTTGCTGCATATTTCGTTACCCGCCCATGAAGAACAAATGGCTGCTGCTGTATTCAAGTAGGATACAAACAGCTCAAAAATTATCAGTCATCGGTTACACTTGCACTCACAGTAATTAATTAACGAATCAGCGGAAATAACATTTATTATTAATTAATTCGTAATAGTACAATTTTTAAAGTAAAGAAATTTAAATTTTCGATAACAAAATTATAAAATTGTGTATTAAACCAGGCTTTTAATCGCGTGTGAATAGAGGAAGACAAGGAGGAACGAGGTAACGGTAACGTGGAAGAGCAAAAGCATAGTTATTAGGTTATGAGATGATTATTTATCGTAGACAAATCATAATAGTTTAAATACGTTATTCAAAAAATGTAAGTACAAACTTTTGTCCATTTAAACGAGGTACATGAGTACCAATAATTAGTCGTCCATTTATTGTTCCCGCCCAAACATTTTTTAATGTAAAATTTTACAGCATTTTCGTCTGTCGAGATGTGTATTGTGCATAACAAATACACCTTCCCAAGTAAATTCAGTCTCAATAATGAACAATATGAGACATTCCCAAAATTGAATTCTGTTATATGCTGAAAACATTAAACTTTTTGCACATCGTATGGATATACAACTGTAGCTTTTTAAAAAATTGTCATATGTGACACTCTGTATTGTGTTAAAGATGTACAAGATTAACAAATATGCGAATATTAAAAACGTATGATTTGGAAACGCTCCGTCTAAATGTGTTGGCAACTCTATACCACTGTCTTTATATCAACCACAAATTAAAATGCAGTAAAGATACGAATAAATAAATAAACTATGGGTAAGTAATTACAATGTCTGTGTACTCGCTATTTGTAAACGTAAGCATTTTGACAAAATTTTACCTTATAAACAACTTTATTACTAATGTCAAAATTTAATAGCAACAACTGACAGGACTATCAATTGCTAAAACAAAATTTTCCGAGCTATTGCTACCGCATTCAAATATTAGAAAAATACTTGGAATGACTCGTCAATTTACGGGGTTGTAAAAATGCTAAAAAAAATATGCGATTTCGAGAAAAAGTTATTAGGAAATATTGTTTCTCTCGACGAGTTATATTACTGGTTAAATTTAATGTACTTATTTCATTTACACTCTGTATATAAAAATATTTAAATATTATACAGGGTGTTAATAGATTTGTTCGTTTCCGTACTTGGCGACTACAGTTTACTGCCGCGCCCATACAAAGTATATGGAGGCGGCATTTAAACCATAGAGGCAACGAAACGAACAGACCTAATGAATACGTGTTGCAAATTTATAAATTATGTAAGAGATGCAAAATAGACCAACTTTTTTTAATAAACATATATCCGGAAACACACCGTTTTCGAGTTACAGGCTCTTAAAAAAGTATTTATATACCTTATTTTAATTGGCGGTAACCTATGCCTATTTTGTTTATTTTAACAATAACAACAAGGTATAAATATGTATGTATAATGTACGACCGAGTGAACGACAGCACAAGAAATTCACAAATTTCATTAACACCCTGTATAAAATAGATATAAAGACCATAGTGTAAAAAGGTGGTATGTCTTATTTTTCTCTCTTCTCTAAACTGACACTCGCACTCTAAAAATTATAAATCACAATCTCCACGCTTACTACTCGCACTACAACATCCCCCCTCCTCAACAAACTTGAACATATTTTCCTTTTTTTACAAAATTACCGCGAGAGATATTAATTATAACAAGTTTTTATTTGACTAATATGATATTTAGTTAACTTATTCTTATTTATGTTCCGAATACCATAAATAGAATACGAAAATTTCGTTGTAATAAAAAATGGTCCCTTCCATTTTGGTGCAAATCCTGCACGAAAATTCCGTTCTGCGTCAGAAATGGGATAATTTCGTATCCAAACCATATCCCCTTCCTTAAACTCTTTAACGATTGGTTGAAAATATCGGTTACGGTACTGCTTCGTATTTTCTCTGGCCACTTCATACTTATTTTTAAAGTTGTTCATTTGTAATAAATAAAATTCTGTTAATGTTTTCGCTGCCCTCGCTTCGACCAAAATTTGCCAATCTGTAGAGCATTTTAATTTTTGTCCGAACATTATTTCTGCAAAAGATAATTTTGTACAAGCATTCACCCGATTTCTTAATATAAATAAAATTGTTGATAACTTTTTGTCCCAAGATTTGAGATTTTCATTGATATGAATTCTAATTAATTTCTTGATTGGTACGTTCCGTAGGGTTTGCTCTCGGGTGGTATACGGGTACTGTCCATCGTTCACAGCCCCAGTTTTTACATGCTCGTATCCACACCCTGGAGGAAAATTGTGACGCATTGTCACTCAAGATTGCCCTAGGAAAACTCCAACGAGCAAATAAGTCGTCAAAAATCTTAATGATTTTATTCGTCGCCGCAGAACCCAGAGAACATGGTTCTATCCATTTTGAAAATAAATCCGTAACTACTAAAATAAATCTTTTCCCTGTTCCTGGACGAGGATATGAAACCATAAAATCAACCGAAATAACTTCCCATTTATTATTTATTATATATTTTGAGTTTTACTTGCTTTAGAAGATGCGCAGACTTTACATCGCCTAACATACTCTTTAGCATCCTGATGCAATCCTGGCCATGTAAAATAATTGTTTCATCTCTACCTGGATGGCCCGCTAGCACATCATGGTATAAAAATAAAATATGTTCCCTAAATTCTGCTGGTACTATTGCCACAAATCTACCATTACAACATTTATACAATATATCGTTCTTAATTTTGTACGTATTGTTTATTTCCGGATTATTTTTCTTTATTTTGTTTATAATCGTTTGACAGAAGGTATCTTGTTTTTTTTGCATTTAATATGAAATTATCTAATCTATTTGTTGTAGCGGTAAACATTAAATTAGATTCTTTTTTAAAATTATCATCGTCCTTATTAGGATATAAAATGTTCTCTATATTATCCTTTTCTAATTTAGAATTTACTTCTCCGCTTGGGTATCTGGATAATCCATCTGCTGCAAAATTTTCAATTCCCGGCTTGTGTACTACCGAAAAATCAAACTCAAAAATTTCTATTGCCCATCTGGTCAACATTGCTGAATTATCTTTAATTTTGTCCAACCACAGTAATGCCCGATTATCTACTATTAATTTGAAATGTTTCAATTCTAAGTAAAATCGGAACTTTCTAACTGCCCATAATACTGCTAGACATTCTTGAGCTGTTGCATGATATTGTTGCTGTGATTTGCTTAATTTGAAAATTGCGTACTTAATTATATTTTTCTTTCCTTTACTTTCCTGATACAGCACTGCTTCTAAACCTATTCCGCAAGCATCCGTTCGTAAAATAAACTCCTTCGAGAAATCTGGGTGGGCTAGTTTATTCGCATCTAACACTGCTTGTTTTACTATATTAAATGACTCTCTGCATCCCCATTGCCAGATTTGCTTGTTTCCTAATAAGTTCGATAACGGAATCGCTAAATTAGCTAGTTCCCTTACAAAACCTCCAAACCAATTTACTATCCCTAGAAATTTTCTGAGTTCTTTTTTATTAGTAGGTTCCTTAAAATTTTCTACAACTGCCAATTTCTCCATTTGTTAAGATATACCGTCAACTTTTATTGTATGGCCTAAATATTTTACTTCGGATTGTGCAAATTTAGATTTTTTTATTGATAGTTAAGCCGTATTGTTGTAACCGAGTTAAGACCTTCTGTAAATGTAAAATGTGAGATACTATGTTTACACTATATATATATATATATATATATATATATATATATATATATATATATATATATATATATATATATATATAATTATATCATCTAAATATATGTTACAAAATTCTCCTATATACCCTCTTAAAATTTCATCCATTAACCGCTGAAATGTTCTTGGCATAACTTTAAATTGATATAAACCTATTGGAGTTCGAAAAGCAGTGTAAGCTTTCGAGTCTTCTGACATCTCAACCTGCCAATACCCACTTTTTAGGTCTAGCATAGGATAAAGTTTCCATGAAATTTGGCATTGGGTAACTGTCTGTAATTGTTACTTTATTAAGAGGTCTGTAATCTATGCATAAACGAAATTCATTATCTTCCTTTTTAATTAGAACTATTCGCGAGGCCCATGGTGATTTGCTTGGATCAATAATTCCGTTTGCTTCCATTTCCCTAACTTGCTCAATTATGTATTTTCGTTTTTCTTTTGAACATGGGTACGGACTTTGGCAAATTGGAACACATTTAGTTAAAGATATTTGATGTTTTATAGTACTAGTTCTGCCAATCTCGTTTTGCATACAACGATAAAATGGCTGTACGATTTTGGTAAACAATTGTTGTTGTTCTTTTCACCACCTATTATTAAATCAACCGGCTTTAGATCTGCTTCCACAGAGTTCCTTTTATTGTTATTATTCAACCACGGTATAAAGTGTCTACGTTCAATACCGAAACATACAAATTTTCCCGAGTAGTCAATTATACCTTGAACATTGCAAAGAAATTCATTTCCAAGAATTATGTCCCTCGCCAGATTATTAACTACTAGAAATTCGATTTCAAATATTTCACTATCAACGAATAAAGTAACTTTACAAAATTTGTTAGAATTGTGCACACGGTTTAATATGCCTAATTGTATTTGATAAGAGAGGCCTAATATAATGTTACCTTTAACTTTTCTTAAACAGGTTTCATTTATATAGTTTTTATCTGCCCCCGTATCAATTAAGCTAACAACATTTACGCCATTGAAATTTACTGTTGGCTTATTAAAATTCAAATTACACAAACTAGAATTATTATTACAAGTGTTATAAATGACGATTAAATGTTAGCGCTGAAAATTAGAATATAAAAACACATTTATCATCAAACCGGTATATACAGTATTAATACAAAAATAATAACAAATCTAGATGACCGTCGCCTGGCCGAACCCGGTCACGCGGAATCCTCCTTCACGCCGTGATTATTTCTGTAAAAAAATTAACACATGAGAAATACTCAGTGAGGAGGCAATCATTTACAAAAGGTTCAGGCATTCACACACCGTACACACATGTTGGCAACTACGGGCAGTACCGCTATATAGTTACTACGGAACCTCTGCCGCTTCGGTGGTGATCCGGAGACAATCCTCTTAACCAACTGGATCAGATCACTACAGCCCTAACTGCTGCTACGCTGGCGACCACAGAATGTGGGTCACTACAGCCTTCCCTGCTGCTACCGTTGGCGACCCTCGGGTTCACACGATGCGGCCACTACAGTACACCGTACGGCTCACACGCACACTCTCAATCATACACATGCTAGATGAACTCTCTCACCTGAATCACTATAATATCGATGTTCTCACACTGAAATCTGGAAATAAACTGAAATAAAATACGTGAATACCAGTATCATTAAATGTAGCTCTTATCCAACAGCATCGGTTACGTACCTAAATAGCTAATTAGAGACAAAACATAATTAATTTAATAAAAATAATCTTACGCAAAATAATATCTGTGACACAAGTAACAAAACTGAAAGATGGACAAGGTCTTATCGGGATTGACTGGACGCCTCGTTTCCAATCTCCCGCTATTTGTTTCCCTGGGACGCGGGTGCTGAACTTGTTTTCCTGCCGCGTTCTGGGCAGTTATTTGCCAAGTGGGAAGTATCTCGGCAAATGTAGCATCGTTGAACCCGTTTTTCTTCTGTCCTTGCGTGTAGGTAATTCTGGTTGCCGTTTTCATTGTCTTTCAAATCTTCTTCAATTTTCCGAGCGACCACCACCAATTCTTCTAGTGAAGTTATGGCTGCCATGCGCAAGAAAGGTTTCAACTCTGGTTTTAGCTGATCGATGATCATTATTTTCACCACGGCAAAAGACTCTTCCGGATATAGTCGTTTATGTAACAAAAATTTATTTCTGATAAATTCTTCTGTATTTTGATTTCGCATTTGTCGAATTGTTTTCAATTCATTCACCAATACTTCCCCGTTGTACCGAAGTAAAAAATTATATTTAAATATTTCCCGTCATGGATGTATTCTGTATGACTTGCCACCATTTCGCGGCATTGCCACGTAATCTATTGCTAATTATAGCTATCCACATATTTTTTCCTACTTCATTTTATTTAATTGTTATTTACATTTCTGAAGAAATAGTTCGGGATCTTCTTCTGGATAACTATTAAAACATGGAAGTGATCAGTCCATTAAATTTTTAATTGGAACATTACATGTTTTGGCCCAGAACTCTTGTCAATGTTTTTCTTCATGTCATTAATTTGATCTTTCATTTGACTTAATGACTTATCCAACTCTTCTATTTTCTTTTTATTTGAACAATTTTCACAAATAAAAACCGTTGTATAATCTTCTCTTCACCCTAAGCAGTACATTTGTTTCCATTTCCCACAATGTTTACAATTAATTTTATTAGGATTTTCAAAATCCGGATGTTCACAATCTCCAATTTCACAATTTCGTTCGGACGCCATTATTCTAATCGTTTGCTGTGTAATGTTTTAGTCGTAATGAAACACAGTATTGATGAAAAGAACTTTATTTTTCTCTTCTCAAAACTGACCCTCACACTCTAAAAATTATAAATCACTATCTCCACCCTTGCTACTCGCACTACAACAACATTAAATACGGTTGAATTTTATGTAAAAACTTCCAATGCAATAAGAATCATAATCTCAAGCCTTGAAATATACCTATAAGAACATTGTTGCTATGAACTTGTTTTTTTAACATCCCAAAAACTATATAAATGACATTCCCCCTTTTTACAATGTGGTCTTTATATGTAACTTTTTCACATAAATTTAATATTATAGTACCACATAAAGTAAATATATACATTATAATTTACTAAATTAAATCATACATTGTTCACACTTGTTATTGTAAGAAATATGTACAGAACACATTGCAGATATTAGGATTAGTCAAGTTCTGAAAGCGTTCATAACAGGTATTTTCTAAGGGTGTAATACTTATTGGTAATATATTCCCTGTTGCGGTGTGTGGTGTAAGAATATTCTAGTGAATATAAACATTGATTTTAAAAATGTAGAACTTTGGGAACAGGTAGTATTGTTTTTGATTTGTTTTAATTTAGGCAAATTTAATTATTTGAATCAATTTTCTTTAAAAATGGCAAGGGGCTTTCAAAAAATATTGTCACAAAATGTTTTAATCCACCACTCTTTGAGTCAATTCCCTTGCTTTATTTTTCGATTCCTCTTTTATTTATACTTGTTCTATTTCATCTATTACTTCTCCTGCAAACTGTTCTCATAACATTTCATGCCTTCGCTTCTTCTTTATAGAATGTACTAATTTTAACAGAAATATAACAATATATTACCTTCCAAATAAATATACACGAAAAGTTACTTTAGTAGTGTAGCATTATAAAACTGGCCAAGTCCTTGGACATACATAACAATACTGAAAAATATAATGATGAAAAATGTAACAAAAGTTTTGAGAAAAAATTTACATTCCAAATTTTGTTACTAAATAAGTTCTAATAGTTGTCACCGGTCATAATAAATATATAAAAGTCATTTTATAATATAAAAGAATAAAATAAAAAATAAATATGTCATCCCGGTTTATTAATCATTGCTACTACGTTAATATTGGCAGAAAAAGTTTCGAAAGATGTTAAACAAACTTGAAATACGCAAATTTATCTAGAGGTTAATTTATTTATTCGTATATGCACTACATTACAATAAAATTAATTCATGTTGAGCAGGGGCTGGGTCTGATATGCTAATACCAAATCCATGAAGTAGATTTAACATCGACTAGATACAAATGATACAATATATTAAAAAACTGCGTTGCATTGAAAATAATAGTCCTCTATCAGTAAAATTAGATTTCTCATCTCCTTACATTATAGGAACAACGCCTTATGACAGCATTTCATTAAATAACTTCTTTTTATTTGATGAAGAGGTATAAACTTTTTCTTAAAACTTTTGTTATATATGTTAGACATATTAATATGACTTGAATTAATACACATATTTTGCAGTACAAAACTGTTTACAATGTAATTATTTATTCCATCGTCACTAACAGTTTTCGTTGACCCTATAAAGGTCCAGATAACTTTGCGTAAGATTTTTGCATAATCACCGATCTAATCCAATTACTTGGTATGACCCTGTGTCAAGAATATATTACACCACGTTGTCAAAGCGATTAAGATGCAATAATAATTCAACATTTAGTCCTGGATAAATTAATAATTACGATGTTATGTCTCTGCTGCTGTACATGGGCTAATAAATGTCCGACGTATTCACTAAACAGATAATTGCGGTAAATAGTGCTAATACTAATTAAAGAGCCGCGCATTGCGATTTTAACAAAAACAAGTTAGTTGCTAATTTGATAATGCGATATGCTTATTATAATTTATGGACTTGTTTGTCAGCAAGTGCTTGAGATTAATTATTGGAAATACAGATTTATTTATAACTTATTTTATATGTACTTATTTCATTTTATTCCATTTTAATATCACTGGTTTTCAATACATTATTGCTTATTGCTTTAGTGGTTCCAAGAACTAATTGAACGCAGAGTGACATACATTACATACATACATACATACAAACTTTAAAGGCATAAAATATTACCACTGCTGACCTGAATGAGTAAAAAAGCTTAACCGACATATACGAAAGGTCTGATCTTCAACTGTTTCCGAGAAAGAGGTTATTTTGTAATCGAATCGAAGTAAAACTGATGAAGATACTGACTGAATAATACAATAAAATTTTATATGAAATACTCGTATATTTGCTGTATATGTTAAATAAGAGGTTTCGGGGATTTATTTGTGACTAAGAATTGATCGCGCAGCGCGCAGGTAGAAAGGCAACAAATATTAAATAAATAAATTATTCCCTAACTAGATTCAAATATGGAAAATAGGCGGTATTATTAAATAAATAACGGTAAAAAATATCGTAAAACTTGTATTGCAAACCCTAATTTATTGTAATCAAGCATTTCTTTGTTGTATTCAAAAATCTTTTTTACAATATCTAATGGGATATAATCAATTATATTACAAGAGTTTCGAAAATAATTCCGATTGATGAGACGTATTGCCATAGAAACACTCCTGGAACCGTGTCTTCAAAACAGTTTCTATGGCAATACGTCGATTAAGGAGGAATATTATTTTCTACATTTTTATACTCGAAAGGTATACGCATTGACTGTTTCACGAATTGGTCTCTATAATATGCATCATAATGATTTATTTGCAAGCAAATCAGCCACAAAACATATAATCATTATTTGACATGGTTTTGCTTAACACTTGGTACTCAAACTAGATTTCTATAT
Source organism: Harpalus rubripes (assembly GCA_963082715.1). NCBI lineage: Eukaryota > Metazoa > Arthropoda > Insecta > Coleoptera > Carabidae > Harpalus > Harpalus rubripes. Next base: position 47,644,262 of record OY720452.1, read on the forward strand.
AGAAATTTGAATGACTTAAAATACGACGAGGGTAATACTCAGATAAATACTATATTATCATTAAATTACCTACAGCGTTGCGTGTGTAGGTACATAATACTCAAGTTATAATAAAAACATAGAATACCTAACAGTTTTATTATTAAACTTTGTATTAATCCAGCCATAACTTTGTGATTATTTTAATCAAGATATAAAAATTTACTTATTACTTAATTTTATAATAATAATCAGTTTTTCTAGACGACTTGTCATTTTCATTATTTGAATCAAGTTTTCTTTACAATAATTAAACATTTCTTTGTCATGATTAATTTTAAAAAAAAACCCGAAGAAATATAATCAGAATAAATTTTCATTAAATTATATACTCAGGTTAGAATAAAAACACTCAGTAACAATATTAGAATCATTTTATTGTATGATTGGTCATTTTATTTATTGGAATTTAATTCTCTTTATTGTAATGAAACATTTCTTTGTGTATCAGGGACATATTTTCATTAAATTACTTGTATCCTGGATATAATTAGGAATGTAAATACAGGTTAGAATAATATGTGAATAATTTTAATACATCATTTTTTGAGTCTATATCGAAAGTATTTCCCGACATTAATGGTATTCCCATTCCAATCCCATCTGTAGCCTGTAATACATAGGTATAACAGGCTACAGATGAGGTTATAGTCGATACCCCTTGTGCCCATTCCATGAAGTGTTGAGGTTACATTCCATTTTCTATTTCTATGATTCATTTAACTTATTTAATCTATCCAGTTTCTTAATGTTTAGCTGTTACGATTGCTTTCTTTGATTTTTGTGGTCTTTGTTCCGCTTTCTTGTTTATGTTTTCCATAGTGCTTTTACTTGTCTTTTGTTTGGTAGGTAGTCTGATTTAGTATCCGAACTATTCGAGTTGTTTTTCCTCGATTAATTGTGCTGAAGCTTTAATTTCTAATATATTCCTATTAATCTTGGTTTTTTATTCGATCTAGTTTTGCCAATTTTTTATTATTCATTGTGTCTAAATCTTACTATTTTGTCTTTTATCTTTAGTTTAGTGTCTAAGATTCGCATCCGCATCCATAATATAACACACTGGTAGTATTATTGTTTATGGGTTTGTATATGGTATTCATAGCCTTGGTATTTTTTTGTTATATTTTTATGATTGAATAATGCATATCTTTGCGAATAATAGGCTCTTTATAGGCTGGTTTATTCCGTTGTTGATTTCATTCTTATTACCTATATGCTATACTGCCGAGATACTTGAATCTGTTCCCCTTTCTACCTATTCAATTGTGTTCGAGGGCTCGGGGCTCGAGTTAGGTAATAATATTTTTATTAATTAATGCTAGTATCGAAAAAGAATAAAACAACCTACGTTATAGTTATTTATATATCAAAGCCGTAAAATCTCTAGCGTTTCGAGAGAAAAATTGTATTAAATATTTAAAGCTAGCGAAATGTCCGGCGGCTAAATAAGATTTACATACAAAACAGTTTTATTGAAAATCGTAGAAAAGAGATTAAACTAAACTAAACAACTTCGGTAATAACTATTTAAAAATATTTATTGCACTTATTTACACCGTACAGCGCACAGCATGAAGTGAGGATATTTTGAGTCCTGTAAATATATTCATATTCGATATTTTGCTTCACTATAACTACAATATGAACAATATTGTCGTTGAATACAGAATGTTTATTTTAAATGTTTCTATCTTGCTATCTTAAAAATGTTTTTATTTTCTAAAAATATTGATTTGGCAATTTCGTAATATTAATTTTAGTAAGAAATATTTTACATTTGTGTAAGTATAAATTTACATTAATAATACAAAAAACTTATATTTCTTTAAAAGATTTTCCATCTTTGAAAACACGGCAAAATTTGCTTGCATTCTTCATTCTTTCTATTTTCTAGGGCCGCAGTATCATACTAGACAGCTCAAGCATGGAATAGGGGCGGAAGATCAGAAAAGCCGCAAAAATTGAAAATTAAATTATCAACGTACAGGCCTGCATCGGTCCTATTTTTAAATTTACACTTTTGATACCCGAGTAATTTTAAATTAAAGTCGTGGTAAAAACATATTTATACTTCATTTCACGTACGAAAATAGCATTGGTTTAGATAGGTATATAAATTCTGGCCTTTGAATGATCAGAATGTAAACCTAGTTCACAAAAACGAAAAAAATATTACCTGTCAGTTATAAAATAGTATATTATATTATTAGGAGTAGAAAGCGGTCTAGGCTAGGCAAGCTGGGTAAAACACAAAAAGGGCGTTCTACTCCGAATGACATATACTATTTTTTCTTCAAGTATTTTAAATAATTTTTTGACATTTTTTTGGAATTTTTTTATTTATCAAATTTCCAATTTAAGCCAATGCTGGCTGTGTACACTACAAAACACAAACGATGGAACTGTCAAATAACAATTTTCAATATGATCTGTGTTGCTGTGGTGAATGTCGCCGCCAGCGGTGAAGTAAGAAACTAACATTTTTTTACTAGTACAACAATATCAACATTTTTGTACTAGTAAGACAATGAATATCTTCTATAGCGTGTGTACAGTACCATAATATGCATATTATAATACGCTTGAAGAAAATTATTTATTATTGACAAAGTTTGGTTTTACAACTTTAAATTATTTACTTAATGCATGTAAAAACGATCGGCTCTCAAGCGCCATCTATTTTTTTTACGTGAAATAAAGTATAGTACCCGTTATTGCAAGAAATGAGCTTTGAACTAACTATCAGATACCCATTTTTGACAGGTTACTTGGTTTGACTGACATTCATTTTTTAAATGTCCGTATACTAAATCTATTTCATAATGTTGGACAGTTAATATTTGAGAAAAACTGTTTTCCCTTGTTAAACGCCTATGTCACGGTTGCCAGTGTTCACTCTGTATCTGAATGTGTACATAATTTTTTTTATTGCATAAAGCATATAATATTGATTAAGGGCGGTATATAAAATTCGACAGAATATATCGTTACAGCGGCCCTGTTTGAAATTACTTTCTTACTTCGACTTATTTCAGTATATTGTATAATTAATTGTAATTATAAGTGTGAAAACAAAAATAACAGCCTTTTCAAATTTCCATTTAGATCTTTGAATTGAATTTAAAATGTATATAGACTTTCCTTTTACTTTGTACCTATTTTTAATTTCCTTTCAGAGGGAATTCATTGCTTTTGTGTAAACTGTAAATAAACAAAATTCAGAAGACAAAGCCTAGCTCACTTGTGTTTTTGTGTGCCTTCTTCTTCTTCGATCTTCCTTCACGTAGGAGATTTATGCCTGTCAATGGTCGGATTCGGGCCCACTCGCATAAATCGCTATGCACAATATCTCATCTCTATAATTTATTCCTCGTTATGGAATCTAAGTTTCTTATACTCACATATTCTATTCCAGCGCCGATACAGGCACGTACAAATAAACAAATTATGTTTCGTATCAAATCCGAACGAATTTTGCATACGAAATATTATTTTCAGGTTTGGATTTGTTTACAAAAGTGAAGTGGATGTTGCGGGATGACATCAGAATAAGATTTTTTTAAGTTTGTGATACAGTAGTCTAAAATTAATTAAACAAAATAATTTTTCATTATTTCATACCCGCTATTGATTTTAAGACTTTCAAAATACATAAACAGTTGAATACCATTACTGTTTGTATGTATTCTGATGTGAGTGGTGTGGACTTTATCTTCTTTGGATTGCCTTAATGAAAACACAGTCTTTACTCATACAATACTCAACAGTGTTGCTTTAAGCTTATTTTTCAGTGTACTGAACTGGCGGATAGTGCAGTTAATCTATTGTTTTCATAGTTTTACAACTCAATGATTGAATGTAACGTTTCTTAACCACGAACATGCCGACCGAGCATAACTGTTTGTCAGTGTTTCGACTCTATAATTAGGATGTAAAATTATGTTGATAATTATTTAAAGAATTTTGCGGTTATTCACGGCCGTTTTAGATATAAAAAAAACAGTCAAGAACATGATTAAGAAGGTGAAACTGTTGATGTACTACCTCACATCAAAAAAGAAATTTGGTCGTACAAAAAGGTTTGTTTTTGTATACAAAGAAAAATATAGTAATTACTGGCGCTCAAACCTCTTTGACCTTGAAATGTAAACAAATATGTTTATAAATGCTCTATAATGGCCAAATCTAAATATAAATCTGGCTACTCGAGTAAGCGTTCTATAAGATGACAAACAGTTTATTTGGCTTCTATATTTCCCTAAAAATACCAACAAACTAACGCACAAAAGTCTCACTTGGAAAACTCGGGACAAGCTTTTTGTGTTAAGTTATTGTTGTTATGTTTACAGAAATATTCCATATCTGTCGTTAAAAATGAGCAGGGCTGTGCAAGTAATCTATGCTATGTAAAATACATCATTGTCTACGTGCATTTTATTTTTTTGCGTAAAAAGCTACAAAAAATATTACTATTGAGAAATATTTGTTTTCTGGGAATGGACTGTGTCATATTTTGAGTCAGAGCTCAACGTTTCTGCCGTAGTCGTATGGGGCATCTTCAGGAGCAAGGGAGATAATACTGTCTTAAACAAGGTTACTCTACGTGTCAACCACGCTAGAGGCCGAGTTTAAGCAACAACTTAAACTCGGTCTCTAGCGTATTCTATATTTCAAGCAGAGACGTCTCATATAGGGTAAAGTTTCATATCGTTATTTTTTACCTATTAACATTGTTTAATCTTTACTTATAAAATAATACATACATTGCAAAAATACACAAAAAGTACTCTTGCTAAAATTTGATAATGTAGTAGTTTTTAAAAGATTTTAATTTTTGGAAAAAAACAAGTATTCAAAAAAATTAAGGTAACAATTAAGAAACAATGAAATTTAGATAAATTCATTCTTGGATATCTACGTTGATATTCCCTGGACGTGAGATAACCATTATTGTTACAATATCCATTAAATAAACACCATATCTGTATATTCACCTGCACTAACATTTTGCATTTTTTTATTTAACAAAAAAATTACTAATAATGAAAATAAGGTAATTAACAATAGTGATTGTAATACTAGCAATCCCTGGAAAAACAATCAAGACTTGACAATCAAAATATGAAATAGTAATCTCATAAAATTATAATAATATATAACATCTTAATAATAAAGAATCTAGTACGGTGCAAATATTTTATCATTTCCGATATCTATATAAAAAGCAGATTGGCACACCCAGCGATGGGTACTAAGCCGTGATGATATATTTATTTAGTATAAGAACAAATAGACTGTTATTTCGTTTATGTAAGTAACAACAACAATTATCAAGAACATAACAAATTGGCGATGAGGTAAAATACGAAAAAATCTATCAATAAAAAAATTAACGTTTTGGTTAGAAAATCGAACTTCTATATTTATATATATATATATATATATATATATATATATATATATATATATATATATATATATATATATCAAGGATGGAAGGGAGGTTTTATTTTATAAAAAGAAAAACCCGAAGTCTTGTTCACACTGTTCTTTAATGAAACATGGACCGGTTTCGGTTACTTAGTAACCATCCTCAGCACCGGTTTTTGACTACATTAGAAATTTATATATATATATATATATATATATATATATATATATATATATATATATATATCAAGGATGGAAGGGAGGTTTTTATATAAAAAGAAAAAACCCGAAGTCTTGTTCACACTGTTCTTTAATGAAAGATGGACCGGTTTCGGTTACTTAGTAACCATCCTCAGCACCGGTTTTTGACTACAATAGAAATATATATATATATATATATATATATATATATATATATATATATATATATATATATTTGCTGGTTACCAACTACATTTTTTACGTGTGAATATTATTCAACGTAAACATACTAGTGGCCCAGCACCAATTTCTATCTAAGTATCAAGCGAAAAATCAATCAATTGCCGAATTCGACGCAACTCTCAGAACCGACATTGGAGATTGTGATTTTACATCTAATTGTGAATACAAAACTTCGAACGCAGACATCTTCCTCCGAGCGCAATTCATCAGAGGAATTAAAGACAATTTCATCAGAGAAAATCTAATACAATCGGAAACGATAAATTTTGACGAAATTCTGTCAAAAGCAATAGCTTTGGAAGCATCAAAGATCAACTCGAAAGAAATAGCCCAAAGGACAGCACTACCTACTTCAATCCCGGATATAAAGAAGATAAGTAGCAATTTAAAAAATCAAGATTATCAACGGAGGAGGTGTCACAGATCTCAACACGACTCGTCATGCAACCATTCAAAATCAGGCAAATATAAATCAAAAATCAACTACAGTGAACTAGGCATGTGGAGATGTAAAAGAAATAATCACCAATCAAAAGACTGTCGGACTGAAAAAGAAAACCTAAAATGCTCCGGATACCAGAAAACTGGTCATGTAATTAAGGTTTGTATTCGGACATTACTTGCCTAAAAGTCAAAACCCAATCAAAAATTTACCAACGTTATCCTTGACGAGGTTGACGCCGACTACGGTTCTTTTCAAATTGTGAACTTTTTCCAAAATCGACCCACGGAAGATGCACTCGAACGCTACTATCTTCAAGTTAACGTCGAAGGGAAGCCCATTAGGTCCGAAATTGATTCAGGTTCGGGTTATACATTTCTACCTCGGGGCAAATTCACCGAACTCAAATTCAACGTTCCCCTGCTGCCATCAACAATTGGTTTTCGATCATATACCGAAATTTGTTTATTCTAGACGGAAAAATTAGTCTCAACATTAATTATAATGGTGAAACAATTCAAGATGACATTTATATTGTTCCAGAAGAATATGATGCAATTTTAGGCCAAGCATGGATCCGAAAACTGAAAATCAATCTAAACGAAACCGATCAACAAAAAAAAATTAATGAAGCCAATTCACTCCATTCACAGTGTCAACGACATTGATGTAATTATTACAAGTCACTCGGACATTTTCGAAGAAAAAATAGGTTGCATACCAAATTTCAAAGTAACCTTGAAATTTCAAAAAAATACACAACCAATTATTCATCGAGAAAGCGAAATACCTTATGCACTCCAGTCGAGTAGAAAAGGAGCTAGATTCCCTAGAAGAAGCCGGAATTATAACAAGAACGGAAATAAGCGATTGGGGGCCCCCTCTTGTTGTCATACCAAAAGCTGACGGAATGGTACGTCTGTGCGTCGACTACAAAATTGTAGTAAACGAGCGGCTCATGAATGCACATTATCCAATCAGAAAAATCGATGAAATCCTAAACAGCCTTCATAATTCCCGATACTTTTGCCGAATGGATTTATACAAAGCTTATCTACGTATTCAAGTTGACAAACAATCTAACGAAATTCAAACAATATCTACGCATCGGGGGACATACAAAATGAATCGTCTTTCCGTCGGCATAAAAACAGTACCTTCAGAATTCAATAGAATCATCGACCAAATTTTAAGGGACGTAACAAAGACAGAATAATACTTCGACGACATAATTGTACACGGAGTAACAAAGGAGGATTGTAAGACAAATTTGCTTAAGTGCGTCGACCGCCTTCGGAAATATTACTTGCATTTAAATCGCCGGAAATGCTCATTTTTCCAACAACGTATCGAATTTCTAGGACATGTCATCGAATGCAACAAAATTTTAAAGTCATCAGAAAAAATCAAAGCCGTTATGGAAATGCCAAGATCAAAGTCATCAAATGAGGTAAAAACTTTTCTTGGGTTGATAACTTTTTACAATCGTTTTATTCCAAACGCTTCTACCATCACCACTCCATTACGTCGTTTGTTGAAGAAGAAAATTATTTTCAAGTGGACTGCCGAATAAAAAACAGCCTTCATTCGGTTGAAACAAGAAATTGTGATCGACAGAGTACTCATACCATTCAACCCTAAATTACCTGTTCAACTTGCATGTGATGCAAGCCCCAGTGGTATCGCAGCGGTCTTATCACACATTATCGATGGTCTGGAACGACTGATTGCATTCGCGTCTCGTTCATTAACTCAAGCTGAACAAAATTACTCAGAATTGGACAGAGAATCATTAGCAATTATGTTTGGAGCTGATCGTTATTTTTTTCAATACTTGTTTGGGCGACGTTTCCAGCTTGTCACAGACAATCAACCTTTATCAAGAATTTTTCATCAACATTCAAAACTACCTCCAATGACGTCAGCACGCTTACAACGATATGCTGCATTTTTATCAGGATTCGACTACAAGATAATATATAAGAAAGGGTCCAAAAATGGGAATGCAGACTGTCTGTCACGAGCGCCATTAAAAGAAAATGGAAAACCTAACATAGACAGAATTATCAATGAAGAAGTTCATTTCCTTTGCGAAGAACCTATAAACAAGATCTATACTCCGCAAATTACGTTCCAATCTGCTCACAAGGAAACTAAGGACCAAAATCTTTTAAAAATTCTACAGGAAATACAAGAAAACAATGCGAAAGAATCAGAATTCTCCTCGGACAACGACATCGTTTTCAGCTGCAGCCTTGTCTAAAGTTTCGGCGATCGTCTTGATTAATTCAAAGAACTATATATAACGTATCTACCCTTTTAGTATTAAGGAAAAAAATGTTGATAGATATTATTTGATTTGACAAACCTTTTTGCACGACCTGACTACAATTTTGATGTAAAGACGTACATCGACAGTTTCACAAAAAAAACTTCAATGTTCGTGGCTACTAGAAGTCATTTTTATACGATTCTAGATACTAAATTCTAATAGAAATTCAATTATTTACATAAGCAGTTAAAGTACATTAATATTCAATTTAAAAAATAATTAGGAAGAGATTGGGATGTTCCATAAAATTATAAATACATTATATTACAAATCTCGTAAATTTTATATTACAGTACAGCTTTTTGTTTTACCAATGCTTATAATGCTCTTGTCACATGGGAAATTAAAAATCTTCTATGCTGGAAATAAAAAAATATTTTTTTAAATTTATTGTTTTTGAATTTTGCTTATATGCAGGTAGCATGTACTTTTTTCAACATAATATTTTATTGTTACATTTATTAAGTGTAATAATTGCAGGTCTAATTGTTATTTTGAACAAGCCCTAAAGACCTTAAACCGAGCGTTAAACTAACAATTTCCATTTGATTATTTAAAATTAAATACAGTCTAGGGGATGAAGGGATATGCGTGTTGGAAAATGTGCGTCTACGGATTTTCTATTCGGGTTATGATTACAAGGTTGTTAGAGATGCTTTTTATTTTGGTCACATGATTTGTAACCCGTCAGTTCTTTTCAAAATGGCCGTCAAACATACACCCTTTTTAATGCAATAAGGTAACGTAAATCAATATAATTTATGTCGAATACTATCATGTTTGGTATCAAATTAGAATTCGACGTACTGCCAATAATTTAGTGTGATGGTTATGTCATAGGTTAATAATTATATATTGAAAACTGAAAAACGGGCCACTCAAAATTACTTTTATATTTTCAATTATTTTTTATATTTTTGAAGACACTGAAATTTTAATTTTAAGCAAAACCAACAGTATTAGGGCAATGTAAAGTAATAGTAGAGGTCATACTAATTAGTACAAATTTTATTAACTGACGTGTATAGAATTTGTATTATCTTTAATCATCTTACAATTTGTGGTTTCTTTGTTCACATAATTCATAATTAAATACTTACGCTTAACTAATCTTATTAAGTTTTAATTAGTGATTTTTTACCATTTTAGTTGAATCATAATTAAAATAAACAAATTTGACTAATAAATACATTTGAAAGTCGAAAGTGATAATATTTTTAATTTGTAAAATAACCATGTACGGTTTTGATTAGTGTGATATACACCTATATAAAAATATTATAAATCCATAATTAATGTTAATTATTAATGTTGGTAACCTTACGTATCACAGTAAGAAAGTAAAAATTGTTCTATCAGATTTTTTAGTAAAAAAAATATTAAATTATTTGAAGTAAAAACACTTTCATCATAAAAACGAATATTGGAAATACACGCATACGTGTCAGAGCAGAAGCATGCAGAAGTGTTAAATAAATAATATTTTACAATAGTCATAATGGAAGAAAAAGTTGATAAAATACTAAATAAAATGGATCAATTGGATACAATTGAAACTGAAGTTACAGCAATAAAAGCCAGTATTGCTAAACTTAAAACAGAGTACAGCAGAGTGGAATAAAATACAGGATGACATGAGCACACTCCAAAACGTCGTACAACAGCAAGTCATTAATAACTTAGAAAAGCAAATAAAGAAAAAAAAAACATAATATCTTATCGCTTATGTGACAACATTAATGTCGGAAATTTAAAAGAATTATTATTATTTAGTTCCTGAACACCAGCTTTGATTTGAATCCCTCAGATTAAGAGGTCGAGATGTCCGCATACTCGGATAAACCAAACAGGCCTATATTAATTTCATTCTACCTACTCTCTCCAGATAAAAATCACTAAAATGTTAAAACGAAGGAAGTTGAAAGGTTCAAATATTTATTTAGAAATAGACCTCAGTACGCAACATCAATAGGAAAAAACAAACCTTTTAAAAATTAGAAGGGAACTCAAAAATCAATGGAAGCAAGTCGAGCTCAAGGGCAACAAGCTGCTTTTATATGGGGCTCCGTTTGCAGCCAGTCCGTCTGCAAGAAAAAGGCACAAGGCACAGAGGCAGCAACTCGTCTGAAGACTCTACACCCAAACCACCCGCCAAGCAGCAACAATTACTACCGAAGTGTTTTCTGTCCACCAACGGAACACTAATAAAAATATAGCACCACCTATCACGAACGGAGAGTATATACAGAACAGTCAGAATGATTTAAATTGTAATTTAGTTATTAATAGTTCACGTGTTAACCTATGCATTCTGCTACACACGAAAGTATTTAAAGTTGCAATTCTATAATTTATTTGGGTATTTTGACTATATTTATTTTCTTCGTTATCACACGTAACACATTTCTTATTTTTATTTTATGTCGGGCTATAAATTTAAATAGTTTTTAAAAATGTCTCTAATCAAATGTTAATAAGAATGTGTCTTATTTTGATTTAGTATTTTTTCTGTACACCCTACCAAAAAAGTCCCGCTACGCCACTGAGCACCACGTATCACGAACGGTAATTATATACAGAACAGTCTAAATAATTTAAATTGTAATTTAGTTTTTGATAGTTTGACAGTCGATGGCGGAACCAGTCTTAATGCAGCGTTTTGGAATATACATGGTCTAATCTAAATCTACAATACTGAGATAGAAACAAAATCTACTTATAAAAGAAATAACTTACACAATTAAGGAACACTTATTACCCCAATGGGTAAAATTTCCGAATGCTGAAGAACAGAATATAATTAAGCAGCAGTACTATTAACATAACATATTGTTAATATGATTTCTCTAGTTATACTTTTCTTAAATGTAGATTTATGATACGAACAAGATTTCCGGGAATTATAGGAGCGATTGACTGCGCGCATGTTAAGATTTTACGTCCGTCATTTGAAGATCACAATTATTATAATAGGAAGGGATATTATTCGAAAAATGTTCAAATTATTAGCTAATATTAAACATAGCTATGTAATGTTCAATTAAAACATATTTCGTTCCTGGCTTTGTGATGCTTCATTAAAAAATTTAAACATTAACGCCAGTCACGCAGGACTCACGACAGTCATATATGGCGTCATTCAATTATCAAAGAGCATTTAGAAAGGCAATATCATGCTGGCTTAAAAGGTTCTTGGCTATTGGGTACTATTGGGTACATTTTTTGCTAAAAAAAAAATATGAAGAAAATAATATATTATTGTATATAGGAGATTCCGGTTACTCTTTAGAACCTTGGCTAATGACTCCCATCCTAAATGCTGCACCGGGATCTGCTGAAGATAGGTATACTAACTGTCATGTAAGAGCTCGCGCAGTCGTAGAGCGTACGATTGGTGTCCTTTAAAGTGTATTTAGATGTCTCGGTGGATACAAACAACTCAGATATTCACCAAAAACAGCGAGCGCCATTATAAACACATGTGCAGTTCTATACAACATTAGAATACATTTAAAATTGGACAACCCGAATGTTCTCGTAAATGTAAATGGTGATCAAAATCTCGTACTACATCATGATGATTTAATGAATAATAATCTTTTGGATGAGGGACGTAGAGTACGAAACTCTATAGTACGACATATGTAAAAAAAATAATAATATTTTTTATATTGAACTGGAATAACAATAATTTTACTTACTTTAAATAATTATACAAAATATTTATGTGATGTTGCTCCTTTTTTTCCGTTCTTTTAACCATGCAACCTACCACCAACAACCACCTGCCGAAGTAGGTCCGACGAAGACACCAAACCATTGGCAATCCGTAATTATTAACTTATTTATTATATTCTAGTGTCAAGGTGAGTAGGTAGTTGAATGTGCTAATATGTTAATATTTTTATCTTTTCATTAAGTACTGATAATTTTCCTTTACAAGACACGGTAAATAACGTAATACAAACTGTTTTTGAAAACATATATATATATATATATATATATATATATATATATATATATATATATATATATATATATATATATATAGGGTGATTCATCGGTCTGTCCTTTCTTTATAACTCTTTTATTTTAAGTCAGAAAAACTCTTCAAATATAATTTATATAATATATTATTATCTCTATGCGTACTATATGCATTTGTATACAGGTGCTCCGTTTAAGCGCAACAATATGTCACTTTATATTTCTTAATGGAACAGCCTATATTTATTTATTTATTTTGATAGTAAATTAGATTCCCTTTAAAAAAGTAATAAGGGCTCTAAAATTATAAATTAAAAAATTATTTACGTTCATAAAAAATAGTAGTTCAGAGTGGAAAAAACCATAGTATAATACAAAAGTTTGATCCTTTTTTATTAATACTTATTTTAAACATTACACTAATTCCAAAGAAGCTATTAAAATTTTGTGACAGACTAAATAATGCAAAATTATAATAAATGCTCGAAAAGTTGTACTTCAACTTCAATAGATTTTTCTATTATAAATATTATATTAACCATCTCATTCTTTACTAAAATTTGTATTATTCATTTTCACGTCAACATCAACAATAATAAACTAAGAGTATTTGGACAACTTGTTTGTTTAAATTTCAAACAGTTGATCAAATTATCCGTAGCTTACTTTGTTAATAATAACATGATAGAAACATATCATTCAACGAATAAAGGTAAATAACTTCTTAATTTATAATTTTAGACCCCTTATTACTTAATACTTTTTTAAAAGGAATCGAATTTACTATCAAAATAAATAAATAAATATAGGATGTTCTATTAAGAAATATAAAGTTACATATTGTTGCGCTTAAATGGAGCACCCTGTATACAAATGGATATGATACGTAGATAGATAATATTATATCATATAAATTATATTTGAAGAGTTTTTGTATCTGACTTAAAATAAAAAGAGAGGACAGACCGATGAATCACCCTGTATATATATATATATATATATATATATATATATATATATATATATATATATATATGTATGTATCATGTATTCAAACTCCCTCCAAAACTTGTTGAAAATTAATAATGTTAACTACAAGAATTAAAGCATTTGTCCACTACCTAAAGTACAATACACTAATTTCAAGTTCTATACAAGATGTTTAATTTAAGTGTTTCACTATTGCTATCTCAAAAACCGTAAGAGATACAAAGTCAGTTAATTTAGCAAACAATTTCTATATTATAAGACTATTAAAATGAGCATTACAAAAAAATTTCAACCAGTGGTTCTCAAAATACAGAACTCAACTTTTTAATTTTTACTACTTTTTTTTCTACATGTAATCAGAGTGCCATGACTAAAACAATTAAATATTTTGTTTTGTATCACATGTCAAAGTAGTTTGTTTATGAATTTTCTTGTTTTTTTTGTGTTAAAATGAATTTTACGCACGAAGAAAAAATTGATATGTACGAAGTTTTCATATTATCTCTGAAAAATACTGTTGTTGCAAAGAATATGTATAGGGAACGTTATCCTGAGCGGCGAGTTTTTTGTCGTCAGTATTTTAGAAAATTAGAATTAGCACTGCGCGCTAATACGGATGCATTCGTATCGAAGCGAGTTAGCGTACAAGATCAAGAAGCTGAGATAAATATATTAGCATATTTTGAAGCTAATCCAACAGCTTCAGTTAGAATGGCTGCCGCTGAGTGTAATTTAAGTGTGGGCACGATCCATAAAATTTTAAAGAAACATAAATACAGACCATTCAAAATTATTAAAATTCACCATTTACATCCTGGTGGTCGTGAGCGAAGATTAGAATTTTGTAATTTATTGATAAATGAGGATCCGGATATCTTAAAATCAATTATTTGGACTAACGAAGCCAATTTTTCTAACAATTGTATGTCAAATAGAAAAAACACACACTACTGGAACCGAGAAAATCCAGTTGCTGTACGAGAGAGAAGTTTCCAGCGAAAATTTAATATAAATGCTTGGTGTGCCATTTTCAGTGATAGTATTGAGTACGTTCCGTTCTGCACAATCCCGTTGCGTTAAAATTTCGGACTACACAAATGTCGCTCTGCACAATTCCCATTCTACACGAAGTTCCCCCTGTTACCAATGCCATTCCGACCAAACAGCGAAGCTCGTTCTGACCAAAGTATGACAAATCGGGAAGGGTCGAATAAAATTGCAGAGTTCCAAACAACGTTTCCTCCTTTTCTATAATATCTACTAAACTACATATAAATTATCTATCGCGCTACATATGGCTCTTTTAGAAGGCACCGAACTTCTCTGTTTTAAATTTACCGGGCACTTAGTTTGACAGGTGACACATGACAAATATAAGATACATGTGCATTCATGGAGTGAAATAAGTAAAGAAAATTTGCAGATACAAGATTCGTAATTTATTTAAATAAAATCAAGGTAAAATAAATTAAACAGTATTAATAATTCTTTTATCTATTATCATACTTTTTAATTTTCAGATTCAGATGAAGGAAGAGAAAGAAAAAATAAATTCTTTTTAATGTCCTGGGGAAACACACGCTCCATCATAATGTACATAAATTGCCCTATATATCTCTTGCCAAACACTGTGGCATAACGTACAAGTCTAGCCATGTACAAAGATCGCCCTGTACATCGTCTGCCAAGCACTGTTTCAGAACGTACAAATCTAGCCCATGAAGTTGGCGTGTATCAACTTCGCGCGCTTGAGAATTTAAAAAGTAAACTCCGTCCTATAAATTGTAACTAAATATAAATTATTTAAATCAGAATAAGTTAATACTTATAGTAAGCACTGATAGATGTCATAACGTAATAAATTGTAAAAGTTACAAAAATATAAATTTATATTATAAATATATGGAAATGGTATGTAAATGTTCATAGTATTAATTAATTAATAAAATAAAAAATCCCCTAATCTGTATATACAATAAAGTTTATAAAGACATAATATTTGTTGCAAATAGCTGATATTACAAGGTTAATATATATTTTTATAAATGGCATAAGACAAATAAAACCCTTTTATGTTTTAGTAACTTTAAAATTATTATTTTTTTTAAATTACAAAGTAATATAACGTGAGATATAACTGTTTAAGTGTAAAATTATACTGACAAAACAATTCCAATGAGATATCTAAACACGATTGTTAAGGAAATCCATGTGCAATCAACTCATTCATTTAATATAATATACAAAGTCTCCAACCTACAACGTCGTAAGGAATAACCAAAAAACAAACGTACACATAAGTATAATGTAAAATGTAATTGCTACATGATTTTTATTTTAAATAACCTGACTTACCAATGCTATCTTATGCTGTGGGAAGAAGCTTAACCATATAAAATGAGGAAAGCCTATAAAGGAATAGTAAGGAAATTCTCCTAAAAAAAAACAGATTAGATATCAGGAAATTTTCAAAAATTTTGAATACTAAGGAAAAATTCTCCTAAAAGAACAAATTAGATAACAATAAATTTTCAAAAATTTTGAAGCCAAGCTGAGCAATTTTTTTTTAGGGTTAAAAATGTCATTTTTGAACGAGCAGTCCAAAAATTACATATCTATTACCCTATTTGCGGGCGCAAAGCATGATTTTTTGGCCTTAGGGCGATTTAATAAATCATGAAAGCTATAATTTTTATTTTGAATTATTAATGTTATTGTTACAATTTAGACATAATATTGATTCTCAGAACTTTTATCAAGCTCTTCTTGAACAACTTGTATTTTTGTTATTCTTAATTTTGTTAGAAGTTGAGGACTCTTTAGTACAAACCAAAAGTTTTTGAGTAATTTTTAACTTATTTTCCATCGAATTTTCGATGTAACATTTCCCATAGATTTCCCATAGATTCCCCATTTTATATAAAAAAAATTGTGCTCAGTTTTGGGTTGGCGTAAAGCAGCATGCTTTTGTATATTTCTAAAAATTTCGGTGACGTTGACTTTTATTTATTGTTAACAATTGTAAATATACGGTTAATACGAGTTTGGTCGTCGTATTCAGTTGAACTTCAGAAAAATGTCAAAGAAACTCTGGTTTTCACAGACCGACGTATGACGGTTCCATTATTGCCAAGGAATTATCAAAAATAAGTAAATATTTATTTATTTATTTATTTAATTTATTTATTTAATTTTGTGGGAACAATACAGTCAAATACCAAACACAGTTCCGCGTATACATACAAAGAATTTTGTTAAAAATTATATAAAGACATTTCTACAGATATACAGTTAATGACTTAATAGAAAAAAAGAGAAAAAGAACACTTATTCACGAAATTCACCAATCAGTAATTTGCGCAATTGATTCAATGTCAAGTGAAAAATATCAAGGTGTTGAAATTTGTCATTGTAAGTCTGCATCACTCTACTGATAGGGGAATTCTTGAAGAGGTTTGTTTTACATGTAGGTACAATGAACAAATTTTTTGACCTAGTATTTTTTGCCGAAACATACAAATTGAAAAAATGAAGAAAAAATTGATTGTCAATCATGTTATGAATTGATTTATACATAAATATGATATCATTAATAGTCCTTCTGTTCTCCAATGATATTAAATTTAGTTGTTGTAAGATTTGGTGATAGTTAGTGTAATCAATATTAAACCTTCTGCACAAAATAACAATGAACTTTTTTTGAACCAATTCTATTAGTTTGACATGCACATCATAAAATGGATTCCATATACAAGTCATATATTCCAGTTGCGATCGTACTATAGCATTGTAAAGTAATATACAAGATTTAATTTTTGTAAAATGATATGTTGTTCTAATTATGAAGCCAAGTAATCTGTAAGCTTTCCTTACAATGGTATTAATATGATCATTAGGCAACATTTTACAATGGTATGTTACACCTAAATCCTTGATAGATGATCTACTTTCAATAATCGTGCCATTTATATTATAATTAAAATGATATATTGTTATGTGTCTTGAAAAATTGACCATGTAACATTTCGATATATTTAATATCATTTTATTTACTTCGCACCATCTATGTAAATTGACTAAATCATCCTGTAAGAGACTA
Organism: Harpalus rubripes; assembly: GCA_963082715.1. NCBI lineage: Eukaryota > Metazoa > Arthropoda > Insecta > Coleoptera > Carabidae > Harpalus > Harpalus rubripes. The sequence goes on from OY720452.1 coordinate 47,662,028, forward strand.
CAATCATTATCAGTTTTTATTTGTTTGTAAAATTTTAAATCATCAGCAAATAGTAAGTAATGGCTATTTTTGAAGCAATTAGAGACGTCATTTATATATATTGAATAATATTGGACCTAAGTGAGAGCCTTGCGGTACTCCAGATGTTACATTAATTGGTCGAGATTTAAAACCATTACAAACTATCAGTTGAGATCTGTTTCTAACATATGACTCCAGCCACCTTAAAAGAGATCCATGTATACCTAAATTGAACAATTTAAATAACAAAATATCATGACTGACACGATCGAAAGCTTTACTGAGATCTGTATATATGACGTCAACTTGAATTCTATTATCTAAATTCTTAGTTAGATATTCAGTAAAAGGAATTAGATTTGTTAATACAGATTTTTTTAGTGCCAAATTTTTGAGTTTATTGTATGACCAAGGAATCTTAATTTAAAGACGTTGCAAAAATATATCATTTTATACTCTAAATGTCAATGTATAATGTATCGAATAAAGTTTTACGGAACAGAAAATATTTGGAAAGAACTATTCGTCAGGAATTCTCGTTTGCATAATGTAGTATGTAAATCAAGCTTTACACTAAAGTGCCATCTATGATACAAGTTATAACACTATTATAAATTTTACCCTCTACAGTTTTAATTTATTTGTAGTACTTTCCTTTAATTTATTACAAATATGGAAGATAACAAACTAGATTTACTTTGCACGCCACCAAATATTACTGATATTGAATTTGATATGCAAAAAGCCATATGAAGAATTTAAAAGTTGGTGTAATGCAAGATGAAAAGTTTGGACACATTCCCATTCCTCGATGTTAAAAGCAACAATAATTATATACGATGACGTCGATATTAGTAATTTAAAAGCCGAAAATTCTCAGCAAAGCACAAATAGAAAGAAAAGTTCATCTTAGAAACACCAGATGACGGATATTTATTGATGAAGGTGAGTAAATAATTATATTTAAACTTTGTATTACATTAACAGAAAAAAATTACAGGTAGTAGCAGTTTTTGGAATTGCTGGAGCATGTCGTCGGGAAGAACTAACAATCGATGACATACAAAATATAGAAAACGGACTGTTGGTGAACATACGAGAATCTGACTAAAATTGACTGTATGTTTACACTTTTAGACAATAAAGAAATGTTAGGTACCAATTTTTTTAGAAATATACAAAAAGTATGCTGCTTTACGCCAACCCAAAATTGAGCACAGACGCTTCTTCGTTTTTTATAAAAATGGAAATGTTCAATACAAGTAGTTGGCAAAATACTTTCGGTAAAATACCTTTGGAAACTGCAACATATCTGGAGTTACCGGATGCAAAATTATATACCGGTCACTGTTTTCGACGTTCCTCAGTATCTTTGTTAGCTGATGCCTGAGTAGAGATAGCAAGTGTGAAACGTCATGGTGATTGGAAATCAACAGCAGTTGCTGAAAGTTACATCGAAAATTCAGTGGAAAATATATTAAAAATTTATAACCAAATTTTGGTTGGTGATAGAGAGGCCTCACTTCAACATCTAGCCAATTTCAGTATAACACAAAGCAAATACAAGTTGTTCAAAAAGAACCTGATAAACGTCCGAGAATCAATATTAATAATTGTTTAAATTGTAACAAAAACATTATTTATTAAAATAAATAAAAAATAGAGCTTGTATGATGTATTAAATCGCCCTAGGGCCAAAACGTCATACTTTACACCCGCAAATTGGGTTATAAAGGTGTACTTTTTAGCCCGCTCGTGCATAAATTACATTTTTAACACTAATAATAATAATAATGATAATATTTACTTTATTGAGAATGAAAAAAACTCAAAGGCGAGGTTCAGCCAAGGCTGTTCTTCCACCTAACCAGCATATTACATAGAAAAACAAATGTAGTCTAACAAAAATATCAAATATATAGATCAATAAATAGATGCATATAAGAACTGAAATAGTATATAAAAGACAAAATTAATTAAAGACAAAAATAAATACAAATGTTTACACGTACCTTAACTATTAATTATAGGTTATTTGTAAAAGTTTAGTACATGGTTTTTAAATGAACTATATGACAGAGGTTTCCAATCATTTGGAATATTATTATAAAGTGTTGGAGTTAAGTAGGAAAAAGAACTCTTAAATTTAGTTTTATTGAAAGGTGGTACTGTGTACAAGTCCTTGCCACGTAAATTATAATAATCATTTTTCAAAACTAGTTTATCGTACAGATATTTAGGACACTCTGTAATTTTTATTTTGTGTGTAAGACAAACTCAAAGTATTTTTAATCGATTATTAATAAAATTCATACCAACTGCAGAGCGATATTGGGAGATGTGATCATATTTTCGCACACTATACACATATCTCAAGCAACTGTTCTGAAAAAGATCAATTTTGTGTTTTATCACCTTTAGTTAAGTTCGGTATGTAGACAGAAGCACAGTATTCTAACAGTGGAAAAATTAATGAATGGACAAGTCGAAGTTTTACTTCAGAGGCTAACAAATAACGGTATTGGTATAATATTTTAAGTTTAAATTTGGCAGATGTTAATTTCTTGATTAAGTGCTCACGAAAAAGCAATTTTTCATCAATAGAGATACCCAAACTCTTGACCACTGTACTACGTTGCAATGTTGCACCATTAAGTACAACTGTTGGTGTTATATTTGTGCCATACACAAGTAATGATGATTTACTAGCATTAATTAAGAGTCCATTATTTTTAATCCAGGTAGAAAAAATTTCTAGGTCCACATTGACAAGCGCCATGGTGTTCTTAGTTTCATTTTTATTTATTGTTGCTACAATTTGCGTATCATCAGCATATGAATGTGCAGTACAAAATTTTAAGGTGTTAGGTAAGTCCGCAACATATAATAAATAAAATAGAGGGCCTAAAATAGACCCCTGAGGTACTCCTCGACATAATGGGAAAACTGTGGATTGAACAGAATGAGTATTAGATGACATTTCAATTTGGAAGGATCTATTTATAAAATAACTAGAGCACCACTGCAAAGCACTCCAACCAAACTTGTAATATTTTAATTTTGCTAAAAGCAAATTGTGATCTACCATGTCAAAGGCCTTCGAGAAATCTATTTGGATTAAAAGTGCCACATTTGAATCATCAAAATTTTTAATCATATCATCAATGATATTCAATAAACATGTGTTTGTACTGTGACCTTTTCTGAACCCAGATTGGGTAGATGGTAAAATATTTTTATCATATATATAATTCGAAATTTGTTGGCAACAGATTTTCTCTAATATCTTTGACATGGTAGGTAAAATACTAATAGGGCGTAGATCGTCGAGTGCTGCTACAGTATCTTGTTTGTAAAACAAACATTAAGAAGCCTACATTCAAAAGATCTTATTTTACCTCAGTTTGGCTTAAATTTTTACCTTCCGTCACCTTTGGCTAATAAGGAAGGTATTGTCTGGTCAAAAAATTCGGTGGTGAGTTTTTAATGAATAAGCACGTTCCTAGAATACGATTTTACTACAATCGTTGCCAAAAAAAAAAACCGGACACTAAAAAAAATCTCTTTCGACCTCTAATAAAGTAAATATGGGTTTATTTATATATTCTTTGTTGTGCAGTGATCTTATAACAGGATGCGAGGTACAATTTTGAATATAACTCTTTCCTGTTACCCGTTTAAACCGGTTTGTTATAATACTTGACCCGCAAGTGAAACACTAATTTAATTAATGTTAAACTTAATTTGGATCAAGGGTATCACTGCCACCACCATCCGTGTTTTAAAAGTCCTCGGATAGCAGGACTCAATACAAAGAGTATGAAAAAGATTAATTTACCAAATAAACAATATTCACACAGAATACTTACTCTTCCGCAATGACTGAAAATACTTGGGAGAACTTAACAAATAAAACTGAGAACTGGTAGATGAACTTATTTATTTACACAATAATATATGGTAAACAACAATACAAGAACTAACGACTAATTATCGTGACGACTACAGTTTAAAGGACGGTACCATAAAAGTAATTAAATTAAATCACAGGTCGGCCTCGAATGCAGCACTTTATTATTAAACTAACACACTACTGAAGAAACAAAGAAAAATTATTAAATTTGGATTAACACTCTAATCAACTTGGGAGAACGCAGACTTCAACAATTACTTTAGTCACAAAAACAGCAAAAATTTATGTCACTAAGATAATTAGAACAGCCGAATGGAAAATAGAACAACGTCACAATCAACAGTCAAATCAAGACTCCTCGAGATGAGATCATCTCAAAACCATCTTTTCTAGATTTGCACCCTACTTCCAACAAGGAAGTCCAACCCTCATACCCTTATTGGCTAACTTAAACATTAACACGATATAATTGGTCAAGTAACTGAGAAACTTTTCGAGTGTTACAGGGGAGAAGTGAATTCCTAACGGCGTTTCACATCGTCTGTGTGACAAAAGTTACTCAACCAAATTACTCAAATTGCTCTTCCCTGCTGAGAGCATCCGTCTTCTCTAGCACTTTTCTTTTGTAATTTTATACTTTTAAAAATACTTTTACAACACCCAATAATTTTCCCAAAATGTCAAGAACTGAACCCATCGCAAAAATCTAACAAAGACTTTAACTTCGAAAAGCAATTTAGAAATTTATTAAAAAAATAGGATACTTTACAAACATGAAAGTTCTGAACGCAAGATCTATAACTAATCTTGACGTCCGGCTCCAATAATTTAAACAAAAGGGTGCCGCTAAGCAAACGTGTTACAAATTTCCCTTTTCCCTTAAAATAAATTATCTTCCTGAAGGGAATATAATTTATCAATTCCATCCATACACAGAGTACTGGCGGTGGCTGGGGCTTCTGGCACGTGCCACGGGATACCTGGCATGGTCTGGACACCGCGTTGACCTCCACCCTTTGAAGTTGCTCGCTCGTCTCCCTTGTTGTTGCTACGCTACAATGGCCTCTGCCGGGCGCCTTTCCAGGCGGTCCTAAAATCATAAAATCCTCGGCAGAATCACTGGCCCTAATATTTTTACTATTACTATTCATGCAAAACTAACACTATTGGCATTGGTAAAATGCATATATCTCAATCTTATATAATAGGAATTCTAGTATGATAACTCTTCTTAACCGGTTCTGGATTTAAATTTTTCTGAGGCATTTCATGACTTGGCTCACCGCGTGCTCTAGAGGAGTCTGCTTCAATTGTAGTTAAACTAATTAAATATTTCGGAGCGAGGTGTATTCCGTGACAAATATGACCTAATGGGATATCTTTTATAAACAATTACTCCAATAACTAGAATCCCTCCAATAATAAATAATACAATGGAACCATAATAAGTAAATTGCTTGTGGCTTTTGTTATTCCTCAAATTCTGAATCTGGTTATGCCACTCATCAACGTCTACGCCGAGTTTTAATTTGTCAATATGCATCGAATTGAGGAGTTCTGTAACTTCTTCTTTCGTTCCCGCTTTATTACTAAAATTAATAATATGGGATATATTAGCCTCTACGGGTGGTACTATTATGTTATTATAATATCTCGATCTCATACTGCTCACGGTCGTTGAATGTGGCATCAAAAAGTAACTCTGATTATGGGCGATACACGCCGATGGAATATTTACGATTCCCGTGCCTCTCAAAATAAGATTGGAGCTATTAAATCGTTGAGGATCTTCCTCGCTAGGACAACTAATTGTTAACACATCTTTTTGTACACTATAAATCTACGAATTACTATTTTTAGAACGATACAGGACCGATTTCGGCTCTAATACTACCGTATGTTTGCAAAGCTTGCTAACTTGGTCCGTATTGCCTGTGTACAATGATATTAAACAAGTCGCATCTGAAATTTTTCTAACCAGTTTCGTCGGTGGACAAATTTTTGTGAATCCGTCTCTACACGCTAATAAATCGTGAGTATCCATTTCCATATAGTACTGTCCATCTTCAGACAGTGCAAGATAAGTGTGTGTTGCTTCTATAACCAATTTGGCATGCGACGCTCCGGATTCATATGGTGATGGCAACGCGCGGTAAACATTAAAGTACCGTCCAGGCGCTTTTAACGGGATAGTCACGAATATTCTCAAGGTTTCATTAAAATACGCCGCTCTAACATTAGCAATATCATAGTACACATACGCGTTCTTGTCGAAATCAGACACTAATAGTGACAAGCCCGTAGGTAATTGGTTTCTAATTGAACTCAAAGCTTCTTTTAATAAATTTGGACTAATAAAAATTGGACTCAATTTTTGCAAAGCTGTTGTTTCTAATGCATTTCCCAAATCCGCAACACTTTCCTTGACATCATTTAAAATATATTCCGCTGTTCTCAATGCCGAATTTAAATTGATACTCTGAAATAATTTAATATCGAAATGTACGATTTCTTTTTCCTTTATAATTTTATCTACTTTGGTATTTAATAAAGACACTACTGTTTTTAGTTTTTCAAAATTATCTTTCATCATTTTATCGTTATTTTGCAATTTCTTTACTACTGTTACCTGTTCGTTCATTACGCTTAAAATACCCTCCGATCTCTGATTCAACTCACTAATTTTATCATTGATTTCTTGTAAGTCATTATTGTCCGCCGTACCAAATAAAAACTTTAATATGTTACCACCCACGTTAATTAATCCGCGTTTATTTCTTTTACCCTCATAGGGTGCGATAGTTTCGTATAAGTTATCCAATTTATCTTTTACCTTCCTCACATCGTTCTTTATAATACTTAATTCTCTACTTACTATTTCATTGAGGGCAGTCTTGAATGATGATTCCATATCCAGTCCTAGTTTGATGTCCAGCTGCATCACATTGTGTAGAACCTCTTCAAATGCCTCCAACACGATCCGGCAATCACTCAGATTGATATCAGTCGTCAAAATCCAATTGTCGCCGGTTAACAACACCACTTCTTCTTTTATAAACACTAGCCCCTTGTCCATTCCAGACCCTGGCTCCTCGGCGGTGCTTATACAAAGAAGCACAAGCAAGACTAGACCTCTGAGCACTGTAAACAAACATAATTAACACAAGAACAACACATGTATAAAAATGCTGCGGAATTATATCCGACTTCTAGAAATCCATGGTTCATTCGGAACCCTACCACGACTACGTAATGCATATCTACCGCGCGGCGTTTCGGTGATTTCTACCTGCCTGTCATTAACTACTTTTGGTGGGCTATGAACTTCGACTTCGACGGTTACGGTAGAACCACCTGGTTCGTTTAGCGACTCTAAACTTTGCACTCTGCTAACTTCCGGTACTCTTATCGTATGGTCGTTTTCCCGTTCAACGTGATCATATTTTCGCGGTGCATACACGTAATCAAACTTTTTCATATCGGTTACACTCGGAACCGGCCTACTGACTTTCTCTAACTCTTTAAAATTCGGCTCCAAGTACAATTTTAATCGGTTAACATTAACCAACATTTCTTTACCGCCTGTGGCGCTCTGGATCACGAAGTTTACAGGGCTGGTCTGCTTAATAATCTTGTACGGCCCTATCCATGGCTTTACAAACTTTTTACTTAATCCTGGTTTTACTACCTCGTTGTGTAAGAAAACTAAATCTCCAACTCAAAGGTTGCGCTCTGCTGCTTTCTTATTGTACTGAGCCTGATTTCTATTCTGCGCCTTATTAATTCGCTCTTTAATTTCTGATGGCCATTTATACAAACGGAATCTTCAAGTCCCAGTCTTTGTGATCGCTACTGATATAATGTGACATAGTGTCTGAAAAAGTTCTATGAAACCGCTCGATAGCACCGTTTCCCATCGGATGATACGCTGTTGTTTGTAATTTCTTAATGCCAAATGTTTCACACACACTCTTAAATAATTTGGATAGAAAATTTGTCCCTCTATCTGTCAATAGCTGCTTAGGTACGCCATGCCGTGAAATTATCTGCATGATAAACGCATTAGCGACTGTCTCCGCTTTGTCATCAGGTAGTGCAATTGCTTCTGGGTAACGCGTAAAAGCATCAATAAACGTCAAAATATATTTATTGCCTCTACAGGTTCTTTCAAACGGACCTACGATATCCATGGCCGTTCGCTCAAACGGCTTACTAAGTTCACTGAACTTCTGCAAGGGGGCTGGCCTGTGATGGGGTGATGTTTTCCTTTGGTTACACGACAAGCACCGAACACAATAATCTTTTACCTGCATCTTTCCAAAAGAATTTCTTTTTGATCAAATTATAGGTTTTCTCAAAGCCTGGATGCCCTGCATGTGGTAAGTCATGATGCGATCTCAATATTTTATTAATCATACTAGTTGGAGCAACTAGTCTATCTTCGCGTTCGTTTTCATCTCTTAATTTATAAATTACGCCATCTCTATCTTTATAAAATTCGTCTAATTTATTTTTTTCCACTTTTTACAAATTTTGAATTTCCGGATCTTTATCTTGCTCTTGCCTTATAAAGTCTCGATCCCATACGGGCTCATAATCATTCACGCAACGGATTTCTATTCGTGATAATGCGTCTGCATTACTATTTAATTTTCCCGGTTTATGAACGACATCGAATACCTATTCCGATAATTTAACGACCAGTTTAACAATCTACTACTTGGGTCATTTAAATAGTGTATTTAACCATCGAAGTGGGCGATGATCCGTTATTAATGTGAATTGTCTTCTATATAAATAGGTCCTGAAAAACTTCACTGCCCAAATAACTGCTAAACACTCTTTTTCTATTGTTGGGTAATTACATTCGGCTTTGTTTAGGACTCTACTGGCGTACGCGATTGGGTGTTCCACACCTTCGCGGTTTTGACTCAAAATTGCTCCTAAGGCGAGATTTGACGCGTCTGTTGTTAATGTAAACGGCTGGCTAAAATCAGGATATATTAATATCGGCCCTTTAATTAACTCATTTCGTAATTTGTCAAATGCAACGAATTCTTTATCTCTCCATATAAACACAACGTTTTTTTGTAACAACTTAGTTAACGGTTTAGCTGTATTTGCGAATTCCGGAATAAATCTACGGTAAAACCCAACTAATCCCAAAAATGATCTCACGTCACGGACTGATTTTGGTACGGGAAATTTCTCAATTGCATGGGTTTTTGATGGATCTAGTTTAACACCTTCACCCGAAATTACATGGCCTAGATACGTTGTCTCTCTGCGCACGAATTCGCATTTACTCGGTTTTAATTTTAAATTGAATTTCCGCAATCTATTAAATACGTCTTTAATCTTTGACAAATGTTCATCTATATTATCTCGCGAGAATATACAAATATCGTCTAAATAGACATAACATTTTTCCCCAATTAAACCGCTTAGAACACAATACATTAATCTTTGAAAAGTACTTGGCGCATTACACAAACCATAAGGCATTCTGTTCCACTGATAATGCTCCCAGGGTGAGCTAAACCCCGTCTTTTCTTTATCTTCCTCAGCAATTTCTACCTGGTGATATCCCGACGCTAAGTCCAGGGTTGTAAACAACGCTGCACCATGCATGTTCAAAATTGTGTCTTGCAAATTCGGCAACGGCAAGAAATCCTTCTTCGTTATTTTATTTAACGCACGAAAATCTACACACAGTCTAACTTTTGTTGAACCGTCCGACATAACACGATTTACTAGAACAATAGGCGCTGACCATGGCGAATCACTCTCCTCAATTATGCCATCTTTCAGTAAATCTTCTATTTGTTCTTGCAAAACTTCTTTCTGCGTAAACGGTACTCTATATGGCCTTTTCGCTATAGGGTGGATGTCCTCGGTAATAATCCGATGTTTAACTTTCGAAGTACAGCCTAATTTGACTCCTGGTTTTATAAATATATCTTTATAATCCATTAACACGCCCTCAACTTTACATCTATCATTTCGCGACAAGTGTTCCAAATTGAAAAGGGTTCTAAAATCTGCATCCTGTACTGATGCAACTAAATCATTGGGTTCGGCAGAACCACCTATGTCAATTGTGACATCTTCTTCGAACCCAATAATTGTTTTCGCAGGTATAACTAAATTCTCATTAGTTACATTCATGAGCTTTACCGGTACGTCGGTCTCTTCGCCCCTCGCTACAACTCTAGCAGCTATTACGCCTTGAACACTAAGTTCTACAGGCTCTACTAAAATACTACCTGCTTTTCCAAGAACAATACTCCTCTCCGACAAGCACACAGCTTCCGACCTAGGAGGTATCGTGAAACTTTCTTTGATAGGAACCGACCGTATCTCATTACGTGTCGCATCAGCCTCACTTTCTCTTTCCAACTTTTGAGGATTGTTTGGTATTTGCATACTACTGCCTGAACCTTGCGAACCGACAATATTATGCTGTACCTGCGCAATTTCCTCGAACTGAACCGTTTTCAATATACTTTTTGGAAGTGTCGCATCAGCCTTACTTTCTCTTTCCAACTCTTGAGGATTGTTTGGTATTTGCATACTACTGCCTGAACCTTGCGAACCGACGATATTATGCTGTACCTGCGCAATTTCCTCGAACTGAACCTTTTTCAATATACTTGTTGGAGCGCTTTCGGATTTTTCGGCACAAAAAGGACTCGACTCAGATTTTCCGTCTTTGTCTACCTTATTTAACTCAACATTGTCGTGCTGACTAATGGGTTTATTACCTGCTGTTTCCTTTTTATTTTTACAATCCGAACTAGCTACTTTATTTTCATTTTCTTTGTCTAACTTTGATTGGCATGTACCTACAGTTTTATTACAATTTTTATTACTTTTCTCGGTATTATTTTCAACAACTATTTCCATTTCGCAATTCTCGTTGCGACTTTCGACTTTTAAAGTACCGTGAGTGACTTTTAACCGTTTGCGGCTTGGCTCGCGACATTGGTCTTTTATACTCCCGTGAGTAACACAATTATTGTCACTCGAAGCTTTGTTTCCTTCAACCATAATTTCCTTATCACAAAAAGAACCTAACGAACTTTTTGTTTCAGGGTTATCCGCGGTACGCGATGCTGAAAGAGAAGTTTTGGGACACTGAGTTCCTTATTTTCGGGTATCATTGCTTTATCACTCGGATTAGAACGAGATTCGAGATCGTCATGATTCGTCTGTTTCCCATTCGCGGTCTTTTTACTTTCCGTAATTGTTGAAATCGTGAGTCGCTCCGAATAAATGCGCATCTCGTTGCATCTCGTGCATGCATAGTTAATGTGGGCCTTATAATCGGTTAAAAAATCTAATCTAAGCAACCCGTCAGTAGCTAAACTAAGCCTATCTTCACACACAACAAAGTTATGAAAAATAACATACTGGCCTACATTCAACTCTACCTCAGTGCACCCTATTACAGGTAGTTCCTTCCCAGAAATACCAACAATGGTTCTGGATCGTGCAAGGGGAAATACATGCTGTTCCTTAACTACGTATCGCTTAACAAGACTAACACTTGCGCCGGTGTCAATAAGGAAATTAAACCGTTTGCCATTAATAATTAATTCTACTTTATTTAGCCTTTTACTTTTGTTAGCACTACTAGGGAGAGTGGATATGACATCGGCTGATCGCAATACTTTGCCAGGGCCGCCAGATTCGGAACTAACATCGACGGCCCAACCTAGTTTAAATTATCCCTTTGATCTTCATTACTCTTCGGTGTACTACCCGTTGGAAGCATTACATAGCAATTTTTTATAGCATGTCCGCGTTTCTTACAACGTTTACACACAATATTATCCCGACAATCTTTAGCTATATGCCCATACTTTTGACATTTAAAACAAAGAACATTATTTTTATTGTCTCTACTTGTACTCGAACCTAGTTGATTGTTATAATTTTCTATTCTAAAATTTTTATTACCGCGATCCGGTATAGATTTCTTATTCTCGGCATGATTCAACGCCAAAACTTGAATTAATTTTTCAATTGATTCCGTCAAATGTGAGTCACTCCTACTGGTACTCGCACTACTCGTAGCTCTTTCATCGGCAACTCTATTTACAAAGTCAGCTTCATCACGACGCAACATTTTAAACACCGTCTCCGATCTTTTCGCGATCTCTACCGCTTTCTCGAACGTTTTTGGGTTTTCATAAAATACGTCCCTTTGCAAATGTGGTAATATACCCGTCGTGAACTGATTTAACAACTGTCTGTCTATATAATTTGAAATTTCATTACTCGTGGCCTCTGCAGCAACGCCCGTAGCATCAGCCGAACTGTCTTCTTCACTCTCAATAAAACAGTTTGCTAAAGCATGCAATCTATACACATATGCAGATATTGTTTCGTCCCTAAGCTGATAGCAATTATTAAAAGCCCTTTGTACCGTCCTGGAGTCTTGTTTAGGTTGATACCTCTCTAATAATTCCTTTTTAAATATTTTCCAGCTCTCAGTATTTCTAGTTTTTGCATTATTTTTCACAAAACATGTCGCGTCTCCCGATAAATTAATTTTTGCCATTCTAATTGTTCGATCTTCATCCCATTTTCCCAGTATTTTACAGTTCTCAAGTTTCTCCACAAATTCAACAACACTCTCGTTGGGTTTTCCCGAAAATAAGGGGATTTTTGTGTTTATTCCCGACATGGATGATACCGCTACAAGGTAATCTAATAACAATTGATCATTCATATTTACTGGACCAATTTGGTCTTGCGCCATACTAAATTACTCAATATTGAACAATACGCCCCAAAATAAATTTATTGTTTTACAACTCTTACCAATTTAAAGGCTTGGCAACTACCTGCTTGATCGTAATAAATACTCCAAGTATTTACTGGCGCGTAACAAAAACTCTCTCGTCGTTTAAAAAGGCACGACAACTACCTCTATGACAACTAGCACACACAGTATTAATTACAACTCTATCTATATCGATTTAGAGCTCGACATCTACCATTCAAAATAAAATAACTACACACAGTAATCTATTTCAATTTTGAAAACAAATTTGATGATTTTATACTGGTTTGAGTGGGTAGTTCTTCGCGAAAGAAAAACTTTAGATCAGACCGCTGTTCACCACTTTTATATAACAGGATGCGAGGTACAATTTTGAATATAACTCTTTCCTGTTACCCGTTTAAACCGGTTTGTTTTAATACTTGACCCGCAAGTGAAACACTAATTTAATTAATGTTAAACTTAATTTGGATCAAGGGTATCACTGCCACCACCATCCGTGTTTTAAAAGTCCTCGGATAGCAGGACTCAATACAAAGAGTATGAAAAAGATTAATTTACCAAATAAACAATATTCACGCAGAATACTTACTCTTCCGCAATGACTGAAAATACTTGGGAGAACTTAACAAATAAAACTGGGAACTGGTAGATGAACTTATTTATTTACACAATAATATATGGTAAACAACAATACAAGAACTAACGACTAATGATCGTGACGACTACAGTTTAAAGGACGGTACCATAAAAGTAATTAAATTTTTTTAAAAGGGCGACCTCAGAATAAGCTTTAATCTTATTGAATTGCTATCAGCGCTAAATATTCAACACCAACTACCAAGAATCAAGTAATCTGATAGGCTACTTACTTTTCATCACAGGTCGGCCTCGAATGAAGCACTTTATTATTAAACTAACACACTACTGAAGAAACAAAGAAAAATTATTAAATTTGGATTAACACTCTAATCAACTTGGGAGAACGCAGACTTCAACAATTACTTTAGTCACAAAAACAACAAAAATTTATGTCACTAAGATAATTAGAACAGCCGAATGGAAAATAGAACAACGTCACAATCAACAGTCAAATCAAGACTCCTCGAGATGAGATCATCTCAAAACCATCTTTTCTAGATTTGCACCCTACTTCCAACAAGGAAGTCCAACCCTCATACCCTTATTGGCTAACTTAAACATTAACACGATATAATTGGTTAAGTAACTGAGAAACTTTTCGAGTGTTACAGGGGAGAAGTGAATTCCTAACGGCGTTTCACATCTTCTGTGTGACAAAAGTTACTCAACCAAATTACTCAAATTGCTCTTCCCTGCTGAGAACATCCGTCTTCTCTAGCACTTTTCTTTTGTAATTTTATACTTTTAAAAATACTTTTACAACACCCAATAATTTTCCCAAAATGTCAAGAACTAAACCCATCCCAAAAATCTAACAAAGACTTTAACTTCGAAAAGCAATTTAGAAATTTATAAAAAAAAATAGGATACTTTACAAACATGAAAGTTCTGAACGCAAGATCCATAACTAATCTTGACGTCCGGCTCCAATAATTTAACAAAAGGGTGCCGCTAAGCAAACGTGTTACAATCTATTGATATCTATAGTAAGATTAGAAAATAAAAACAGTGTAGGGAACACAATATTTTGGTTAATAAAATAGTAGGCCACATGTTCCAATGTATATATTCTTGAGTTAGATCACTCAACGTTTACAAATTTTTTTTGGACGTTTCGGACATTTTTATTTTGTCCATCTTCAGCTGTTTAATAAAAATAAAATATGATACAAAAACAATTTTGTAAATATAATAAAATAAACATCGACTTACCAAAAAATGCAGTGATAATTTATGATATTAATAACATAGTTTTACATATAAAAACTGTCGTAAGTATGATTTAGGGCCATAAATTTTATCAAACATAGCATGGTATGAAAACATCTTGTCGACAGGGCGACAAGTTGAGCTCTGAGGCAGAAATAGAAAAAATAACAGAACATGAACGAAATTGGAGGAGGGGGAAAAGTATGCACAAAAAATTATAAAGTTTATAAATTAATATTTTTAATATATTGGGAGTTATTATTAAAATCTGTTTTGAAATTAATAGTATCATGTTCATTAGTCAAAATATGGTATGTTTCAAAAAGAAGTCTGTGATTTTTGTATTTAACTTGTTCTAAAATTTGGGTGTTATTAAAATCAGGTATGTGACCTGTTTGACATGCGTGTTTCGTTAATGCGCTGTGGTCTGGGTTATTTGTAACACAATGGTATTGGTGCTGGTATAAACGTTTTTTGAGGGGTTGTGATGTTTCACCGACATATACCTTATTACAACCCATGCATTTTACTTGGTAAACGACATGTTTTTTTAATTTAGGATCCACAGTATCTTTTAATTGTGTGAATAAAGATCTAGTACACATGTTACTAGTGTTGGCTATTGCAATATTCGTGTCTTTAAGGTTAAACGGAACCCCTAGTGGCGCGCGTTCAAACGTTGATCAGAACGCTGACAAATGATTTTAATTATTTTAACAACAAAATTATAAAATTTATATTCTTTTTTGTTAAAATGATGAAGAAGATAGTTTATGTTTATTGTTGAAAATGCGTCATATATGATAGTTTCAGTAAAATTGTAGATATATGGGCAAACATATATATTTTTTTAAATTTTAATTAATTATTTGAAAACCAAACCTACGATTTTTAATTGTTTTTTGTAAGTTATGTGTAAGTATCCCACTAATAAAGTATGGTTTAACAATTTATTTAATGCATGATCGTAGGGTATGGTGGCATAAATTGGTTTCTCCAGATTCGACTGCAGTTCACAATCATCCATTTCCTGTGTTTTAGGTAAAGAGTTTAATTTTTTTAATCTTGTATTTATATGTGATTTTAAAAATTTATGTGGATAACCATTACATTGTAACATTTTATAAATGTATTCTAAATTTTCTTGATGATAACTGGAATTAGATAATAATATTGCTCTGTCTACTAAAGCATATATGACACTTTTCTTATATATCTGGTTAGTATTCGAATGAAAATGTAAATATCGACCAGAGGCGGTGGGTTTTCTGAACCAATTAGTAATTATATGAGAATTATGATGTGTTAAAGTAGTGTCAAGAAAATTGATTTTATTATTTGTTTCTTTTTCTATAGTAAACGTTAATCTAGGGTGGAAATCATTAAATTCTTTCAGTATGTCGTCAACAAAATTCAAAGGGGCAATGAATAAACAGTCATCCACATATCTTTTATAATATAGAATTTCCCAATTGTGTTTAGGAAAGATGGATTGTTCAAGATGTTGTAAAACTAACTCAGCCAAAGTGCTACTAATACTTGATCCCATAGGGGAACCATCTCGTTGGAAATATATTGTATTGTTAAATGTAAAAATTGATGCTTCAAAACAAAGTTTGATAGCTTCAATAAAAAGTTCTAATGTTAAATCTGTAAATTCTTGTATAATTTCCCATTTTTCAGTTATAATATTAATGACTAAATCTTGTCATCCATCCATACCACAAGATTTAGTCATTAATATGAATTAATAATAACAACTGCAGTTGTGCATTATCGCTAGCTTGCCTTGCACGTTTTTTCGGAAAAATAGTTTTTTCGAAACAAATTTTTTAATTTTTGACTACGTTGATTTACGTTCCTAATGTTACATTTTATTTCATATCGTTCTTCTATACTTTCGTAATGTTCAACCGGTACCTTGATAATGGTCATTAAATGACCGAAACCGGTCGGTAATTTCATTCAATAAATTTGAACAGTGTGAATTAGACTTTTACGGTTTTATTTAAAAACCTTCTTCCTTTAATTCATCCTTCACACTTGGGCGTCCACCATTTTTCATCAAAAAAAAATGTGCTTATTTAAAATGTTTGAAGCAATGTTATTGTTTTATTAGGAATATTAATAATGTGTGTTGTCTCTCCGGACTCTAATAACTTCTAACATACGGCGTGGTAAACTTTCTAAACAATTGACGATCTTTTCTTAGGAATGTTATCCCATTCTTCCCGAAGAGCTATTCTTAGCTGGTCAATCGTTTCTGGTATTGGTTGCCGGCGTCGAACACGTCTCCCTAACATATCCCAGATGTTTTCAATCGGATTTAAATCAGGGCTACGTGCTGGCCACCATAGTCGCCGAATGTCGACTTCGTTTAAATATTGGACAACTATCTGTGCAACGTGTGGATGCGCATTATCATGCATTAAAAGAAAGTTTTCGCCAACAAATGGAGCAAATGGTAACACATGATCCATTAAGGCCAGTCACTAGCCAGGCCAGTCTTTGAACGCCCTTAAATTTTGGCAGCTGTCAATCACGACTTTCAACGCCTAAGGGGAGTAATAAACATCATGGAAATAATTTACAGCCCCGATCGGCAAGGTTTATAAGCGCTGGACTGGTTTCAACGATTTAGACTTAGAGTAGGTAGTATTTCGTATTTCGGTATACGAGAAAGCAGTTGAACACCGATATCTGCCGTCTTATTTCTATGTACTGTTAGCGTGATTGAAATTACATGTGAAATATTTTTTTAATCGTAAATATATGTATAATTATAAGTTAAAATGTAATTGAAATTAAAATTATGTTCCCATTTATTTATAATTAATTATATATCATGGAACTCTTGTGACATCACAAGTGACTTATGCGCATGCATAGACGGATGGCGAGAATCTGACTTTTTGCACGTAAATCGTAGCTTGACGCATACACACTTCCAGGTTTTTAGCTTGAAGTGAATTCTATTTTGTTTTTGAAACTATTCTACAATACTTAATAATGGATAAAGATACTCACCTTTAGGAAGTTAATTCATTTTCTTGAAATATTTGCACTAATAAACTAGAATAAAATATACAGAATATATAAATCAAAAATTTGCAACTACATATAATAGCCGACACCGAGCTCAATGTTCAAATCGTCCATATATCTACTATTGAAAATTGAGTTAGGTAATTTGATGTTAGACACGTCAATTTCATATAATGTGTATCTATTTATGGTTTTTACGAAACCGAATAGTAAATTATATATTGAAATTTTTCATAAAGTTTTCATGGACCATGTATCTCCGTATATCGCTGGATTCGGCGCCAATTTTGCAACAATACAATAAATTGTAATTCAATAACACAATATTTCTTTCATTATATTTATAAATTGCGTTAGAGAAAAGTTTATAAAATAAAGTAGGGATACATTCTTAAATTTTAATTATAATTTCACAATTTTCGTAGTGGGTTGCGAGAGCAGCAATCGACTGCTGTCGCCGTCGGTATCACCCCTCACCGTCTCACATTCTTTTCTAGACCCTGTTTAGTAAATGTTTCTTTAGGTACATTTTAAGTGCAGATGTACTCGTACATTACTCAGAAAACCCCGAGGAAAACCCTCATTATATGCAGGTCAAAATGAATATACAGTTTTACGATGTTTGTGGGTAAGCGATGATGCCCTGTTATAAATCTTAAAAATTTACTGAATTTATTCGTCAGAAATCTTTAAAAGCTAATAACTCTTTTATTTAATATTTTTTTCCAGCGGAGTTTTCGGCATTGTTCTCAAAATACTGAAATCTATGTCCTAACTGGAATATATAATTAATTGCTTTTATAGATAACGGTATATAGTGAAAGTAGATTCCTCGACAGAAACATAATTTTTATTTAAATATGATAATAAATTATTACAAAATATATAAACTTGTTAAGACCTAGAAAAGGTGTGGACACCTTAAATTTAAAATTTCAAATTAATATCACTTTTAATAATCGAGAAATTACATGTTGAAAATGCATTGAAAGTCCCATAAGAGCTGTAGGTAGGGACTGGCCTTAAACATTCGGTTATATACCGATCAGCCGTCAAAGCACCATTTTCCACCAGAACCAGCTCTGTATGTGCAGTCAAAAAAATCCCAGCCCATACCATTATACTGCCACCACCAAATGGTGTTCTTGGGGATATGCAGCTTTCTAAAAATTGTTCGCCTGGCCTTCTCCACACGCGTTCTCGTCCATCTGGTGATCGTAGACAGAAACGGGATTCATCAGTGAACAAAACGGAGCTCCATTGTTCCATTGTCCAATCCCTATGTTCACGCGCTTTCTACGATGTGCTGCGAGCAAAGCTGGGCAAGCAGCAGGCCTCCTGGAGCTCAAACCGTTTTCCCGCAACCTTCGGCGAACGGTTCGTGCAGAAATATCAGTTCCATAAGCATCAGCCATTACACTAGAAACAATAGTTGATGGTATACCTCGATCGCGTAGTACACATAACGTTAATAAACGATCTTCTCGGGGGTTTGTGATACGCGATCTTCCTGATCCCAGTCTTCTGGTGTACTGCCCAGTTTGACGATAACGTTGGATTGCATCTTGGACAGTACTTTTTGGTACATTCAAAGCTTCGGCGATATAACGTATACTACGACCATCTCTGTTTAAAGCTACTGCTAGAGCAATAATTTCAGGTCGCATTTTATAAAAAATATCACAAATAGCAATACGAGGTCTGATAATACAATAAACAACATGCTAAGAGTGACTAAGCAACGGGAATTGATCCATTTGTTAGAAATATTGATTTTTTGATTTACAACATTTTTGCCCGAATTTATTTTTTTCCATATTTCTTTATAAATAAAGTGATTGTTACATATTTTTCAATTTTTAGTCTTACTCTAGATATCACTGCTTCATTCCATAACGAAAAAATCATAAATAAACCCATATTTATTATATTACAAGTCAATACAATTTATTTTTTTTGGTGTCCGGTTTTTTTTTCGGCAACGAATGTATTTTTACGATGATGTCTGTATGTGTAACAAAATTTTCGTCTACGATAACTTTAATACTACAATTCTAAAAATTATGATTCTTTCGTATTCCTCTTCGTTGCATCCATATGAAGAGCTGATTAGATTTTGGTTATAATTAGTCAACCGGAAGTACCTTCATTTGAAAATTTTAACAGTTTTTCTTGAAAAAACGATGGTAAATACCACTTTTTCACATTTAATGTTATTATAATATTAAAGAACATTGTATTCTCTATACGATTTGACTACATTTTATACTTCATATTAAATGGATATAGAGTTTTAAAATTATAAAGAAATTAAATTTCATAAATTAGCTAGCTATGCTAGAAACAGCGATTATATTAAGAAAATTCTGATTGAAAGATGTCAGTGTCAATTGACATATTTGTAGTATATTTGTGTTATAATTTTACTCGAAACCTCGAAATATTGGATATTTTTGCTCGAAACTTTCTGTATGGAATTTGTATAAAATACATACAACTGTCGAAAGGTAATGTACATATAAGAAATTTAGAATCTTTTGCAAGGAACTTTCTGTATGGATTTTATAGAAAAAACATCGGCATTTACGAAAATTCTACCGGTAGATACCGCATCTACTGACTGTGTTCCAAAACACGAGTGGTAAAAAGTTACCGTGTTCGAAAATTGTACAATATCTACCAGATCCATCTGACGGATTCATGAAGAATCTAATCTCAAAAAAAGGTAGTGATGCAAAGCGAAGCGCGCGCGTTAAAAGTTTGTTAACTATATCAAATTTCTAATCTGTTTCAAATTTTCATTTTTGTTATAGGTTATGGATCTACCCTGTTTACCACTTGTGTTCTTAAAATATCGATTCCGATACCTATAACTTGATAAACAGCTGTTTACCGGTAACATTTCACCGGTAGAATTTTCGTAAATGCCTCATATAACTGACGGAAGGTAATGTGCTGGCCACATCAGATTTTTTTGAAATTAATTGATATCTAGTCTGTTCTTTTAGGAGAATTTTTCCTTAATATTCCTTTATAAGCTGCCCGCTGTCCTCATTTTATATGTTTCAGTGTTTCAGCTTCTTTCTACAGCATAAGATAGCATTGGTAAGACAAGTTTTTTACCTTCCGTCACCTTTAGGTAAGGAAGGTATTGTCTTTGGTCAAATATTCGGTGGTGTTTCTAATAAATAAGCACGTTTTAATTCCTCCAGAATACAATTTTACTATTTTTACGATGATGTAAGTATATATATATACAGGGTGTAAATGAAATAAGTGCAATAAATTTAACCAGTAATGTAACTCGACGAGAGCAACAATATTTCTTAATAACTTTTTTTTCTAAGTCTTTTAGATTTTGAGTTAAAATTCTTTAAAGATTTACTGCATATTCCGGCGCGCGCCCATGGAAAACATATGGCTGCTGTCGTAATCAAGTGAGATACAAACAGCTCAAAAATTGTCGGTTATCGGTTACACTTGCAGTCACAGTAATTAATAAACGAATCAACGGAAATAACATTTATTATTTATTAATTCGTAATAGTGCAATTTTTAAAATAAAGAAATATAATTTTGGGTAACAAAATTATAAAGTTGTGTATTAAACCAGGCTTCCTGTGAATAGTGGTAGAGAAGAAGGGGCGAGGCAACGAGAGGAAGATCAGAAGCATAGTTATTAGGTTATGAGATGATTATTTATCGTCGATAAATCATAATAGTTTAAATACGTTATTCAAAAAATGTAAGTACAAACTTTTGTCCATTTAAAAGAGGTACTTGAGTACCTATAATTAGTCGTCTATTTATTGTTCCCGCTCAAATATGTTTTAATGAAAATTTTTACAGTATTTTCGTCTGTCAAGATGTGTATTGTGCATAATAAATACACCTTCCCAAGTAAATTCAGTCTCATTAATGAACATTATGAGCCATTCCCAAAATTGAAATCTGTTATGTGCTGAAAATATAGAACTTTTTGCACATATTATGGATATAACTGTTGCTTTTTAAAAAATTGTCATATGTGACACTCCGTATTGTGATGTGATAAAGATGTACAAGATTAATAAATGTGCGAATATTAAGAACAGAATGATTTGGTGATGATTTGGAAACGCTTCGTATAAATGCGTTGGCACCTCCAGGCACCTCCATGACACTGTATTTATGTCAACCGTGATGTCAAGTAAAATATAGTACAGATACGAGTAAAAAAATAAATAAATAAACCATAGGTAAGTAATTACAATGTCTGTGCACTCGCATTTTGACAGAATTTTACCTTATTAACAAGTTAATTACTAATGTCAAAATTTAATTGCAACAATTGACAGGACTGTCAATTGCTAAAACAAAAATTTTCATAGCTACTGTTATATATATATAGTCAAATCCTCTTCTACCGGTATGGTGTTGAGGTTGTTTATTCCTTTTTTTTTAGAGTTCTATAAACGTCTTCCACTTTTTCCTGTCCCTTGCTAAGTCATGTGCTTCTCGATTTGTAGTTTTCTTCTCTTTCAGAATCTGGTTTAAACTATCTTCCCATGTTTTCCTAGGTCTTCCTCTCTTTCTTTTCCCTGTTGTTCTTGCTTTCCATATAGTTTTTGCTTGTCTGTTATCTGGCATTCTAATAAGATGCCCAAACCATTGCAAATGTCTTTCCTCTATCATTTTTTGGGTTGATTTTATATCGAGTCTCCTTCTTATTTCTTCGTTTCGGATTTTATCCATTTTAGTCACCCCTTCTATTTGTCTGAGGCACTTCATTTCTACCGCTTGTATTTTGCTGTATTCTCTTTGGTTTAATACCCACGATTCACTTCCATATATCAAAATTGGTAATAGTATTGTTTTATAAACAATTAGCTTTGTTCTTTTGCTTACATTTTTATGGCTAAATATCGCTGTTCTCAGGGAGTGGTAAGTTCTGGATGCTGCTTGTACCCTATTGTTTATATCTGCATTACATCCTCCTTTACTTTCAATCACGCTACCTAGATATTTAAAAGTTTCGACTTGTTGGATTATTGTTCCGTTCAGTTTAATCGTTATTGTTTTGTCTTCTCTAGATATTGCCATTACTGTTGTTTTTCCTACGTTGATTGTCATGTTAGCTTTCATCAACTCTGCCTTCCAAATGTCCACATTTGTTTGTAGATTGTCTTCCGTTGTTCCGTAAATTGCCATGTCGTCGGCGAATAGGGCTTCGGATATTTTAATGTTCTGAAGGTTTAAGTTTCCCACTGGTATTTTCCTTAGTCGTGGGTTAACATTTTTTGATATTTCATCCATATATATTACAAATAACAGTGGACTTAGGTTTCCTCCTTGTTTTAGGCCTTGGGTCGTTATAAATTCTTCTGATATAGAATTGCCAGTACGTACATAGTTCCTGCAGGTCTTGTAAAGGGTTCTAATCGATTTTAGTAATTTATTACTTATTCCTCTTCTTTTAAGTATATCCCATAATATTTCTCTGCTCACTCTATCAAATGCCTTTTCTATGTCAATAAAGCATATATAGAGTTCCCTGCTAAATTGGAGCGTTCTCTCTATTAGTTGTCGTATGCTGAAAATGTGATCTTGTGTGCAATAGCCTGGCCTGAATCCACTTTGTGATTTTCCAATATTGTCTCCTATTTCTCTTCTTAATTTATTTTCTATTATAGCCTCGTATAGTTTAGCCGTTACGCACAAGAGTGATATTCCTCTGTAATTTCCACAACTTCTGTTGTCTCCCTTCTTGAAAATTGGCATTATTATTGTCTTCTCCCAGTCTTGTGGTATATTATCTTCTTTCCATATTTTATTGAACAAAATATGCAGCATCTCTACTCCTGTAGTTCCCATATATTTTATTTGTTCTGGCTTAATTTCGTCGTAGCCTGCTGCTTTACCGATTTTAATTTTTTTGATTGCATCTGTTATTTCTGTCATTGTAATCTCTTCATCTCTTTTAATTTCTTCATTGTACATTACTGTATCCCTTTCTGGTCTGTTGTTTGTCACTTCTAGCAATTCCTCAAAGTGTTCTTTCCATCTTTTCATAATTTCTTTGTCGTTTACTAGAATCTGACCGTTTTTATCTCTTATTTGTCTTAAGGGTGGTTCTTTCCCTTTCTTTAAGTTTTTAGTAATTTTAAAAAATAGTTTTTTATTTTCCTTGTAGTTTTTTTCCACGTGGCTACCAAAATCGTCCCACTCCTTTTTCTTTTCTGTTTGTATTATTTCCTTTACTTTTTTCCTCTGTAGTTTATATATTTCGTAGTTTAGTTGGTTCTTGTTGTTGATATATTCTTTCCATTTTTGTTTTTTAATTTTAATTTCTTCTTTAATCTCTTGATTCCACCAATGTGTTCGTTTTTTGTTTACATTTGTTATATTTGTACCACAGATTTCTTTCGCAGCTTCGTTAACGATGTTTTTAAAGTTGTTCCATATTGCTTCTGCCGTTGATCTTCCATCATCTTCTAATTTTATGATTTTTTCTTCTACCTTTTGTTGGTATTTTTTTTGATATTCTTCATTTTTTAACTTATAGACTTTTAACGTTTCTTTACTGGTTTTTATCTTTCCTTGGGTTTCGTAATTTCCATTCCTGTTTTCAATTTTAGTTTTTGATTCCACCAAATAGTGATCGCTTCCGATTTCCCTTCCTCTTTTAACTCTTACGTCTTTAATTTTTTGTCTATAGCTCTGTTCAACTATCACATAATCTAGTATTGATTTTTCTTTCCTACTTTCTACTTCCCTAGTATATTTGTGTATGTCTCTGTGTGTAAACATTGTGTTCATTATTGCTAAGTCATTGATTATGCAGAAATCTATTAATCTGTTTCCGTTATTATTTATTGTTTCCTCTCCATTCTTCCCCATCACATGCTCGATGCCTATATTTTTATTTCCCACACGGGCGTTAAGATCTCCCACTAGGATAATTGTTCCAAGTTGTTCTTCAATTATTTGCTGCATTTCTTCCCAAAATTTATCTTTGATTGTACTTCTTTCATCTTCGTTTGGTGCATATACTACTATAACAGTTGTTTTTATTTTATCTATTTCTAGGGTTACAGAAAGAATACGTTCTGTATAAAATTTCCATTTGAAAACTTTATTTATGTAGTCCTCTCTTATTAAGCAACCTACTCCTTCCCTTGCGTTCTCATGTTGTTCCACTCCACTGTATATTAGCATATGCCCTTTAATTTTTTGTATTCCTTTCCCTTTTTTCTTTGTTTCAGTAATACCTAATATACATAAGTTGCTTTTTTCAAATTCTTCTGCTAGTTCTAGTTCCTTCCCTTTTATACTTCTTATGTTCCATGTGCCTATTTTCATTGTTTTGTGCTGTGATTTTGAGATTACTTTGCTATTTACAATTCCATATTCTTGTTTCATTTCCATTGCCGATTCCGTCCTCAGAAGTCCAGTCATTTCTTTTTTTAATAGTTTTTTGAAGGGTTAATTTGAGTAACTTCTTCTAGTTTCCCACTTTCATAGTTCCAAACTGATGTTTTGTCATTTATGGTAATTTTTAGGTGACCAATTTTTACTGTTTGCCCTTTTTCTTTTTCTTCCTTAGCTTTTTTTCTAATTTCAGCTTGAATTTTTCTTTCTTCTTTTGTTAGATCATTTTCTATGTATATACGTTTATCCCCGAGTTTATTTTTATTTTTCATTATTTCTATCTTATCATTCCAATAATTTAATTCCGCTATAACTATTACTTTCTGGTCTTTTGTGTTTATCCTATTTGTTTTATAAATGTCTGGCTCTAGTTTTAACTCCTCTTTGAGAAATTTCTTGACTACTCCTTTTAAATCGTGTTCCTTTTCCTCTATCTGTAGTCCTTTTATTACTATATTATTCTTCCTCTCTCTCTTATTCTTTGCTTCAACTTTTTCTTCTAAGTCTCTTATTTTTTGATAAATTTGTTGTTTTTCATTTTCCCATTTACTTTCTCTTTCCTGCATCTCCTTTTGCATCTTTGCAATGAGGAGGTTATTCTGGTCTAAATATTCCTTTAGTTCTTCTTTATTTGTTTTCATTTCCGCCTTGAGGTCTAGGGATAATTTCTCTATTAACTTTTTTGTTACTGCACTCAATTATCACAAAAATATTTGGAACGACTCGTCAATTTACGGGGTGGTAAAAATACTAAAAAAAATATGCGATTTCGAGAAAAAGTTATTAAGAAATATTGTTGCTCTCGCCGAGTTATATTACTGGTTAAATTTAATGCACTTATTTCATTTACACCCTTATATATATATATATATATATATATATATATATATATATATATATATATATATATATATATATATATATACATGTGTGTGTGTGTGTGTGTGTGTGTGTGTGTGTGTGCGGGTGTGTGTGTATGTTTATTATTTAAGTCTTTTATATAACGGGAAGCAACATATTAGATTTTGGCTAAAATTCATAAACCGGAAGTGATACTTTATTTGGTTCTGAACAGATGTTCGTAAAAAATAAATTGATACAACCCAAAACTTTTCAAATTTGCTATTTAAGACTTTTATATTAATGAGAACGACATATAGATGTTTTCTAAGATTGATAAACCGGAAGTACTACTTTACAGGAAGCTATAAACAGATTCTCTTGAAAGAATATATTAAAACATGATCCAAAACTTCTCAAATTTGGTATTTAAAACACGTGTATAATTTGAAACAACATTAGATTTTGACTATACCTGTATGATGAACTGGAAGTGGCACTTAATATGGAACTCTTAACAGATTTTCGAGGAAAAACAATAAAATATCCAAAATTTGGTATTACAGACTTTTCTATTTATTGGAACAACAAATTGGATTTTATTTACGAACGATCAACCGGAAGTGATATGTACTTAACGTTCATTGCTATTTCAATCATGGAATTGGCGGGAGGTCATGTGTTGGCTACATCAGATTTTTTATGTGTCTTGTGCCATTTAAAACAATATATTAACCTTGTAATACATCCGTCTCATGCATTATTCCATTGATATCAGCATCTTGCAACAAATATTATGTTTTTATAAACTTTATTGTATACAGGGTGTAAATGAAATAAGTGCATTAAATTTAATCAGTAATATAACTCGGCGAGAGCAACAATATTTCTTAATAACTTTTTCTCGAAATCGCCTATTTTTTTAGCATTTTTACCACCCCGTAAATTGACGAGTCGTTCCAAATATTTTTGTGATAATGCAGTAACAGTAGCTATGAAAATTTTGTTTTAGCCATTGGCAGTCCTGTCAATTGTTGCAATTAAATTTTGACATTAGTAATAAACTTGTTTATAAAGTAAAATTCTGGCAAAATGCGAGACACAGGCATTGTAATTACTTACCTATGGTTTATTAATTTTTTTACTCGTATCTGTACTACATTTTACTTGACATCATGGTTGACATAAAGACAGTGCCATGGAGTTGCCAACGCATTTACACGGAGCGTTTCCAAATCATCACCAAATCATTCTGTTCTTCATATTCGCACATTTGTTAATCTTGTACATCTTTATTACATCACAATACGGAGTGTCACATATGACAATTTTAAAAAAAGCAACAGTTATATCCATAACAAGTGCAAAAAGTTCTTTTTTCAGCACATAACAGACTTCGATTTTGGGAATGGCTCATAATGTCCATTAATGAGACAGAATTTACTTGGGAAGGTGTATTTATTATGCACAATACACACTTCAACAAACGAAAATGCTGTAAAAATTTTCATTAAAAAATGTTTGAGCGGAAACAATAAATGGACGACTAATTATTGGTACTCATGTACCTCGTTTAAATGGACAAAAGTTTGTACTTACATTTTTTGAATAACGTATTTAAACTATTATGATTTGTCGACGATAAATAATCATCTCATAACCTAATAACTATGCTTTTTCTCTTCCTCTAGTTACCCCGTCCCTCCTTGTCTTCCTCTATTCACACTATTCACAGCCTGGTTTAATACAAAACTTTATAATTTTGTTATCCACAATTTAAATTTCTTTATTTTAAAAATTGTACTATTACGAATTAATTAATAATAAATGTTATTTTCGTTGATTCGTTTATTAATTACTGTGACTGCAAGTGTAACCGATAATCGAATTTTTTTGAGCTGTTTGTATCCCACTCGAATACGAAAGCTACCATTTGTTCTCCATGGGCGCACGCCGTAATATGCAGCAAATCTTTAAAGAATTTTAACTCAAAATCTAAAAGACTTAGAAAAAAAAGTTATTAAGAAATATTGTTGCTCTCGTCGAGTTACATTACTGGTTAAATTTAATGCACTTATTTCATTTACACCCTGTATATAGATTAAAAGATATTTATATTATTAATTAATGCTAAGAACAGTTACATACATTCCCACGTATTTATAATGAAAATACCTAATTGATATTATACATATTGACTGATTTATTATTTGATGATTTCAAAAAACTAATATTAAATTATTTTAAATTTTCGTTAACTTTTATAAATTACTATATTACGTTACTTCTATCAGTGCTTACAATAACTATAAACCTATTTCTATTTAATAATTTATTTTTAGTTACAATTTGTAGGACGGAGTGTACTTTTTAAATTTGTAAGCGCGCGAAGTTGATACGCGCCAACTTCAGGCAGGAGATATACAGGACGAGCTATCTACGTTATGACTTTGTATACCTAGCCGTCCTGGAGTATACGTAAGCGTTATTATACCTGCACAATATGCTAGAAAAGAGATCTGAGGCGATTTCGGGCGACATACCCGTTCACTTCTTAGGATCAGTTACGGTCACTTGCGGTATGCTATGGTCAGTGGTGGCGCCAAAAATCAATGGTTTACTTGTTGACACCGTGCTTGGAGGTTATGTATATTCTGCGACATTTAATACTGTCAAAAATAGTGTCTGACAATTAAAATGCATTAACGGAGAAAGATAGTTTTTTCCATATTTGTCCAAAAAAGAGTCAACGAAAATAATGTCACTCTGTTTGACATAAGACCACGACTCCGACTGTTTTGACTTTTGACATTTCAAAAAAATACATGATAAAAAGAGATAGAAATAGTGAACAGAGAGCTGACCCGACTAGCAAACCCGTTCAGCTGTGAGCACTGATCCAAGCGTACCGGGTATGTTGTTCCTAGCGCCCGAATGTGTGAACGCACCTGAACGCAACATACCGCAAGTGAACGGTTGTCGCCCGAAATCGCCTCTGGAGTTTTGATTTTGACGTTTCATAATTTTGTGTGACATGTCATAACATCGTTTACATGGAGATTGATTAGCATTTGTTTACGTTATTGGCAACGAAAATGACCGATAGAGGCAGCACCGATTTTACAAAATGGCCGGCGAGAAGAGTAATTGACATAACTCGTATAGTGTGATTAGCGTGTGACTTGTGGAAATAAATAAATAAAGTTCATAAATTTTTAAATTTAAACTGATTTGAAGTGCTGTATTGCTTACAGGGAAGTATTTGTTCTTTATTTATAGAAAAATAAACAGTTATATCTGCTCTTTAATTATATTTTAGGTATGGATAACTTTCTTGGTGCCGATAAGCAGGTTGGTTTTCAAGAATTATTTAGGTACCTGGAGGCAACGAATTCTTCAAGAAATTTTATTGAAGGCGAAGAAGTAGTTAACAGTGGCTTGCTATTTTTATGTGGTTGTGGAAGTTAATTTAAATACGTGTAAGCTAGTTGGGTTATGTTTGCAGACCAATGCTCTTACTGTAATTCCCCAAGAAATAAATGGAACCATTTCTTTTGAAAATAATATAATTAAAATTAGCAATTTTGAATGCTCATGTAAAGCAGGTAACACCGGCAAGTGTAAGCATATTGCTGCTGTTTTAAAATTTTGTACACGGTAATAATATTTCATTTATATTTGTTAACGAATGTGAATTATAATTTGTGTGTATATTTCTTATTTTAGACATAAGGTAAAAGATTTGGAGGCAGTATCTCAAACTGATTTACAGTGCTACTGGAAAAAAAAGAAGTCATCTTTAGAGAATTTTAAACCAATGCCTTGGTTGGAGACGGAGTGCTATAAAGATAAAGTTACAAGTAATACTTCTCCGTTGAGCGAAGAGCTACAAAAAGAAATTTTTAATAAACTAATTTCTTGCGACCCCAACTCAGCTATAACAAAACACAGGTTTGTTTATTCATAAATTAAAATTGTGTTATCTATATATGCATAAACTTTAATTTTATGTAGAAAGACTAGAGGAGCTAAATATTTGGAAGAAGAGAAAGATTTACCTGATTTCAATTTCATTGTTGAAGAAGAAAGGCAAGTTTTGAAAGATCTCTCTTCGTTTACTCCTGAACCTCCACAACTATGCTGCAGAAGCACATACGAAGGTAAACGATAATAATTTATGCGTTTGATTTATTTTATCAATTTATTTTTCATTGTAGCCCTATTTGAACGTACAAACGTACAAGAAATATGTCGAAGCACTAGACATGATATTAAACGATGGAAAGAGGAACGCCAGTTCAGGGTGACAGGTTCTAGGTGTTACGAACTATATACATATGCCAAAGGTGACTGGTCTACCAAATCTAAAAAATATTTCTGGCCAAAATCTTTTTGTTCCAGGAATATGGAATACGGAAAGGCAACTGAGAAGGAAGCACGGGATACTTATAAAAAAAAAAATTCGGATATAATGTTGTCGAAACAGGGTTAATCGTAAGCAAATTAAATCCATGGTTGGCATATTCACCCGACGGTGTTATAATGAGTGATGGGAAACCAACCAAATTATTAGAAATAAAATGTCCTGTAGAAGGTATGTGTTTAAAAAATATAAATATATTTCCCCATTGATTAATATAATATTGTATACATTATTA
The DNA here is from genome assembly GCA_963082715.1 of Harpalus rubripes. NCBI lineage: Eukaryota > Metazoa > Arthropoda > Insecta > Coleoptera > Carabidae > Harpalus > Harpalus rubripes. The sequence continues at coordinate 47,692,557 of OY720452.1, forward strand.
TCATATATTTATTTTCAGGTCGCCAGAGTTCTCCCTTGCAGTGCTTAGCGAAATGTAATTACCTGAAAGTAACCAGCAGTGGAATATGTTTGTCTCGCAAACACCCTTATTACGGACAAGTTCAACTAGGTATGGCAATATTAAATGTTCAGTTTTGTGATTTTATTTTATATTCTAGTTTTTCCAAAACATTTTTGAACATCGTTGTACCATACGATGAGGATTTTGTGAGAGATATGCTCTTCACGGTAAAAAGAAACTTTATTGACAACATGATGCACTACATTTGCGAGAATAGGACAAATTCCTAATGCAATAATTTTTTTTTTTAGCCAAAATGGCATTTATTTATTATTTTTTTTCTTTTTCACTGTGATATTAGCAATGTGATAGCATGAATGTATGTTTGCTATTAAATGCAGAGTATAAATGTGTGGGTGCGTATGTGTTTGTATCTGTTTATTGTACTTTTAAGCCGAAATGGCATTTATTTATTTTTTCTCTTTTTCACTGTGATATTAGCATATATGAATGGAGTTTGTTATTAAATACAGAGCATATATATATATATATATATATATATATATATATATATATATATATATATATATATATATATATATATATATATATAGTGTAAGTGCGTATGTGTGTTTGTATCTGTGTTTATTGTACTTTTAAGTCGAAATGCTTATTTCTAGTCAAAATTGACGTTTGTTTTCTTATACCTACTCGAAATATATTTCATTTATACTGTATTTCAGATAAGAATAGACTTAGGATAGGGCTTACGATTCCAGCTTTCTGATTGGTCTAAACGCAAACCAAGTTTACAATAGCAGTATGTAAAGTAGGTATATTATTTATTCCATTTTGACTTTATAATCTATTTAACAACTTTAAGTAACTGTTTATTTACTACACAATTAAAAATAATCAAATTTTGACGTTTTGATCTGTCAGGTATATCATACACGAAACAAAACTAATTTATAAGATTTATGTTTGTAAAAAAGGCTGGCGCCGCAGCGCCACCATGTCTATTCTTATCTGAAATACAGTATAGTAGTATACATGTTTTGTTATTTTTGAATACCTTGTTTTAATCCTATTTATTTGTACTTAATGTATTTATTTATTGTTTATTTTTAGTCAAAATCGACGTTTATTTCTTATACTAGAAATATATTTTATTTAGTAGTGTACGCATGTTTTGTTATTTTTGAATACCTATAGTTTTAAAAATATTTATTTGTACTTAAATGTGTATTTATTAATAAATTACAAAGTAATAATAAATAATAAAACTTTAGTAAGCTATCCTCACAACCTAGAAAAACCGGAAGTGGTACTCTACTTGAAGCTCTTGAAAAATTATATTAATTTCCAAAAATTCTCAAATTTGGTATTTAAAACTCGTATATGATGAGAAACAACATATTAGATTTTGACTATATGATAAACCGGAGGTAGTACTTAACTTGGAACTCATAACAGTTTTCTAAGGAAAAATAAAATATGCAAAATTTCGTATTACAGACTTTCCTTTTTATTGGAACAACAAATTAGATTTTGTTTACTAACGATCAAACTGAAGTGATATTTTACTTAATGCTCATTGCTATTTTAAATATGGAATTGGCGGGAGGTCATATGCTAATCACAGATTTTAAAAATTGTTTTAGCGGAATTAGATAAAATTTTGTACATAATACGTAGATAAAGTTTCAGAATATACTCACATAATTTACAAAACTAGGTTCGCTCGTTTTGACAAATATTATGTACATCAAACAATATCACTCTTTTCATAACTGATTATATAAATAACTATAAAATTATACAGATATACTACAACTATATTTAGGTCAGGTTTTTCCACCTCTGGATAAAGTGTTAGTTAATTTAATTGCCAGATAAAATGAAAATATTGCAACCGTAAATTGACAGAAATATACACATGTCAATTATATAATGCGATATTTTTCTTTTAACTGGCCGATAAATTAACTGACACCCTGACACTATCCATAGATGTAAAAACCGGTCCTTAATTTTGGTTTGTATTTCCTACAATTATTCTAAAAAATTATCGTCATTTAATACTGGTGAAGAAAGGTTTGTAATACCACATGCAATCGTTTATCGATTAGAGGTAGAATATGCCATGCTAAAGGAGTATTTAAAATTTTAAATATTTTTATTCTTTGAAAAACCCTCTCTATGTGTACTCGAGCACGAGCTATTTTACAGTTTATATCTGCTTGTTCTTTAGAGATCTGCATTTTTTGCTTTAAAAAAGGTGGCCTAATTAACTTTATACCATAACTTCCAGTTATTTCGTCTATTCTGAAACCTTTATCTACCATTATTGCATCTTCGTACATGTTTAATTTTTCTATTAACTTACTTTGCTCAAATATTACTTTATCAGATGCTCTACCCCCATACGATTTACTTATGAAAGTTATTGTACCAGCCGGACTAACTCCAGTTAAGAACTTTATTGTGTTGTGGGATTTATAATGAGAGTATGATTTTAAGCGGCAACATAAACATTTTGGTTGTTGCATTGGAATTTCGGTGCAATCTAATATTACTGAAGTCTTTAAAACAAATAGGCATATTTTTCACACATTCTTCTTTGGATGGCCAATAAATACAAAGTTTTAAAATATTATATAACTTGTCAACTGTATCACAAAATACATTTTTACAGGTAACCCTAGTAACATATTTGAATAAAACTCCCAGTACAGCGTAAGTAATGTTCAATTTCATTTTGATAAATGTGAGCATGATTTTCTCTATTGTAAAGAAATATGAGTTTTATTTTCAACAAAAATTACTTTTGTATCTAAAACCATCCAAAATGAAAAGAATTACTTTCAAATTTAAAAAATTGCATGTAAAAATAAAAATCTGTACTTTCAAAACCTACTTTTAATTTTAAAACTATTATAATTTCACTTTAATAGTAATTTTCCCTTAGTAGAATATTATACGTTTTTAACTAGAATATTACTACTTTTGTTTTAAAAAAAATGTATTTCAAACAAAATTATTCTTTTAATACAAAATTAATACTTTTAAAATAAATACTTAAATTTTGTGTTTTCAATTACTGCGATTTCGGATTAAAAGTAAAAATAATTTTTTAATTCCAATAAATTATTTGTTAAAATCAAAGTAAAATATTTCCTTTCAAAATATTAATACTTTTGAATGTAATGATAACTTTTAAAAATAAAAAATATTACTTTCATGTTAAAATATATACTTTTATGTTCATATATTTACTTTTAAACTAATATATGTGCAGTTTTAAACCAAAAGTATTCACTTTTGACTACCCAGTTACCGGTCTTTGCCTGCAAAGATTGTCATTGTTCAGTGTATTGTATGTAAGAGTACAACTATTACGCAGACGTTAGTGCGCCCAAAGTGTTCAAAGTAGGTATAAAAATGGATAACGAAGATCTTTGGAGTCATATTGATATTTTACCACCATTAAATTCAGAATGTGTTATTCCTGTGGAAAATAGCGAAGAAAAAATTCATAATAGTAACGAGTACCTCATTTTAAATCTGGAGCCTGAGCCTACAAATACGAAAACTAAAGCAGTAACAGAAAATACTGAACATATTAATAAAGAAATAGAACTGTATAATTTTTTGAAAGAAAATAAAATTCAAGATGCGTATCCTTATTTTGAAGGTAAGGATATTTAACATAATAGTTTTGGAAAATATGCAATCAATATGAATGTGAGAATGTGAAGCGTAAATATTATTATTTGTTCTTAGGAAAGCAACTAACTATAGAGTCCCTGCGATACTTAAATGACTTCGACTTAAAAGAATTGATTCCGAGCTCAAATTTCGGTTTAAGAATAATAGTGAGAAGACAGCTTAATCATTGGAAATTTGTAGAAGTAATTATTTTTCATATATAAATTATAAGTATATTATGTTTATTTACTACTATGTTTTTATTACTAGTTCGGTGAAGGATGTAATACTGATGAAACTTTAAGTAACTCTACAAAGGTACAAGAGTGGTTAAATCAACTATCGCCTATTACAACAAGTACATCATTACGTTCAAGTAACGAAGGAAATCTAGTAAGTATATCAAAATTTTTTAAAGTTTGTTATACCTATAATATAATAAAAATTTTCAGAAAGTTCGTGATATTTTAAATTTAGAAAGAGGGGGTCAAAAATTATTGAAACAAAAAACACTAACTCCAGATGATAGGTTCAAATTAGTTCGGTACTTAATAGACTATTACGTATCAGAAAATATCTTTCTTCGAAAACATGAATTTCACAAGCTGGCACAAGAAATCTGTACATTATTTCCAGATGAAAATCCAGTATGTTATTAAATACAAGTATACATTATTTTTCCTTATACATATTTCGAAATGTTACATATTTTAGGAATTTTACTACAATCCCGGCGGTAAGAAAAAGCGACAGGGAGGTGTAATTTATTTCCGATACATTAATTCTAGACATAAAAATAAACTCAAAACTAAAAAAAATAAATCTGACGATTGTGGTACATCAGTAGAAGAAACAAACTCACCGATTGATCTTAGTATCATAGAAAACATTAGACACTGGCTACAATTTAATAGCGAACCGTGGGACGAAGTTCTACAAAGGTGGCAAACAACATTTGAATATCGAATGCAACAGATAAAAACTACAACAAACACCCAATATTTAGAAGAATGGCCCATTCTAAAAACAACAAACGGAATGAAATTAGTAAGTTATATATAAATAATTTTCACATGCAATTTATGAAGTATAATAATATTTTTTAGATTTTGCTTGTATTATAATTTTTTGGTGATAAAATTATTTTGTTTATCGACAAGAAATTGTTGCAAATTTTGTTATATTATAGATAAATGCGGATTTTGACTATTTATGGCCCGGCAAAGGAAACAATTTATTTAATAAGTGGAATGAATTTCGAAAAAATATACATCCCTATTATAACGCGAACATTAAGGACAAACGTTCCTTAGAATTACTTAAAAAATTTGAAGATAAAACTGAAAGTAAACAAATGTTTTATTTTTGCACTAATAGATGTAAATAACTTTAACTCTTTTACAGACACACAGAACTATATGTTAGCTATATTGCTAACAGCAATATTAGTTCCAAAAGGGCGATATTTTGCGAACACTACAAATACTGCCACTACCAATAAGAAAAAACAGAACAAATTTACTATTCAACAAGGGCAGGATAGTTTTATTCTTCAAATAAAAGGTGTCAATGATTACAAACTCAAAATAGATGAATTGAAAGAAAAATTCGCCAGGGAGAAACTAACTTTGCAACCGACGATCGTGGTAATAGAAATTGACGACAACATTAAGGATCAGTATATATATTTTGATAATGTAACATATAAGTTCAGCTCATTTGTTTCTTGTTTAGATTGTTGCTTTAAATTATTTCATGTTCTAAATTTACAATATCCAAAACCATGCCATGAAGTGTGGTATTTTATTCAAAAATTGTTTTACAATATCGATACAACTTATGATGAAAAGTCAACTCAAGTTTTGGGATTAATATCGTCTTTAAATAAATCTAATTAAAATAAGCAAATATGGTTTGTTGTTTTCAATGCCATACTAAATTCACTAAACCAAAACTTTTGTTTGACCATTTAAAACAAACCCATGGATTCAAAGGTTATTGTAATTTTGAATGTTGCGATTGCCGTCAAAAATTCACCAATTTCAAACCATATAAAAAACATATAATTAAATTCCACAGTTTGGCCAATATAAATAAAATTTGCGAACCTAACAAATTTACCTCTAACGATTTTGTTGTACCATCAAATAATATTAATAATTTGTTAAATGTAGAAACATCCAATTTGGTAACTAATACACTTGAATCTAGTATCGATGAAATTAAAAATGAAGAACAAAATGTTATACATGATAGCTTAGTAGTTGTAAGTAATTTTGAAAATTTGTGTTTAAAACAAAAATTATATTTATATTCAAAAGATAATTACTCCAGAAAAGATGCAAATGAAATACATTTACAGTTTTCACAATTTGCCAAAAATACGTTAAACAGTTGTAAACAATTACTTTATCCGTTAATAAACAAGAAAAATAGCGCAAACATTTTAAAAAATATTGAATTATTAGAAGACGTATTAAATAAATATAATTCGGAACACAAATTTTTAAATCAACTTCGTTTAAATATGTTATATGAAGATCCGAAATGTTTTACTATTAATGACGAGTATTCAGAAATGTTTAAGAAAAGTATACCGACAATCGATGAAAAGAAGGTACAAGGATATGTAATGCCATTAAAATTTCAATTTAAACGTTTTTTCGAAAAACATAATATGTTGGATTTAACTATTAAAAATATGAATCAAATAATTAAACAAAATAGTTTAAGTAATTATATATGTGGTACAGCTTATAACGATAAGATAAAAGATATATCAGATTGTACAGTAATTCCATATTTTCTTTACGTAGATGATTTTGAAATTAATAATCCTTTAGGAAGTCATTCAGGGTGTCATTCAATTTGTGCTTTTTATTATACGTTTCCTACAATTCCACAGTATCTTTTATCTCGTTTAGAAAACATATTTATTGCTGGATATTTAAAAACAAGTGACGTTAAACAATACGGAAACACAAAAACTTTACAATCATTAATTCAAGAAATGAAATCCTTAGAAGAAATTGGTTTAGATATTAATACAGGAAACAAAACTGTTAGAGTTAAATTTGTGTTAGGTTTAATTTTAGGGGACAATTTAGGCTTGAATTCAATCCTTGGTTTTACAAAATCTTTTAATTCTAATTACTATTGTCGCTGTTGCAAAAGAAATAAATTACAAATGCAAAAAGATTCTTCTGAAGTGATTGATTCAATTCGAAATTCTGAAAATTATGAATCAGACTTAAAAATGAACAATTTTCAGAGTACCGGTATAAAAGAAATTTGTGTTTTTAATCAAATAGAGACTTTTCATGTAACAAGAAATAATACTTTTAACATTATGCACGATATTTTTGAAGGCGTTTATGTATATGATATATGCCGTGTAATATTGTATTATATGAAAAATAACATTTTTACTTTGGATCAGTTAAATTATAGAAAAAAATGGTTCTGTTACGGTGAAACTGAACAAGGCAATATATCAGTAGATTTAGACATTAAAAAAATTGAAAAGAATAACTTAAAGATGTGTGCTAAGGAAGTATGGTCATTTGTTCATTTTTTCCATTATTAATAGCTGATTTTGTCCCCCAAAATTGCAGTGTTTGGAAATTTTTTTGTTCTCTGCTTAAAATTATAGACATACTAAATAAATCTGAAATATATTCTAATGATTTAGATGAATTAACTATGTTGATTAAATATCATAATGATAAGTATGTCTTACTTTTTGAGCAGAACTTGAAACCTAAACATCATTTCATGGTGCATTATGTAAATGCTATAAAACAAAACGGTCCCTTGAAATTTTTATGGAGTTTTCGTTTCGAGGCTAAACATAGAGAAGCTAAAGTTTACACCCATTCAATAACTTCTAGAAAAAATATTTTATATAGTTTGTGTATGAAAGGATGTTTAAAATTTGCATACTATCTACATAATGATTTTGAAATAAAAGAGTTAAATTATAAAGAAGACGATATTAAATTTATTGACTTAACAAAGGCATATTGTACACTAGTCTGTTGTTATTCTGAATATAATATTGATTCAAGTAAAGTAGCATCCGTTAAGACAATAACATACAGAGGTACTAAGTATAAACAGGGTTATTTTTTATCTAAATATAATCAAAATGAATTGGGTGATAAAAATTTAGAATTTTATAAAATTTTAAATATTATCTTGAATAGAAAAAATCAAATGTACATTATTGCTTCCCAAGTAAAAGTTTTGGGCTTTAATGAACATTATCAATCATATGAAATTGGTAACATTACAAACTTAATGTCCTTAAAACCAATAACATATTTTACTAGTCCACCTATACATACTTATAAAATTGCAAGTACAAATAAATATGTAATCAGAAATAAGTTTATTTAGAATTAAGGTAGAATTAGCCTATAACATAATTATAAGTACGTTTAGTTAATAATTATTTTAATTTATCTGTAAATATTTTGTTAGAATAAGTTCCCTTTTTTACATATAGACACATGTATTTTTTTAATTATTGTATAATTACTAAAATAAATAAAAAATATATTGAATATTAAGTAATTTTAATTTTAAAACCTTTGTTCCTTGGGTTAAGTGCACAGATATTTTATTTCAAATAAATAAAAAAATTAAATTTAAAGTAGAATAAAATTAAATGAAATAAATATTCTTTCGTATTAAATACTTGTTGCTTTTAATTTTATTGAATCGATTATTTCGAGTTAATGTTTTAAAAACATTGTTTTGAAATCATACGTTTTTAATTCAAAATTAAATACGCTTCACTTAACTACGAGATGATTTCAAAATAAAGATAATACCTTTAACAAATTTGCATTTGGTATAAAAGTATTTACTTTTGTCTTAAAACCCTAAATAACTTTTGAAAGTATGGGTACTTTTAAATCAAATATAAACTTTGTTGGATCCTTTTTGAAAGTAAAAATATTTGATTTAACCCGCAAATCAATAAGTATTAAAGCAAAATTTCTTTGGGTGTAGACAATTTTAAAATTTTTATATTGGGGTAACTTCTCTCGTACAACTCTACAAGTTGATATAATAATTTTAAATTAGGTAACCCAGTTAAAGTATTCAATTTTTGATCGGTATCAATAAGATCAACGAAACGTTGTGCAATATCCCCGCTTGTCACCTGCACACCGACATCAACATAAGTGTTTTTTACCGATGCTAAATCTAATAATGTTTTGGCACACTCAATATCACTTGCACTATGTTTCACAGCCCCAAAATCAAAATCATCTATCGTATCATGCATCATCTCTTCAATATTATTTGCACTTGTCATTATCTCAGGTTCAACAGTTTTTTTCCTTGAACGTCTACTTTCAATCTGAACTTCTTGCTTGGGTAAATTGCATGTAGGTACAGCAGAAGGTTTTAATTTTCTTCTCTGAGCAGGTATATCTACGAGTTAAAAAAATTATTAACTACGAACAAGAACATATAGATATACGATGCGACCAGTCATTTGACTTTGCTGATCTTGAGAATCAGTTATGGGTAGGGTCTCTTATGTCAGAATGACAACTAATATGTACAAAATCTACAAGTAATTTTTCCTGCATAATTTCATAATTTTATGTGGTTTATTTGCCTCGCTAACTGAATTTCATACTCCTAATAACAAATAAATCGCATGATATCAGAAAAATCATGAAATTTTGAATGAAACATGCCAACATTTGTAGGTTGTGTATTGTGTACATAATTACTAGCTGCCATTTTTACACGGGTTCTCGGATCCTCACGTATACTTGCAAAGGTCAACAAAATCCCATGATTGTTCGCTTCTCGCTTCCTATATTTACACTAAACAAACCTGGTAAAAAAAAATCTTCCTTCTTAAAATGAAGGGAACATATTTTCATATGTCCTGTAACTGCTTTACCAGTGCGAATTTGCTTAATCCAGGCAGTTCTTTTATCCACTAACTCATTTTCTCCGTATTTATTCATTATTTTAACCTTCCTTTCACCTTTTTTGGGAAAAATGTGAAAACTAATTCCCATTTTCTTTCCCGCGCGGAATGACAACCGTAAACACAACAGTTTGTATTGCCCACTTTTTGTTTGGATTTAGAATCCATACTGAGCTTTCTCAAACGAAAAATATTTGAGAATAGGACGAAAAAATGAAGTATATTAAGAAATAGATAAAATATAACTCACACGATACAAGAAAGTAGCACAAAATCAACTCGACAATAACACTGATACGCCGCGAACGATATTTGTCACATGTCACATTACTCTTTAGACATGTTCATAATTTTGCCACCAGGCGGCTACGAGTTCATTTTCCTCGCCATCCGGCCATGGGTAATTTTTTTTATCATCTTCATAATTTTTTTTAACACTGTATTAACAGAATTCCAGTTATATCTAGCTTAAGGAAAGGGGAAAAAAATTCAAGGTATATATTTCGATGTGCTGATTCACAATCAAAAAGAATTATCGCTTACATATACCCCAGGACATTAACAAGAATTTATTTTTTCTTCCTATTCCTTCAGCTGAATCTGAAAATTAAAAAGTATGATAATATATAAAAGAATTATTAATACTGTTTCATTTATTTTACCTTGTTTTTATTTAAATAAATTACGAATCTTGTATCTGCAATTTTTTTTACTTCTTTCACTCCATGAATGCACATGTATCATATATTTGTCATGTTTCAACTGTCAAACTAAGTGCCCGGTATATTTAAAACAGAGAAGTTCGATACCTTCTAAAAGAGCTATCTGTAGCGCGATAGATAATTTATATGTATTTTAGTAGATATTATAGAAAAGAAGGAAACCTTGTTTGGAACTCTGCAATTTTATTCGACCCTTCCCGATTTGTCATACTTAGGTCAGAACGAGATTCGTTGTTTGGTCGGAATAGCATTGGTAGTGGGGGGAACTTTGCGTAGATGGGAATTGTGCAGAGCGACATTTGTGTAGACCAAAATTTTAACACATCGGGATTGTGCAGAACGGAACGTTTCGATAATATTTACGTACACATGCACGAAGGTACATTGAGTGGTAACAGATACCTGAATTTAATTCAAAATATGCTGGGTATTATTTTGGAAGACATACCAGTAGCTGAATTGGGAAACATTTATTTCCAGCAAGATGGTGCACCAGCTCACAATTCGCGTCAAGTTAGGGATTACCTAAACGAACGGTTTCCAAATCGGTGGATTGGTACTTATGGACCTATTCCCTGCCCCGCAAGATCACCAGACCTTAATCCCCTGGACTTTTTTATGGGCTTATGTTAAAGATGAAGTCTACAAAACTATATATCCAGATATTCAGCATTTAAAAAATGCAATCGAAAAATTATTTCCCACATAGACGGCCGAAAAGAAAAGTAAGAAGTAATATGTTCGGAAGGCTGGAATTATGTATAAATCAGCATGGCAATAATTTTGAACAATTTTTATAATATTTTTTAAAGCATCTAAATCGCCCAAACAATGATGAAAACAAAATATTCAATTGTTTTTGTCATGGCACTCTGATTACATGTAGAAATAAATATGAAAATAATTTTTCTTTTGCATTTTTCTCGTTATGTAAGGATATACACATTTATATCGTTGTATTCAGAGAAAATTGCTGAACCGAATAGGCGAATACAAAAGCAGGTTCTCATTTAAAATTAAAAAGTTGAAGTCTGTATTTTGAGAACCACTGGTTGAAATTTTTTTTGTAATGCTCATTTTAATAGTCTTATAATATAGAAATTGTTTGCTAATTTAACCGACTTCGTATCTCTTACGGTTCTCGAGATAGCAATAGTGAAACACTTAAATTGAACAGCCTGTATATATCAAAATAAAAGAAACTTAAAATTCTCAATGGACATGAACCCCTAACATATGTTTTCAAGGACAGTTAGGTTGCATTTGCATAGTTACCCGTGTCTAATTTTAATGAAAATAAAATGATTATTTTTTTATACGTTCTCATGATAATAAATAAATAACAGAATTTTATTGAAATATAAAATATATGTTATACACATAGAAAAATGTTACTTTTTTACATTCGTTGTCCATATCGTCATCCTTGAACTTTCCTTTATTATTTAGACGTTCAGTGATTGGAAAACCAGTGTAAAACTAAAATGGGGACAGAAAGTGACCAATATGAAAAAACCTGGTGGAGGAATCTCAGATACAATCAATATAACGCCAATGGAAGAATGATTATTATCTTTAATTGGCACTAGTGCAGTGGAGGGAGATGGCGAATCTTCGGAGGCAGGTTTGCAGTTCCTGGAGTCCAACAATCTTGAACTTGAACCTTTTCTCATACCTACATCCCCAAATCCAGAAACACCTTTTCCACAGGAACAGTACCATCCACAAAACGTAAATAAAGTTCTTTCATATGTATATTTCCATGTGGAAAATATAAATTAATTACTTTTATTTAATAGGAACCTATCCCACCTATTGTGATTGAAATTCCACCTGCTGGTGAGACACCACGAAAAAAAAATCAAGTTAAATGATGACTTAATTATACAAAATCAAGATAAAACAAACAGCTATTTTAAAAGATATACATTCCAGTTTAAATCATTTAGTGGCAGCAGTTCAGCAACAAAATAATTGTTTAAATAACATTGCAAATGCCATTTCAAATAAACATAAATAATTTTTGAAGAATTTTCATATTTTTAATTTAAACTTTGTATTTAATTTGTAATTTTGTCACACATTTTGTTTTTTAGAGGTGAAGAACTGCATTTTTCGTACAGCGTCAATAATAATTTTACGCACAACTGTATTGTAATTGTTTGTTTACATTTGAGTTATTATGGCGGAAAATGAAAGATTACACCCTGGGGGCGGTAGAGTGTAAAGAAAACGCCCACCGCTCGATAAAAATTATGACAAAAAAAAAAAACAAATAACGGTAAATACAGTTGAGCCAACCAAACAAGTCTGTTGGGTAGGCGTGGTGTGGTGTCGCTGTATTTTAGAGGTACACTCAGTGTCAATAGTGCTTTGGCGGTAAATTTAAACGTGTAACATTGTGTATTTCCAAGTTTATTAACTTTTCTTATGTATCTACGTTCTTATATGAATAGTCTTAAAAAAAGGTTTCTTTTATAAAGATAAACGAAAGCAGAGAAAATTAAGAAACACAAACACGCAATAACCTGTCAATGGCTCTAGCTACTTTCACTTTTGTCACGGAAGGTACAACGCCGGCAGGAGTTGTAGATATTGGCTAAAACATTTACCGCCACGAATTTTTAAAATTAGTTGGCATATTTTCCGATGGACTTGTTTGGTTGGTGGCGCTGTAATTTGTGGATATTTATAATACAGTTGGATATATTATTCAACGAAATTCCCCCCAAATGAATTGTCTCTGAAGATTTCTTTAACTGGAGATTCAACTGATTTCTGTCTTTTTCAGTTACAGAAATATCAGATGACAGACCAGGTTTATCATGGTCTTTAGTACCAATAATCAGTCGAGGTGTTTATAATAACGACCAATATTCAAATTCTTCTTGATCATTATCTTCTTGATCATGGAAAATTTGGACCATAATGAGGAACTCATATATTTTAGACTGAAAAGTAAGTGTTATATGTATGTATGTTGACTGAACGCTCAGAGTTATTGGAGTTTGATTTTAAGCTCGCAGCGCCACAGCGGCGAAAATTGAAAACCTTGCATGCTACATACTGTTTGAAAGGTTAAATGCAAGCCATATGCGAAAATTTGTATACAAGTGCTTTCGGGTGTTTTAACTGTGTTGTACAGACAGTAGTTATTACAATTCAATAGATCAGCTCTCCGTTGTACAAATTTGGGCATACACTTCAATGTTAGCTTGTCCCTGCATTAATGATAATAAGGCATTTGCTGCTTCCACCTCATCTTCATTTTGAAGATCTATATCAGCTTCGTCTTCTATATCTCCAGTACACAATTTCTCTGTAAGTGATAAAGTAACTGTATCTTTCATATGATTTCTTATGGATAATCGTTCTTCATGGACTGATACAGAAGTAGAAGGTACAGTAGAAGTTGCACTGCCATGTACTACTTTTGGTAAATTTATTGTCGGAACTGCTGTTCTTTTCAAATTTTTCCGCTACAGAACCGAAAAGTACAAATAAGTTTATTTATAAATATTAGATATTATTGCAAATTTACCTCTGAAAAAGTCACCTTCAACAAAGTGGAGGGAACAAACTCTCATGTAAGGCCTGATTTTCTTGCCAATTTTTAACTTACTAATTCAGAGTTTCCTTCTACTTGTAAACTCATTCTCCGAGTTGATTTTTTATTTTAATTTTCTCTTTACTAGCAGGAAATTTATGAAAACTAATACCCATATTCCTTCTTCTTAAACAATTGCACAATGACACGCAACAATTTGATTCCATTATTTTAAGAAATAAGAAAAACAAGCAATAATTATGATAATAACAATTACAATAAAGAAGAAAAACAACAAAAAACACAAAATAACAGTAAAATATTAAGCAAAAACTTTGCAAATTATTCAAACCAAGTATAACCCCAATATGACAATGAAATTACTATGTAGCATACAAGGTTTCGTATATTTGCCGCTAGATGTCATATCGCTTAGCTGCAATCTCCAATTGTTATATGAACGCACAAAGAGTGTCAGATATATTACGTAGCAGTTGCGTGTCAAGTAAAGAACACATGTACATTTTGTGTTTGGATTACAATAAACTACCTAAAGTTTAAGTTGTACATTGCTAAAACCAATCTATCCTACCCAAATATAACATGGTGTCAGGTTTTTGATTATATATAATTTGGATTGACGGATATCTGTGTTGTAGCAGTAAATTGGTTACAAAAATATAAAACAAAGTGGCAGAACTACAAGAGTTTTTGAAGATGCAGATGGAAAATATAAGATTGATGAATCAACAAATGTTAACACTGCAAACTCAAGTAGCAAATTTGAATGTATCGCAGACTTCAAACCCACAAAGTAGAGTTCCATTCCCAAAAGAACTTCAGGTAGAAGGTGATATGCAAGAAAACTTTCAACTATTTAGATCAAACTGGAAAATATATACCCAGGCGACTGGTTTAGATAAATGGACAGCAGATAAAGAAGAACAGAAAGTTAACATTCTACTGTCAATGCTAGGAGACAAAGCTAAAGTGTTCCTCCTTGGCTAAAGTTAAGTATAATAATTTCAACTTAACAGATGAGGATAAGTTAACAAGTGAAAAAGTTTTAGATAAAATAGCTACAAAGCTTACAACTAAATCAAATGTCATGTATGACAGGTGGCAATTTCACACTTGCAACCAGATGACAGATGAACCTTTTGATGCATACCTTGTAAGGTTAACAAAAATCTTAGAACGATGTCAGTTTGATAAAATTACTGAAAAAGATTTTAAAGATACCATTCTACGAGATAGAATAGCGTTTGGCATTCAAGATTAAGAACAGAAGAAGAAATTTTTGAAAGAAGATCCAGAAAAATTGGAACTAGAAGACGTTATTAACACATGTAAAATAAATGAAACTGCTGAAACACATTTTAAACAGATAAATACAGAAGAAAAATGTGTGAACAAAGTTTCAAAGAAACCGGTTAAAATGAAATGTAAATTTTGTGAAGGAATGCACGTATTCGAAAAGAATATATGTCCAGCTCGTGATCACATATGTAAAATATGCAAAAAGAGAGGGTATTTTGAAAAAGTATGTTTTAAAAACCTGAAAAGAAAAAGAAAACAAGTGAAATCTTTTCATGGATTAGAAGATGAAGAAAGCAAGGAGAGTAGTGAGAGTGAAGATGAAAATGAGGAAACAGAATTGATAATAGGTAAAATTATAGACAGTTCCAAGTCAGGCGGAGATGTGAAAGCCGAATTAAACGTAAAATTTGGAAACAAGTGGATATTAACCAAATGCGTTTTAGACACAGGTGCAAATGTTAGTATTATAGGATACAAGTACCTCTGTCAAATGTTGAAGGATAATAAACCTCGTTTATCAGAAACAACTTATAAACTCAAATCTTTCAATGGTTCTTCTATAAAAGTTTTAGGCGAAATTAGACTACTATGCAACCACAAAAGGAAATTGTATAAGCTATGTTTTCAAGTTGTTGACGTAGAACATGGGCCTTTATTATCGGCAACAGCGTGTTCAAATTTGGAGCTGATAAAATACTGTAATAAAGTGGTAATCACTAAAAATTCGTCAGATGTAGAATCTCTTCAGTTAGAAGCTAAATCGATCGTAGAAGAGTACAGCGATTTATTTCAAGGCTATGGCTGCTTACCAGGTGAAATAGAGCTTGAGATTGATCATAAGGTAACTCCAAAGGTACAACGAGCCAGGAGAATCCCTATGGGCCTAAGAAAAAGGCTGAAGCAAGAGCTTGATCATCTAGTTAAGCATAAGATCATAATAAAATAAGATCAGCATTGCGATTGGGTGAGTAACATATTAGTTATAAGAAGAGCTAATTCCTTTCGCATATGTTTAGATCCAATACCGTTAAATAAAGCACTAAAACGCCCGAATCGTCAATTTACAACCATTGATGAAATTCTTCCAGAACTAGGAAAGGCAAAGGTTTTTACAACAATAGATACCAAAAAAGGTTTCTGGCAGCTGAAATTGACAGAAGCTAGTAGCAAATTAACATGCTTCTGGACTCCATATGGCCGTTATCGATGGACTAGAGTACCTTTTGGAATTAGTCCAGCCCCTGAATTGTTTGCAATGAAAATTAATGAACTCATTCAAGATTTAGATGGAGTAGAAATAATGGCGGATGATATATTAGTATATGGAGTTGGAGATACATATGAAGAAGCTATGATTGATCACAATAGAAAATTAAGAAAATTATTGCAACGCTTGAAGGAGAAAAACTGTAAGTTGAATAAAGAAAAATTAAACTTATGCAAGGATACTGTAAAGTTTTATGGCTACATACTTACCTCAGAAGGTATCAGAGCGGATAGAAGCAAAATTGAGGCAGTTAACAACATGCCCACACCTAAGAATAAACAAGAGGTACAACGTTTTCTTGGAATGATTACGTACCTCAGCCGCTTTATAGAAAATCTAAGCGATCACACATAAAAATTACGACAGTTAACAAAAAAAGACGCTATGTGGAAGTGGACGAAAGAAGAAGAAGAAGAAGAAGAATTCGTAAAATTAAAAAGCTTAGTATCAGACAGCAAAACATTAAAATACTATGAAGTCGACAAACCATTAGTCATGGAATGCGACGCTTCTTCCATAGGACTAGGTGTAGTATTATATCAAAATGATCAAGTTGTAGGATATGCGTCCAGAACTCTCACAAAATCAGAAAGAAACTATGCAATGATAGAAAAGGAAATGCTAGCAGTAGTTTTTGGATGTACTAGATTCGAACAATTTATAATAGGCAATCCACAAGTAATTGTAAAGACGGATCACAAGCCTTTGATCAATATCTTTCAAAAGGCACTATTAAAAACACCAAAAAGACTACAATTAATGTTACTAGCATTACAAAAGTATCCATTAGAAGTGCAATATATTGATGGTAAAGATAATATAATTGCTGATACTTTATCCAGAGCTGCGTTGAAAGGAAATGAAGATCAGAAGGAAGTATTCAAGAAAGTAGAACAAATAAATTTAATCACGGGACTACAAATTACCGATGAACGAATTAACAACATCAAACAAGAAACTAAAGAAGATGTTAGCTTGCAAAAATTAATTACATATATAGAAAACGGTTGGCCAAAGTATATACGGTACGTACCCGATGAAATAAAAATTTATTTTCAATACAAGCATGAACTATCAACACAAAACGGTATAATATTCAGAAATGGACTTATTTTAATACCATTTAAATTAAGAAAACTCATGATAGAAAAAGTTCATGTAAGTCACAATGGTATTGAAAACACCATTAAATTAGCCAAACAAAATCTATTCTGGCCAGGTATGAACCAGCAAATTATGGAAAAAGTAAAAAATTGTGATTTATGCAATAAATATGGAGAGAGACAATCACATACAACTATGAAATCACATCCGATACCGACTTACCCCTGGCAATATATATCCATGGACGTACTATTCACGAAATCGAAAGAACAACAAATCAAGATTTTGATTATGGTAGATCATTATTCTGATTTTTTCGAAATTGAAATATTAAAAGATTTAACACCAAAATCTATAATACTAGCTATGAAGAAAAACTTCAGCAGATACGGTATACCTGAAATTGTGATGTCGGACAATGGCACACATTTTGTAAACAAAGAAATGGAAAAATTTGCTCAAAAATACAGTTTTCAACAGACCACATCTTCACCATACCATCAACAAGCCAATGGTAAAGCGGAAGCAGCAGTAAAAATTTGTAAGAAGATCTTTAAGAAATGTGAAGAAAGTTCCGAAGATTTTTGGTTTGCTTTATTACACAATAGGAACACACCCAATAAAATAGAAACCAGCCCGGTTGAAAGGATGTTTTACAGAAAAACTAGGACAGGAATACCATCAGTAGCAGATCAATTTTTACCGAAGATACCAACAGATGTACCAAACAAGATAGAACTCCGAAGAAGACAGGCAAAATATTATTACGATAGTAAATCAAAACGACTTCCAAATCTTGAGATAGGTCAAAGAGCTTATGTGCAATTAAGACCAGATATAAGTAACGTGTGGACTTCCGGAAAAATAGAAGAAAAATTAAATGACAGGACTTATTTAGTACTGATAGAAGGGAAAAAATACCGACGTGATATAGTTCATATCAAACCGTTCCCAAGTGACGAAGAAACAAACGTGAAAGAACCGGAGAAGAAAAATGGAAATTCGAGTGAAGAAATGAAGCCAATTGATACACCCACTGAACCAGTAAAGGAACCAGAAAGAGCAGAAGAATCTCAACAAAGAGTAGAAATAGAAGATAGACCAACACCAGAACGGAAAAATATTGTTGACCAGGAAGCCGACAAGGAGAAACCAAAACCGTCCTTAGAGAAACCGTCCAGCCCAATTATAGAACGTAGACCAAAGAGAAATATAAAGTTACCCAGTAAATTTAAAGACTATATTTTACATAAATAATATTTGTTTTGTATTGTATAAAATTTAGTTGAAGAAAGGGAGATGTTATATGTATGTATGTTGACTGAACGCTCAGAGTTATTGTTATATGAACGCACAAAGAGTGTCAGATATATTACGTAGCAGTTGCGTGTCAAGTAAAGAACACATGTACATTTTGTGTCTGGATTACAATAAACTACCTAAAGTTTAAGTTGTACATTGCTAAAACCAATCTATCCTACCCAAATATAACAGTAAGCACAATCTATAGAATAACAATATATACGAGTAATATTGATATATCACAATACCTTTTCATTGAAATATGCGACCAACACAGTTTCGTTCAAAATTGTCACATTTTTTTCTGTCAACCAGGCTTGCAACACATCGTATTCGTTTTGATATCGGTTCTTTAACTTACCAGGACATAAATCCGCTAAAGCTTCATTAGATTCTTGCAAAAAAAATTCAAAAATTTCAGTATCATATTCAGGTTGAAGCTCCATGCTTGACATTTTTAATTATTTGTTTACACAAAACAAATGGTTACCAATACAACGCATCGCCTAAATGTTTCTTGGCATAGCCATCTGGTCATCCAATATTTTTTATATAGCAACAAGCTTTTAGTCATGCAAATAAAAATTACGTTTCATTTGGTTTCAGTTGTGCGCAAAACGTTGTACGTACCTCAGGCCGAAAGAGGTTTACGCCCTTGGACAAATAAAAGCCCTCCGCTTTGCGTCGGGCTTTAAATTTCGTCCGCAGGTGTAAACCCTTTCTTTCGGCCCTCTATACGTAAATACTTTCTAAACTCCATCTCATATCTGTCGCTTTTGGAATTTATGTTATAAAAAAATATATTAGAACATACAGAACATAACTTTTTGTCATTTACTATTATATTTTGGAGTTGGCTGAAATGTCGATATATGGTCATTAATTTGTTCAAATGTGCGTAATTACCGTATAACCTACAAACTGCCATAATTTCATCACAACTTGCCATACTTCTGCAGTGTTTGTGTTTGTAAACAGAACCATGTGAATTTGACTGAACTCTGAAGCACAGCTGTTTGAAAGTTGAATCTTTAAAAATGCGTGCGTAATTTGTAGGAGTACGTTTGAAAATTTACACTGAAATTAGTAAATTATAGTTAGGTAAGGGGTGTGACCATTGGAGTTATTCGAATAAACATATTTTACGAACGAATTCGAGTAGCACGTAATTCGTCTAGTTAAATATAGAAAACACTTCAAAATATACAAGCAAAGAATGACACAGTACACAAACTTCTTCTGAGCATGTCGAGTAAAGTTAACCCATATCGCTTGAGGTAGGTGGTTGTTGGTGGTAGGTTGCATGGTTAAAAGAACGGAAAAAAGGAGCAACAGCACATAAATATATTGTATAATTATTTAAAGTAAGTAAAATTATTATTTCAGTTCAATTTAACTAACATAATTTTTTTACATACCGTGTGTCTATCTTAAAGGTGTACATAGGAGATTAACATGGGAAATCAGTTTTTTGCAATTTCCTGCTCGCCTAATTATTTTAAGCAAAAATGCGTCAAATAAAAGTTTTTGGGTATACAATTCTACATCTAAAACAATAAACAGAATTACCTTTACATGCTTTATAGTAACAGAAATTAAATATGAAAATGTGGAAAATTACGTTAAAAATATCGACAGCCATGGAATTGAACAAAAAATAAATAAATGCTTGACGTTTTATCTGTCACAACGTAAATTAACTTATTTGACGTTTCTAACAATTTCATTTGAACAAATATCGTTAATTATGGCAAAAATAGAAATATAAAATTAATAAATAAAGTTAAGAAAATACAGTTTTGTTTAAATAATATGAATATATCAAAAATTCAACATTCCGTAACCAAATTATGTATGATGCTATTCTGTACTCTCAACACCTTAGTACTACAGAAGGGGTCTACACTTATCATTCCTAACATTCTTTCTTAGAGTAATATATGTTCTGCTCGTCCTATATTCTGATTACGCGGCTCACGTGTATTTTTTGAAGACACATTAGCAGTCTTTTCAAATTTTGCCACGAATTTAGCTCTTCATTCGTATAAATGTTCATTTTTTAATCATTTCAGACAATAAAACTGCGGAGACAAAATCAAATTGTCAGAAACGTCAAATAAATTAACTTATGTTGTGACAGATAAAACGTCAAGCATTTATTTATTTTTTGTTCAATTCCATGGCTGTCGATATTTTGAACGTAATTTTCGATATTTTCATATTTAATTTCTGTCGGTACAATGCATGGAAAGGTAATTCTGTTTATTGGTTTAGATGCAGAATTTTATGCTCTAAAACTTTTATTTCACGCATTTTTGCATAAAATAATTAGGCAAGCAGGAAATTGCAAAAAACTGATTCCCCATGTTAATCTCCTATGTACACCTTTAAGACAGACACACGGTATATCGTACTATAGAGTTTCGTACTCTACGTCCCTCATCCAAAAGATTATTATTCATTAAATCATCATGATGTAGTACGAGATTTTGATCACCATTTACATTTACGAGAACATTCGGGTTGTCCAATTTTAAATGTGTTCTAATGTTGTATAGAACTGCACATGTGTTTATAATGGCGCCCGCTGTTCTTGGTGAATATCTGAGTTGTTTGTCTCCACCGAGACATCTAAATACACTCTTAAGGACACCAATCGTACGCTCTACGACTGCGTGAGCTCTTACATGACAGTTAGTATACCTATCTTCAGCAGATCCCCGTGCAGCATTTAGGATGGGCGTCATTAGCCAAGGGTAACCGGAATCTCCTATATACAATAATATATTTATAATTATATATCTTCATATTTTTTTTAGCAAAAAATGTACCCAATAGCCAAGAACCTTTTAAGCCAGCATGATATTGCCTTTCTAAATGCTCTTTGATAATTGAATGACACCATATATGACTGTCGTGAGTACTGCCTGCATGACGGGCGTTAATGTTTAAATTTTTTAATGAAGCATCACAAATCTAGGAACGAAATATGTTTTAATTGAATATTACGTAGCTATGTTTAATATTAGCTAACAATTTGAACATTTTTCGAATAATATCCTTCCTATTATAATAATTGTGATCTTCAAATGACGGACGTAAAATCTTAACATGCGTGCAGTCAATCGCTCCTATAATGCCCGGAAATCTTGTTCGTATTATAAATCTACATTTAAAAAAAGTATAACTAGAGAAATCATATTAACAATATGTAATGTTAATAGTACTGCTGCTTAATTAAATTCTGTTCTTCAGCATTCGGGAATTTTACCCATTGGGGTAATAAATGTTCCTTAACTGTGTAAGTTATTTCTTTTAAAATTCGAGACACCATGGTTTGACTGACTACTAAATGAAAATCTTCACCGACACTTCTTTGGTATGAACCGGTAGCATAAAAATTTAAAGATACTAATAATTTTGTATGTATGGGTATAGCTGTTTTACTTATTGTTGTGTTAAGGAATGGCTCAAGCGTATGTATTATTTCTTGAACCTATACTTGAGCAAATCTGAAGAGCTCTATAAATCGCGCGGTAGGTATTTCGAACGGATTACTTCTATCTCGCAATAGTTTCCCTTCCATGCGAAGATTTTGATTTTCTCTTCTCCAAATTTCCCTCAATAATATTAAATTATCCATTTTTTAAATATCACCTTTCGAAAAATGTGCAACTCACATAAAAAAAAAACAAAGGAATAACGCAAAAGTACACTGTTGCCGAAACCTATTTCTTAATATTGTTAACGGTGCCGTTAGCTGTCGGGACCTAGTAACGGAGAGTGTTATAGACTCGCAATTAAACGGTAGGTCCGATAACTAGGTACCGTTTGTTATCGGTACCGTTTATTATCGGACGAGTTACAGAATCCCAACCATAATCTCTTCAAGTGAATGTTTGATAATTTCAATTTACCATTGTTTTTAAATGGCTATGATAAACTATTTGAATATTAGTTTAATTTTATCGAAACAACGAATTATTAGTCAAATTCGATTTACATACAAAAAAGACCCAAAAATATTTTACAAAGGGCTAAAGTACGAGTTAGACGCAGAGAATTTCAATGTGTCAAACGTAAGTAACTTAAAATTTTTGTCTAGAATAAAATTAGATTTTCTAATTTAGTAAGATATACTGTCAACGGAAAAATATTATAACTAAAACTAACACATGTGTTAAATGGCCATTAGTGATCTCAAAAATTAAAATGTCTCAATCATTAATCAACCTCCTTAACACACGTAAGAGTAATTATCATCTCTAGCTAATAAAGACTTAATGGAAAAACGTTGGCAAAAACCACTACTCTTGCGTCTAGTAGAGGACATAAAAAAATTAGGGATAGAACTTTAGCCTTGGCAATAAAAAATTAAAAATTACTGCTATCTGGGAATAAAAATGAAAATGCATATAAATTATTATCACAGTGTACATTGGCACTTCTCATCATTTTAATAGACGCAGAATAGGGGTCATTAATGCATGATAATATGAGGGGTGTAGAAACAAAGTTAACAATCTTCACTTTGACAAGTTTCGAGTAAAGAATAAAAAACTATTTTTGTTAGTTTAAGTTATATCTTTTTGCTGAAAATTTACTGACGGCACCGAGAAAGCATTAGAATTATATTTTTTAAACATTTTACTTGGGAAAGTTAATCATATGAGAGATTTTTAAATAAAAAGTTTGGATATTGTTACTTTTGTTTCTGAACCACGGATGTTGTTATATTGGAAGGCCTTATTTTGGTAATTACATTCTGGGAAGATCGGTAACTATTTTCTGGAGTATCTACAATTAATTTTTAATTTTATTTCATCATTATTATTTATTTCGAAGCAGAAAAAATGTTAAAAAAAGAGAGAACTAACCTCAAATAAATAAACAGTTATTATTAATTAAATACTTTCAATATACCAAACATTCAGCAGTAAACAACAAACAAAAAAACAGCAACTAAACAGGCATCACATGAACGCAAATCTTTCATTTGATTGGTCGAACTGGAGATTGTTACTTTTGTTAGAAATTGCTATTTGGAGAATGTGATGTTTGTTACTGACACAGAAGGAAAACTTATATTAAGGTTGTAGAGCATGAACAGACATAACTCATTTTTATGAAAATATGAAGATTGTTACGTTTGTTTCTACAACCCTTATATAACTTATTAATAAACTGTCAACAACGGAAATAGTAAACAGTAACATTGCATGTGATGCCCAATATTTTACTTGTTACTCACGTGCAAACTAGATTAAAATAAAAAATTGACAAATATTGCCTGATCGTTCAAATGACAGCACGATTGTAAAGAGTTACTATCACAGTTGCTAAGCAGTCCATATAAACAACGTTTAGAAGTAAGTAACAAGTAAAATGATTTTAAAGAACAGTACAGTAGCGAACTCTAGGTGAAACAATGTCTAATAAAATTTTATTTTATTATAATAGTATCACAGAGCACAAATTAATAAAGAGTAACAGCCCTGCATGTATAAGTGTTATGCTTAAGTTTGTTGATGAGGCAGGTTCGGGGGAAAGGGATACCGAGTGATACCAGTCTATGTACTAGCGCTCAGTAGTTGATGCGATGAAAAGAAGAACTACGACACGACAAACCCGTGGAACAAACCTTGCCTATACCGCTGTTCCCTTTCGCCCCGACCTAATATATTATTCGTGTAGATTCGGTAATCCACGATGTTATTCTCTATACTTACGTTCCGCACAGATCTCCGATACTTACTTCGATACGGCCAATATTTTCGTTTGCTACATTTGACCATATAATCACGTACCTATACGCATTTTTAGTTTTGTTGTAAATTTAATTTAATTAATAAATGGAAATTCTTCAATTATTCATATAAATCAAAATTGTATTGTACATATTATTATTAGTTTTAACAATAATATTAAAAAATAAAAGTAACCCCTGTGGTGCACTCTCCACGCTAGCAATGAGTGCCCGTGAGGTGATGCTTGGTAAACGCCTGCACGGTACAAATATGTCATCATCATTACCAAAATCTGTGTACAAAGCAGATTGGCACACCCAGCAATGGGTAATATGCCGTGATGATATATTTATTTATTTAATTTTAAGAATACAAATAAATAAATAAATATGTATATCATTTCGACTTATTATTATTACGCATTGCTGAGTATACTCGTAGATTTCGATATTAACAACAGATTTTTACCGTTAGGGCGTTGATGAAATGTATTCCTACGGACATCCAAAGCTTATAGCACACTAAACATTAAAGGTTTCGCATGATTAAAAATTCCTAACAGTTCTAACTTTGACGAGATATAAGTAATAATAATTTTTAGTATTCTTTACTGGGACCGAATTCGAACTGGAATTGTCAGAACCATGTAGCTGATCACTTAACAGTCATAAAATAATAAATGAATATGGCCTCCATACGAATGTACATATAGGTACATAGGCTATACGAGGAAAACACATTTTGAAGTTTTTGAAAGAAATTTAGGTGAAATGGCGTTGTAAGGCATCAATAATAAGTTTTCATTGTTGTTATATATATTTCAAGAAATACATAAATATATAAAATTCAAGTGCAAAAAAATAATAATCGACTAACATATTTACAACAAAATAAATAAAATATTAGTACACAAATAACTATTTAATATTTAACATAAATTATATATGTTGCAGAATTTTTAATTTACGTTTATTAGGTATTTGGAATCGTTGTGATTCCCATTTTAAACTATATTTAATTTTAACATTTATTAAATGTTTTAATGTATACATTTTATGTTCCATGCATGTGGTTGTCAACCAATTTGGAAAATCAACATTAATTTTTTCTACTGTTAAATTAAATAAAGTCTGTTTAACCTTTTCTTTATATTTTATGTTGTTAAAATGTCTTTCAAAAATTAAGAGCTGTAACTTAACGACCTTTAAGAAAGGTTCGCTTGGAATTTTAAGATATTTTGGTATATTTTCGTTATTATCATAATCACGAAACACAGTTAGTAAAAAATTTTTGTTATCCAAATTTCCTTCTGTACATGATAAATTTTTCTCACATGTATCACATCTAAATTTTTTTAAACAACAGTGTACTAAATAACCTGCAAAATAATTTATTGAACAGTGTTCTAAAGAAAAACATGAGGTATCACTTTCTTTATTTTGTTCTGTGGCAGATGTACTAGCCATAGGCATAAAATCATATTTGCACAATAGTTCAGTATCACTTTCAATTTCTTCATTAAAATCGGTTCGTAACTGTGCACCATCCCCATGTGCTGTGTCAGGTTCTCGTTCTGGTATACGGTTCTCCGCTTCATCCAGAATAATTGCTTCATCTTCATCATTTTCACAATTTGGACTATCAGGAGTGGACATTAGTCTTACAAAAATATTTTGTTGTAAGGCCGTTCTAAACTGTTTTGTGGTTGGATTGCAGTTTGAACCACATCTGTATCTAACAACTGAGAATAAATTTTCGATCGGGTCTTGATTCAGACGTGATGTTAAGAGATAACAAAATCCTTCATTTTCAAGATCCGTCCATAGATTTAGCACCGCATTAATTGTCTGAATTAAGCCCTCAAAGCAATAAATTTTTTTGTTTTCTTTGTTGTTCTTAGTAAACGTTTTAAATGTGCTTATCCAATACGCAGATTTTTTTAATAAATTTACTACATCAGTTTTTACTGAGGATAGTCCACACGCATTTGGATTTTTATCATTAGCGCGTTTACTATTCAACGCATCAAATATATCGTTTATTTGTTTTATAAAGCTGGCTGTATTGGGCGCTGTTTTGCTAATTATTTGTTGTGTAGCAATAGCTGTTTTCATAGCTGCGGAAACACGGTTACTAAATATTTGAGTGGCTAGTTTCACTTTCATTTTTTGGAAATCATTTGGGTTTATATGTTGATAGGTAATTTTACAAAGTGATTTTGCACCACTACTTCGTTGGTCGATGTCAAATAGTTTTGTGATGTCACTCCATGAAACAGTCTCCCCTTCTACCTGTATATTGTGATTTAAAAGTGTGTTTCGGATACTTTTTATTAAATGTGGGGCATCATAAATCGCATAAATCTTTTGTTCATTACAAAGGAAATATGGTTCATTTTTAGTTGCGCCTAAATTTTTAAATGTAGCCCTATTATTCGCCCCTTGATCGCAAGTAATTGCGCGAACCTTTAAATCAATTTTCAGAAGTCGTGAGATGATTTCTTCTAAAATAATTTTAAGTTTGACAGATCGCAGTGGACCAGAGGATATACAGTAGCTAATGGGTAATTTCCAGTTGTGCATTAGCCCACGAACCATAATTACCATTGCTTGTGTTCCGGGTTTTTCCCCATTCCCAAATACACCCATATTTTCGTAGCCTTCGATGCAATCAAATACAGAGTTGTAATCAACCCCGCGTTTTATACTTATTTCATCAAAAAGCAGCACACATTGTTTTTCATTAGGTTCCATAACTGATACTTTATTTTTTAATTTTAAAAATAAATCCTCATCAATACCTGGTTTCAAATTATATACCTTCACCCAAGATCTTATTGTACTTACTGACGGTAAGATGAAGTTTAAATTATTTCTTAAAAATTTATAGCATCCGGGAGATTTATAATAAAGTGATAATGATATTTTTTTTTCTGCTGTAGTCCAGGAACTTCCTTTCTTATGGTATATTTGCATGTTTACAAATGTTCTTCGATCTTCTGGAAATTTTGAAATCATGTCTCTTATGACATTTTTAGTTTTTAGTTTTGATAATTTTTGTACCAAGCGATAATTTTTTGTACTTTTGCTACAAATTATTTTTGCTTGATGCTCTATTTTATTTTTTAATTTTATTTTACGCGGTGTATCAAGATCAATTGTAGGTGATGGCATGCTTAATAGCTCACGTCCGAATTCATTATCCGTTTCAAGTTTTGTTGGTGTTATGTTTTGTAATTCTGCAAAGTTATTAGGGCATATTTCGGATTGTTCTTTTGTATTAATCCTGCTGTATGTTTTTGTCACTTTAAGTGGCATGGTGTCAGTTTCTGTAGTGAACTCAAGTTTACGTTTCGATTTGATGGCGTTAAAAGTAGAACTCATGATTGGGTTAGCTGTACTAATTGTGGTTGTAGTAGATGTACTAATATTTGTTGTTACAGTAGTTATTGTGCTAGTCACAGTAGTTACTACAAGAGATACTATGTGATCATTATCTTCTCTGTAGTGTAGTGGTATAGCATTATGGACAAGAGATTTCCGTGTTTCATTTAAAAAGGACTTTTGGGAAAAATGATTTTGACAAATAATATAATTATAAAGTTTTTCTTGGTCAATTTTCAGGAGTCCAATATTTCCACTATGGATTATCCATTTGTCGCATCTGTTTGGATCCTTGGGAAATCTAAAAAAATGTAGCGTAGGGTTTTTAAGTCGGGAATTTCCACAATTGAAATAAACACATCTTCCAGTAGAAACCGACATCTCCGGAAATTTCTGGAATACGATAAAATAAATTTCATGAAGATGTGTGTAGTTGGCAATGGGCTATTTCCCCTTAATCAAATTAAGGGAAATTGGTAAAAAAGCGAAAGTATAATAATGAATATTAATAAAAAATTAATATCTTTGAATGCATTTATCTCAAGTTTGAAATGGTCAATTGATATTCACCAATTAAAAAATAAGTAGATTATTGTTAAAATTTCATAAGATTCCTACGAAGCGTTATTTGTGGGACAACTACTTTTAAGTGATTGGCGAAACTAAATATTAATCTTTTTCAAAAAATAAATGAAAAAATCTTATATAATAATAATAATAATAATAATAATAATAATAATAATAATAATAATAATAATAATTTATTTCATGGTTGCACTTGGTAAAACATATTTAAAAATGTTGAAGTAAAATTTGAGAATTAGTTATATTAGAACGACGATCGTTTCGACATCGCGGTTAGTATCAAGTAACATTGCAAACCAAATGAATAATAATAACTATAAGAAAGAAGGGGGAGAAGAGTCTAGTCGTCAGAGACCCGAAGAGATTTATGCGTTAGGTATTGTTATTGTCAGCAGGGGGTTCTATAGTGACAAAGTGGGGGTATTCTGAGAAAGACAGCAAAATTAAATATTAATGAAGGGTTAAATTTAACAATGGACTGTTGCTAAGGTCTATTTGGCCATTGGTAATGGGCTTCCCGGAATTGATGGCTTGATTGATCTCATGTGTTTCAAACTTTAAAAATAATAATTTTATGTAAAAGCAGTAAGCAAAATACTATTAAATTATAACTATAGCTACTATAACATATAAAAGTTAGTAATATATTATTACCTGTTACTTATAGTAATAGTGTTTCTCAAAAAACAATTTGATAATTAAAAAACAATAACAAAAATTATACAATTAAAATGCAAAAAAATCTTATGTGAAACACGTAGGAATAGTGTTATTATATTATAACTATAGTTGCTATAGCATCACAGAGCACAAATTAATAGTATATTTGCGATCTGTAATAGCATGTAAAAATAATCAAAATATTCTTACCTTTAATTTGTTTAAAAAGAAATAGTGTCGCTCAAAAAACAAGTAGAAAAATATGGAAAGTCAATAACTTTAAACATTAACACAAAAAACAAAATGAATAACAGCGTAAGTATATCAAATAGCGTAAAAGATTGCAAATGGAAAATTAAACCATCCAACCAGCAAAACAAATAAATTTTACTCTCCGTCAAAAGAGTACGCTAGTTGCTTCTTTCAATTAATTCACCTTGCCACTCACAAGGTGGCGGGCAGGGTAGTCGACGGTAGCGCATCCAAGCGGAAGGCAATATTTTCACATACGGATCACTCCATATGGCTAATAATCTTTAGTATATTTGTGATCTGTGATAGTATATTATACAACGACGCTATAATGAATGCTCTTATTACCAAGGATGAAGTATATAATGAAATTTCTAATCATCCGAGGCAAAAATAGCCATTATAGCGAGTTGTATACTGCACTTTATCTACGATTAATGTATTACATAGAAGATTTTTTATAATTCCATTTCATAACCCCAAACTAAATAATCCACATGACGTATTATTCATTGAAGTTAGTTAGGTTAACACTGCAATGTATTTCGATGTAACCATGGTGATGAAGATATCTCTTTTTGAAAATTAATTTTTTTGCATGTATTTTGTTAAAAATATTTTGATTGGTCCATCACAGGGAATAATATCTATTATTCCCGAATCATTATTCCCTGCGGGATTTATACTTAGAATTATGTAGCAAAAACCACATATTTAATGTACATATTATTTGTTAATCGTAAATAAAATCATTTTATCTACGAGACACTAATAATATGTACATTAAATATGTAGTTTTTGCTATATAATGTTAAGCATAAATCCCGCAGGGAATAATGACCCGGGAATAATAGTCATTATTCCCTCCGATGGACCAATCATAATATTTTGAATAAAAAAAATATGCTAAAAAATTGAATATTCAACAAGACATATCTTCATCACCATGGTTACATTACTATTTTAATAAAATTATGTAAAACAAGTTATGAATTAATTATTAGGTATATATAATAAAAAAAAAATGATTAACTCACATAGCAGACAGAAAACGTAAAAAAATTAATATGGGGTTTTTGTATATTTCCAGTACACAGTGGATAAACAGGATGCCTTTTTTAAAGTTGTACATAGGAGATTAGCAACGCCTTATAAACATTACGGAAGTGACTGCTTAACAAGTGCCTATATATATATATATATATATATATATATATATATATATATATATATATATATATATATATATATATATATATATATATATATATAATTTGTTTTTACTTAAATCCAATAAAATCTGGTAAATTATCCTTTATGATAAATCTAGAAAATGTTTCACGGATATGGGACACTTTAATTATTTTTTTATAAAAATTTATTATGATTATTATTATTATTATTATTATTATTATTATTATTATTATTATTATTATTATTATTATTATTATTATTATTATTTTTATTATTATTATTATTATTATTATTATTATTATTATTATTATTATTATTATTATTATTATTATTATTATTATTATTATTATTATTATTATTATTATTATTATTATTATTATTATTATTATTATTATCATTATTATTATTATTATTATTATTATTATTATTATTATTATTATTATTATTATTATTATTATTATTATTATTATTATTATTATTATTATTATTATTATTATTATTATTATTATTATTATTATTATTATTATTATTATTATTATTATTATTATTATTATTATTATTATTATTATTATTATTATTATTATTATTATTATTATTATTATTATTATTATTATTATTATTATTATTATTATTATTATTATTATTATTATTATTATTATTATTATTATTATTATTATTATTATTATTATTATTATTATTATTATTATTATTATTATTATTATTATTATTATTATTATTATTATTATTATTATTATTATTATTATTATTATTATTATTATTATTATTATTATTATTATTATTATTATTATTATTATTATTATTATTATTATTATTATTATTATTATTATTATTATTATTATTATTATTATTATTATTATTATTATTATTGAATGTTCCCTCGATATAATAGAACTTGCATTTCGATTATTATCTTCTATTCCCAATAGTAAAGAAAATAATCAAGATTTCCCATATCTGAAAGAGAAAACAGTAATATTATAAACATTTGTAATATCGCCACAGTAATTTGTAATTGTGTTATAATATCTGCAACGGACAATAAAAAAATTAAATTCATCTCGTTTATATTAAACCAGGTTATTCTGAATAGTAACATTTAGAATAAAATTTTACAAGTTTAGTCTTTTCATTTTATTGTCTGTTACTAATGAAAATGGCTATTTCTAAAATAAAAGTATACAACGGTAATCACCTCTTTGTGTTACTCGGCTCGGAAGCGAATGAAAACATCCACAATAAACAGCATCTTCCAGTCGTTTCTCATGTATGAGGCGGGATAGATTACAATTCTCTTCAAAAGTCTGCCACTGGTGCTACATTTACCTACCTACCAACTTTCCCGAATAAATTACATTAAAATTGTAAGTCTCCTCAAATACTAGCCGAGCGTGTCTAATTTTCAATTCACGGCGTGGAAAAAACTTTTCCCTTGCAAGTATTTTATAACTTCTGATTGCTAATATTTTACATAAATATATAGGTATAGCATTTGAATTTGTGCAGTTGCTTGCTGGGCAGTTGGAAACTTTTGCTGGATGAGAGATTGATATAAATGATCTGTCTTTGCCAGTTTTCTTTTTGGGATTTACTTTTGAAAGACGTGGAAGTTAACTTTTCTTTGGATTTAAATACTTGTGTGGATCTACGAGTAAAAGAATTTGCTGTTTTTGCATCATCAGGAAAAAGACTCTTTTCACAAACTACAAAAAAGTAGGTACCACCAATTTTTGATAGGTAAGTACATTATTTCTGTTTTATTTGTTTATAATACAAGAAATTATGTATACTTAAAAAATGTTGTTAAATGCATACCTACTGGTTGCCTAAATTGTGAATCCTTTATCCTCAAAAATTAATTTAATATGTAATTAAGTTATATTTTATACATTTATTATACAGGATAAAATGTGAACTTGAGAAAAAGTGACATACGCGTTTAATATGGGCAAAACAGTTTTTATAAAATATGAGCTGGCTCGTAAAACTTTATGGTGTAATTTAAAAATATAATTTTAGAGAATAAAATTCTGAATTTTTAGTTGTCATAGTTCTGGTGCCCGAGTAAATTTAATTTAAAGACGTGGTTAATCGTTGCAACTCCTCACGAGCACTTATAAAGATATTCGTACTTGTTCTTCTTGAAATTATCATTTGTTTCTGTGTAGTAGATACGAAAGTAACCAGTAATGGACGAATTTTATTTATTTTTGCTCAAGCGGAATGCTTTGTCCATGCCATGTTCATGGATCCTAACCTTTAAGTATTTTCGAAAAAAAAAAACACTAATTCTCTTTCATTTTATTCGGAACTTCCTCTTTCTTTAGACCAATGATTACTATATTCTTTTTCTTCATAGGTTTTTTCCATTTTGACAATATTGTTATTAGCGTTTTTATTTGTGGCGATTTCTGTTTTAATATAATCTGATATGTTTCGTTTATTCAAAATCGTGCCAAAGTTATGTTTTTGCCTGGCAGAGAAAAATTGTGATTTGGCTTTTTTACAATGATTTACGCATGTATCACATTTGTAATCTTTTATACAACTGCTTCCTTAATTGAATCAAAATAATGTCAGAAAATATATTCCAAAAATTGTGAGAATTTGAAAAATACGTCTTATTTTCTACAATGTAATTTAGGTATGTATATACAGGCTGTCCAGGATAAATTTTCCACGGGGATTTCGAGAACTTATAAGAGATACGAAGTTGGTTAAATTAGACAAAATTTATCCCATTAAAAGACCATTTTAATGATGTTTTTTTATTTGAGAAAAATACATAGGTCACTAGGCATAGGCGAAAATGTAAATTTTGCAGTTTTTTATTTTTACAAATATCTTTCAAGTAGAATTACATGACAAAATTTACAAAAAATAAACACATGCGCATTTGTTTGCTTTCAAATTAAACATCCGGAATCGGAAGGAAGCCAGAATTATACTGTGTACCAGTTTTCTTCGGGCGACATCATCGATATGGACTTCTATTATATTCTATTCTATTGGTAGTCAGTAAACCGGTGATTATGTGGTATTATCTAAAAAATTCAAATAAAATATAAAATTTATTCGTAATCCTCAACTGGTACAGTGGAGTGTTTGCACATCTCAAAGTGTATATTTTAGCTACTACCTGTAATGTATACTGATACTTATGGCATGGGTTCTTGTCGTTTTAGATAATGGCGAGGCAATTCGCGTATTACTCAAAACAGTATCAGATTAACTGGTATCGTTAGTAGTTAATTTCAATTTATTAGTGTGGGGTGTATAAACACCCCACTGTACCACTTACTTTAGCAATTTTTAAGTGATGTTTTTTGAATAATGAACCACTATCTATCGCAAAACACTGGAGGAAATAGTTCTGAATCTAAGTGATTGTAGTAATGTAATAGTATTTTTATATAGTTTTTTTTTGTGAAGTTCTACAATGTAATACACTATTAGTGAAGATTTCTTTGTATTTGTGCAAACACTAAAAATTGTGCAAAATTTAAAATAACGTATATTTTATTGCGCAATTTCGTAGGTATTTATTTTAAAGATGTTTCTTTTAAAGGGATTTAGTTTTCTTGTAACGTTCAGTATTTCGTATGTTAGTAATACATAAATAAACTAAATAAAACGTTTAAAATTGTATTACAAAGATAAATAATTACCTTAGTATGATGGAGCCCACCATACCAGTTATGGAGTTATGAATAAATAAAATAAATAAATAAATATATCATCACGGCTTATTATCCATTGCTGGGTGTGCCAATCTGATTGTACACAGATTTCGGTAATGATGAAATATTTGCACCGTGCGGGCGCTTACCAAGCGTCACCTCACGGACACTCATTGCTGGCGTAGAGAGTGCACCACAGTGGTCAATTTTGTGCCATTTAAAATTGGAAATATTGATAAACCGAAAGTACTTCTTCACATGAAGCTATAAACAGATTTTCTTGAAAAAATGTATTAAAACATGACCCAAAACTTCTTAAATTTCGTATTTAAAACACGTGTATAATTTGAAACATTAGATTTTAACTATGCCTATATGATAAACCGGAAGTGGTACTTAATTTAAAGCTTTTAACAGATTTTCGGGGAAAACATAAAGTATAATCCAAAATTTAGTATTACAGACTTTTCTATTTATTGGAACAACAAATTAGATTTTGTTTACGAACGATCAACCGGAAGTGATGCTTTACTTAAAGTTGATTGCTATTTCAAACGTGGAGTTGACGGGAGGTCATGTGTTGGCCACATTAGATTTTTTATTTTCTAATATTACTTTACAGATCTGTTCTTCTAACTTACCATAAACATAACAAATAAACCTATATTTATAAAAACTTTTTAAGTGCCCAGTTTGTTTTTTGTGGCCACGAGTGTATTAAAATTTACTCATATGTATTATAATTCATAATTATAATATATTTTTGACACATGCTCGTACCAATCGTACCTTACCTACATTCAAAGAATACCAATATTACAGAACAAAACCGACACTTCGGTCGGCACCTTTGATGTTTACGTCCATTTCTGGTGACCTTGAAGCACTGTGGCCATTTTACCATGGTACAACAAAAGCGGAATATTCAAATAGATAAAATTTATACAAGGAACATAACAAGGCAACTTATGCTAAAGACAAGAAAAGTTGAACAGGATTAATATAGTAAATTAGTACTCTACGAACTTCTTTTATAAAACAGACAAATACTTCTAAAGCTTGTAATGTCAAGGAAAGTGTGATTTAGTAATGTTTGAACATGTTGTTGTTTGTTTAATGAAACATTTCACATTTTATTTTCAAAATATTTGGCACACACTCTTCAATTTTCAACAATAACAAGAGAGTGAGAATAAATTGAAAATAATTTGACAAATCTTTAGAAAAATTGCTGCCACGCAGCCAGGCAATAGTCACGAAAGCCCATAGGGTTTGAGTGGCTATTGCCAAATGGCAACAAGTTTGAGAAAGAAACTGGAAAATTGTTATCCAATTTATAAAACTCTCGAATTATATTTAATTAGATTATTTTTTGATCCACAAATTTGTTTCAAAAACCGGAAACAGATTTTATGCTATTGAAATGCCATCTACTGTCGTAATTTACTAGCTTCATTTATTTACATGGCCCAGTTGGCAAGTCTGTTTTGACAATGTAAACACAACTTTGACAAGGCAAAATAAATATAAATAATCAAGAATTATATCATAGTTACCAATTATTGTACATC
Source organism: Harpalus rubripes (assembly GCA_963082715.1). Classification (NCBI taxonomy): domain Eukaryota; kingdom Metazoa; phylum Arthropoda; class Insecta; order Coleoptera; family Carabidae; genus Harpalus; species Harpalus rubripes. The sequence continues at coordinate 47,728,600 of OY720452.1, forward strand.
CAGAAGTGGTTTTCTATAATGTTTTGGTTAATTCCATGATCAGAAACGGTACTCGCTCATTTTACTTATGTATAAATAGCAATATATGTCAATAAAAATAAAAGCTACAGATATTATTCTCGGGAATAATCACTAGAGCTTTATTCTCAGTATAATAATGACAGGACATAGAAAAAACAAAACCTTAATAAGACTGTTTGAAACATAGGCAACATTAGCACAATGTTTTTGCGCAACTCAGGTGCGCATAGCGCTGCGATCGTTTCTTGAACTACAGGATAACCTTCACTATTTTGAATTTTGACATTTGTGAGTAACGGTCCATCGGTCGGTTTGCAAGAAGACAGAAACACAAATAAACAAAAAGAAGTTTTGCTGAAGGAAAGGAAACACAAAAGTAGATAACTTGATGAAAAATTTGGTGAATAAACATTATGTTTGTTGCATAATAAAGATAGTAAGTTTATATAACTTCAAATTTGTCATAATGAATAACTTTAATTTATATTATTTTAGATTTACGCCCATGGATGTGTATTTATGCACAAATATATTAAGTAATCGTGTAAAATAAGAAAATATCCCGAGCTGTGATGAAGAATTTAGTGAGTAGACGTTATTATACATGTATAATTAATACATTTAATATTATTGCAATTATCTGTTTCATACAGATCTGTACTGGCAAGAAACAAAAAATAATTTCAAAACTAGCAATTGACGTATACAGGTTGCAGAGGTTAATGGAAAATGGAGATGGTAAGTTCATATAACACGTAAATTTGTTGAGTAATTTTTTTGGTTTATATTATTTTAGATTTACGCACATGGAAATCATGTGCATATTTTTACAACGAAATATAAATAATATAATCATGTAAAATAAGAAAATTTCCCGAGCTGTGATGTAGAATTAGTTTTATTATTAGAAAATCTTGTAAGTACAAATTTTGAACATAACAAAAGTATTTTGCAATGTCGTCATTGGTAGGTACGTATCGATACAAATGTTTGGCTACAAATTGTCGGAATTAATTTTTTTCTCCAATTTCTGAATCTTCGTATAAAAATAAAAAATTCTTCCAATTCCCTATTGAATTAAGTCGAAGACAACAGTGGTTTCAAATTATGAATTTGGAGTTTAAAACAGCAAAATGTTATTTGTGCGAAGACCATTTTGACGAAAATTCTTTTACCGATTCTGATAAAAAAAGGCTATTGAAATTTGCTTTGCCGTCTGCCACACATGCTTCAGTTGTAAACGATACCGTTGGAAAAAATAAAATTATAATTCACAGCAATGTAGTTGTACATCCTGCAGATGCAAGTACATCTAAAACAGTAAATGTAACTATTCCTAGTGAACATGAACTCAGTCACTGAACAAACTGATAAAATTTTGATTCACAGCAATGTAATTGTACATCCTGCAAGTACAACTGCATCCAAAAGAGTAGTTGTTAATGATCCTAGTGAATATAATAGACCGGGAGCCCAGATATCAAAAGTCACGTGATAAGGTATAAAAGGTTTGACCTTGGGGTAGGGTGCGGATTGGCTCCCCATACAAAAATAATCGTGTCTTACAAGTCGGACCGGGGGCTTTACGCCATGGTAGTATTTTCAAAATTCAAAAAAGGGCCAAAAATTACGTGATGAGGTACATTCAATTTTTTGTACCATTCAATGCGGGCTTGTGTCTAGTTTGCTAATATACCTTGTAAGACATCGAAACCGGGGGCTTTTGGCATGTAAGACACGAAAGAAAATTACGTGATAAGGTACTTTCAAACTTTTTGCTGTATTTTATGCACCATTATCCAAAGATCACGAAAACACTTTGTATGACATAAAAATCGGGGGCTTCATGCTTTTAAGATAACCAAAAGTCAAAATGATGTCCAAAACTATGTGATGAGGTAAATTAAAACTTTTTGTATCAATCGTCGTGGGTATTTCCCTAGTTTGCTAAAAGTCATTTTAAAATATAAAAATCAGGGGCTTCTGACTTTTAAGACATGAACCAAATTTGAAGAATGGCTGAAAATTACGTAATAAGGTACATTCTAACTTTTTGCGGTTTTTGTGCACTATTATCCAAAGATCACGAATAGATATTTTAAGACATAAAAATCGAAGGCTTAATGCATTTAAGACAACTGAAAGTCAGAATTTTGTCCAAAAACTATATAATGAGATACATTAAAACTTTTTGTGTCAATCGACGCGGTTATTTGCCTAGTCTGCTAAAATTTATTTTAGGACATAGAAATCGGTGGCTTTTGACTTTTAAGACACAAAATTCATCTCAGATTTTCTTGTAGTACCCAGAAATATAAGTACGTCTTGATACTCGCTGTTTTGTGACACAAGTAAAATCTCAGATGAAATATCTACATAAGTCATTGGAGCGAGTTATATGTGAAATTTATGGACAAAAAACTTGTGAAGATCTCAACAAAGCTCGTCTAAACATCTTCAAATCTAGTATACCAAAGAGCTCAGATACCATTCCAAGATATCAAAATACCCTGCTTTATTTCCTCCATGTAAAAGCGTATTTGAACAAAAATTGTTAAGGTGCAATTATGTCTGCAAAATGAGAAATAATGCAAGTAATACCAACACTTTACCTTTAGTAACTCCAGAGAGTAATGGCTGGATTTTGGCAGGAGATGGAAATCTTTACATTCCATCTTGGGATAGTAAAGACTGCCGTAGTCACTAAGCGAAATCGAATAATGTGCAATAATCGAATCAGATGAAGAAGAAGAGGCTCAATCCGAGTTCAATGACGAATTATTCGACATGTAATATAAACATTGATTTCATTTTTGGCTTTAATAAATACCCCAGTTCTTATTTAATAAGCAGCTTTTTTAATTTCATTTTTTATAATACTCAATTTTATACCTGCTCATGTCTTTAAAAGTTTTACCGTTTGTGTTTATTTGTAATACGCAAAAAGACTATTTCGATTATTTAGAATGTATTTGGAAAATTATGCATCAACAATTTTTAATTCATTTCATATTGGAACATTTTTCGCATAAATTCTTTTTTGTTTGTCTTAAAAGCAAAAGCCCTCTATCCTGTGTCTTAAAAAAGTTTTCGTAATCTTTAGATTATAGTGCATAAAAAACCGCAAAAATATTGAATGTACTTTATCTCGTAATATTTTTTAAAATTTTGGTTCATGTGTTAAAAGTCAAAAGCCCCTGGTTTGTATGTAGTAAAATGTATTTTAGCAAACTAGGGAATTACACAAAAAGTTTTAATGTACCCCGTGATGTAGTTTTTAAACACCATTTTCACTTTTGGTTGTCTTATATGCATTAAGCCCCCGATTTTTATAAAGTGTATTCGTGATCTGTGGATAATGGTGCATGAAATACAGCAAAAAGTTTGAATATACCTTATCACGTAATTTTCGGCTCTTTTTCAAATTTGAGTTCGTTTTTAAAAGTCAAAAGCCCCTGATTTCTATGTTTTAAAATAAATTTTAACAAACTAGGCAAATACCCGCGTCGATTGACACAAAAAGTTTTAATGTACCTCATCATGTAGTTTTGGACAGCATTTTGACTTTTGGGTGTCAAATGCATTAAGCTCCCGATTTTTATGTCTTACAAAGTGTATTTATGATCTTTGGATAATGGTGCATAAAATATCGTAAAAAGTTTGAATGTACTGTATCACGTAATTTTCGGTCCTTCTTGAAATTTTCTTTCGTGTCTTACATGTCAAAAGCCCCCGGTTTCGATGTCTTACAAGGTATATTAGCAAACTAGACACAAGCCTGCAGTGAATGGCACAAAAAATTTGAATGTACCTCATCACGTCATTTTTGGCCTTTTTTACCTTCCGTCACCTTTAGGTAAGGAAGGTATTGTCTTTGGTCAAAAAATTCGGTGGTGAGTTTTTGATGAATAAGCACGTTTGAGGGTCCCTAGAATACGATTTTACTATTTTTACGATGATGTCTGTATGTGTGTGTGTGTATGTATGTGTGTCTGTGTGTGTGTATGTGTGTGTGTGTAACAAAATTTTCGTCTACGATAACTCCATACTACAATTCTAAAAATTATAATTCTTTCGTATTTCTCTTCGTTACATCCATATGAAGAGCTGATTAGATTTTGGTTAGAATTGGACAACCGGAAGTACCCTCATTTGAAGATTTTAATAGTTTTTCTTGAAAAAACTATGTTAAATATCATTTTTTCACATTTAATGTTATTATAAATATTAAAGAATATTTTATTCTCTATACGATTTGACTGCATTTTATACTTAATAATAAATGGATATAGAGTTAAAAAATTATAAAGAAATTAAATTTCATAAAGTAGCCATAGCTATGGAAACAGCTACTATATTAATAAAATTTTGATTGAAAAATGTCAGTGTCAAGTGAAATTGACATAGAGTGTGTTTGTCTTATAATTTTAATGGAAATATAGGATCTTTTGCCATAAATTTTCTGTATGGAATTTGCATAAAATACATGCAACTGCCGAAAGGTAAAGTACAAGAAATATAATCTTTAGCAAGGAATTTTCTGTATGAAATTTGTACAAAATACATAGAACTGACGGAAGGTAATGTGCTGGCCACATCAGATTTTTTGAATTTTGAAAATATTACCATGGCGTAAAGCCCCCGGTCCGACTTGTAAGACACGATTATTTTTGTATGGGGCGCCAATCCGCACCCTACCCCAAGGTCAAACCTTTTGTACCTTATCACGTGACTTTTGATAGCTGGGCTCCCCGTCTATAAACTAAAAAGAAAAATAGACCCTTCCTCTGATGTACATACTCCGAGAAAATTTTTTTTAAAAATTCTAATTTAACTTTAGGTTTAATAAATGAAACAAGAGTAACAAATTTAACTCCAAGAAAAAGAAAATTATATGACATTAACAAAATTCAACAAAACAAAATTTACAAACTTACTAGTAAAGTACACAAATCAAAACAAAAAATGAAAACTTTATTAAAATTATCAGTCTCAATTGTTTAAAAATTTAGAGTGCAATTTAGACAATGCCGGAGTTCAATTAATAAAGAGCATATTTAAAAATGCAAAAATTAACAGACCATCCTGGATGACGCAAGATAAGGTATTAGCTTTAGCGTGTTATAAACGTGGTCCAAAATGTTATAATTTTTTGCGGAAATTTCTTCCTTTACCTTCAAAATCTACGTTGAAAAATATTTTGAGAGACATACCATTTGAAGCGGGAATAAATTTATCAATATTTAATAGGTGAAAAGACAGAGCTAAAAATATGGCTAAATTAGACCGAATTTGTGTATTGGTTTTTGATGAGATCTCATTATTCCAACAGCTGACATATGATCCACGTACAGATAAAATTGTAGGTTTTGTCGATTTAGGAAAGTTAGGAAGAAAAAATGAAGTCGCAAATCATGCGTTAGTTTTTCTTATTCACGGAATAAGAAAAATTTGGAAACAACCGATTGCTTACTTTTTCACAAAAGATTCAGTAAAGACAGCAGATTTAAAAATTTTAATAAAAGACATCATTCAACACTGTCAAAATTCGGGATTAAATGTTTTAGCAACAGTTTCAGATCAGGGAGCAACAAATAGAGCAGCTATTAGGCAGTTGTGTTCTGATCCTTCAATTATTAGACAGGGACCGTATTACTTTGTCAATGGACAAAAAATAATACATTTATTCGACCCACCACATTTATTGAAATTAACCAGAAATGTTTTTTTTAAATATAATATCCGGTTTAATAATAAATTTATTGCAAAATCAGAATACCTTTCCAGAACCTTTCACTTAGATATAACTAGAAGATTTCAAGCTCTTAGAAAAATCAGAGAAGTATATTTAAATATTGATAGGCACCCTAAATTAAAAATGAAAGTTTCTGTTGCTGCTAAAACGATGAGCAGAACTGCTGCCATTGCTATGGAAAGCATGATTGGAAGTGCACCTGGTAAACTTCCAAATGAAGCTATTTATACAGCCGAATTCATAAATGATATAGATAGCTTATTCGATAGTTTTAATGGGAAAAAAACAAAACGAGTTCGGAAAACCGTTAAGGAGATGTATATCAATAAAATCTAAGCATATTTTTTTCTGGGACACTATTATCTCCAAAATTAACTCCTGGGAATTTCATTCCAAAGACAAAGGTATAAAAAAAACAAATATGCCATTTAAAACTGGCTGGATTAGTACAATAAAAGCAATGAAAGATTTATTTCAAACGTGCCAAAGTTTAGGAATGAAATTTTTGAGACCACGTTCTATAAACCAAGATTCTCTGGAAAATACCTTTGCTGCTATTAGGCAGCTTAAACACAAACTCTAATTGCTTTCAATTTATTTCGGAGTTGAAAACTACTGTGTTGAATAATTTAATAACAGTTCACTGTCAAAATAAAAATTGTGAAGACGATAATAGTAGTTTATTGGATAATTTACAATGTTTTTTAACAGCTCATGAAGAATGTGTGGCTCTTGATGATGATCATAACGAATTATCTCAGGTTTCGTATATTCCAGTGAATATAAACATGTCAGATTCGGAATATGATACGCAAGCAATAGCATATGTTGCAGGTTTTCTCATTAAAAAAATCAAACATCTGGATTGCGATGAATGTAAACAAAATTTATTAACAAATGAAGTGGAACCGCACCATACTTTTGTTATGTTCAAAGAATATGATGAAAAGAAAAGACTTATTTATGTAACAAAACATGTGATAATATTATTAGCTGAAATACACGATGTGATTATGAAAGTATTAAAAGTTTATGGGCATATTATCATTTAAAAACAAAGTTAAAATTATTACTTTTAGATAATATTAATTTTAAATGGTTTACATGTGTTCTTCACGCTAAATCAGTTTTGCTGGAATTGTTAGAAAATAGCATAATTCTGATTTTAAGAAAGCATATTGATGACAAATATCGTTATTCACAGCTTGTTAAGAAAACAAAAAACAAGTAAAAATACACATTATAATTGTGATACTACCAGTTATCAAGGATATTTAAATTTCTATGTATATGTTATAGTTTTTTATGTGACTTTTCAATAAAATTTCTGTTTATTTTTATATTTATATATTTAATAAGTTTATATTATATTTAAGTATATTGTTTATATTTACATATTTTTGTTCTGTATGTTGTTCAGACTGTTTTAATTTTTTATATAATATATGTGGTTTATGATTTTAGTGTTTTTATAATAAATATTATTTTTGTGCAACCGGACGCGAAATAAGCATTTCGCAGCCGCAATACAGGCCGCGAAATTAAATTTCGCAACCGTTGTTATTTCACGGACGTTGTCATGGTAGCGGCCGCGAAATTAGGTAAATAATCACTTTGACACTTGAAAATTGCATGGTTTTGTTTATCAAATGTTAATCCCATAGCCACCGTGAAAGCTAACTTTCTATATACAATGAAACTGTTTAAAATTAATAAAATTTGTAATTACATATTTTTTACGGTTGCACAAAAAATATTACACCTTGTCCGCGAAATCCTTTAGCGCCCTCGAGATTGGCTTGCCTCGGCCGCAAGCGGCCTCGGCGACAATTTTTCTCTCGGTACGCTAAAGAGTGATTTCGCGGCCTTGATATACAAATAACTATTTTCACTACATGCAAGTTTTTTTTAGCCATATATTTTTAATGTGTAATAATATATCCAACCCGCGCCTAATTTCAAACTGAAAATAAAAATAGTTTCCTCAGTTAACAATGGTGCGCCACTCTCGAAAGTTGTGCCAACATTTTATACAGAATCTGATATTCTTTTGGTTAAAACGCGGACACGTGACATGCAATAAAGCATTTCATAGGTTTTAAGAAACCTCAAAAACTGGTCAGTAATATTATAACAAGAAAGTGAGAATAAATTCAAAATAATTTGACAGATTTTTCGAAAATATGTTGCCAGGTAATAGTCACGATAGCCCGTAGGGTTTGAGTAGCTATTACCAAATGGCAACAAGTTTGAGAAAAATCTGTAGAATTTATTTATTTTAATTATTACTGCCTCTTGATGAGTACCACAAATTAAATATAGATATTATATATTATAAATAAAACACATAAAATAAAATCTTATCGATTTCGGTTTATTAAACCATCTTCAGAGAAAAAATACAAGAACAGAAAAATTATAAATATAAATATTGAAATATTTGAAATAATAAAAAATGAAATACAACATATATATATATATATATATGTATATATATATATATATATATATATATATATATATATATATATATATATATATATATATATATATATATATATATATAGTAGGTATAAAATTATTTAAATCCATAATTTTAATAATTTTGAAAAAAATCTAAATTGAAAACAATAAAATATAATGATATAAAATTGAAATATAATTAAAATTAAAATATAATAAAATCTAATGTAATATGTTACAATTAAATACTATAATTTAAAAAAATTTGTAGTACATCACTCATAATTTTGGATTTAAATAAATCTAATTGTTTATTCATGATTGGTAAGCCTTTAGATATTAAAAAATGAATTTCGTATGCCTCTAGCCATGTCATCTGAAAACCTTTTGATAGTATATGTAAAAATTTTAAATTATTTATATCGAAATTATGATTTAAACTGTTCATATGACATGCTACATACGAATCAGTTTTGTTTAGTCTCCAAGAACGAAGATGTTCTTGAAACCTCAATCTAAAAGAACGACCAGTTTGACCGATGTAACAAAAATTACAATCCTTACATGTTATTTTATAAACACCAGTATTTTTAATTTTCTCATTATTTTTTAATTTATTATTTAATAGAAAAAATTTTAAATTGGAATTATTATAAAATGCTGCTCTAATATTATACTTTTTAATTTCGTTGTTTATTTTTATACTTGGTTTGCCAATAAAATTTATTTTCTTGTATATTACTTTTGTTGTATCATTTGGTTTTTTGTAAATGAATTTTGAAAGTATAAAATTTGAATTATTAAGTTTTTTGTTAATTAGTTGTTCTATCAGACCCATAGGATAACCATTATTTGATGCTATATATTTTATTGTTTTTATTTCATTCTTAAAATTTCTTTATTTAATGGAATTGATATAACACGGTTAATTAAACTGTGAAAAGCAGCTAGTTTTATATTTATAGGATGAAAAGAAGAATATGGTATTAAAGTATCTGTATAAGTTTCTTTTCGAAAAATTTTAAAATCTAATTTATTATTAACTATAGAAATTGTTAAGTCTAAAAAATTTATACTGTTGTTATTTGAATGTTCTACTGTAAATTTTATATTTTTATTAATTGAATTTAATTCCTTTAAAAATAAATTTATTTGTTCTTGAGTACCACTAAATAAACATAAAATATCATTAACATATCTATACCAAAATTTTATGTTATTTACATATTTAATATTAGAATTAAAAAGTTTATTTTCAAACGAATCCATAAAAAATTTTGCTAATAAAGGACTTAATGGTGATCCCATTGGCAAACCATCATTTTGTTTATAAAATTTGCTGTTAAATTGAAAATAATTATGTTCAAGACAAATATTTAAAAGTTTTAAACATTCATATTTAATTTTTATATTTGAAGATGAAATAGACATATGATTTATAATGACATTATTTAGTTCATAAATTGGTATACATGTAAAAAGACTGTTTACATCAAAAGAAACTAATAAATTGTCTGTGGATATTTCTAAATTTTTAATTTTGTCTACAAGATCTATAGAATGGACCTTTCCAATTTAAAGAGATAGAAGATATGCGCAATGGAGATCTGCGCATAGTAAGAACAACTGAGATCTATGACGTTTGATTCTAAAAAAATTAGACGTAAAATGTAAGATAACTTTAAAAAATCTTATCGAAATAAGTTACAAAAGCTTTTATTGAAGGCAAAATGTCTAACGATGCAAATTTTCACTGAGAATACAGGTATTTTAATGACTGCAATATTTTTGACGTTTCGTTTGACAGCCCAACTGGCAGTTGTTCGCGCCATTGTCTTACTATTTGCAGCGATAGAAAGAGATAGCCCTTAAATTGGAAAGGTCCATTTTTAATGCCATATTTAGGTTTAAAATTTAAAACTTGTCTTAATTCTTTGTTAAGTAATTTACAAATTTTGTATGAAGGTGCATTTATAAAGGCTACTACTGGTCTGATAGGAATATCTGTTTTATGTATTTTTGGCAATCCATAAAGAATTGGAGCACTAGGATTCATATATATGTAATTAAAAACTCTATTATGCTGTATTAAATTTGGACAATCTTTAATTATATTTTTAATATTTTTTTGAAATTCTAATGTTGGGTCTTTTTTTAATAAAGTAATATTGCTATTATTTATAAAATTATTAACTTTATCTATATATTCTGTTTTATGTAAAATTGTAATTGTATTACCTTTATCGGCTTTAGTTAAAATCAGATTTTCATTTTTTAATTTTGTTTTAATTAATTTTATAGTATTTAATAATGGATTATTCTTTGGACTGAGGTTACAAGAACTTCTTATAATTTTTTTAAAAGGTACATCTAATTTTTTAACATTATTTATACATATATCCGTGTCATATGCCAAATTTAAAATATCTTTTTTGTCAGGAATTCTTCTAGGTGCAAATTTTAAACCTTTGTTTAATAAGTCCATTTCTGTTGTTGTAAATTCAATATTTGATAAGTTTTTTACTCTCGGATAGAAATTTAAATTACATTTATCTTCTGTTGAATTTTGATATGGAAAATCTAATTTATCTTGTCCTGGTCTTGGTTTGACAGCTATCAAATTTGACAATTTCTTTGATTGACGTAAAAATTGTTCATGCGCCATGAAATCAACTTCAGTTCTAATTTTATTATCCAACATCTCAAATTTCACTGGGTGTAATTTAAAAGTTAATTCATTATGTATTAAAAATAGATGTATCTTCAAAATATCTCTTGTGTAATAATGTTTCTTAATTTCACTCTTCAGCCATTGACTTTTTGCTTTATAAATTGCATTAATGGACCTTTCCAATTTAAGGGCTATCTCTTTCTATCGCTGCAAATAGTAAGAAAATGGCGCGAACAACTGCCAGTTGGGCTGTCAAACGAAACGTCAAAAATATTGCAGTTATTAAAATACCTGTATTCTCAGCGAAAATTTGCATCGTTAGACATTTTACCTTCAATAAAAGCTTTTGTAACTTATTTCGATAAGATTTTTTAAAGTTATCCGAGATATTCTCACATTTTACGTCTAAATGTTTTACAATCAAACGTCATAGATCTCAGTTGTTCTTACTATGCGCAGACCCCATTGCGCATATCTTCTATCTCTTTAAATTGGAAAGGTCCATTGCTTGAAATGTTTTATTTTTACATTTTATATTTTTACATTTTTATTTTTTTTTCTGTAGAATTATTTTGTAATAGATCGAACTGTCGAATTATGTTTAATTAGATTATTTTTTGATCCACAAATTTCTTTCAAAGAACGGAATCAGACTGTCATGCTATTGTAACGCCTGCCATGTTTGTGTTGTCCAAACATGTGATTATTAAGGTGAAATGATACCCCCGATTAATTTGTTTCTACGCCGAGGCGAGCGCTAGTAGTCACTGAGATGAATAACTATGGCTGAGTCGATAAAGTAGAAATTTTTGTACATTTACTAGGCTCCATCTATTCGATAATAGTCATACTTTGTTCCAAATCACAAACCTAAAAGTAAAAATATGTGTGGCAATATTTTCAAATTTATTAACGAACGTATAAAGATAGTTTATTTGTACGAGTTGAAATATTAATAATATATTGCAAGAATAACGTTTTTTGGGAAGCGTAATGATAGACTGGAAAATAAAAAACAATTTTTTAAAAAATTTAATATTATATTCGTATTACCTACATAATATTTTTTTCAGTTCAGCATGATCCACTATTCTTCGATATTGTAAAACGCATATTTTATAAGAAAGTTTTTAATAATACTTTTGAATGTTTTTTATTCTTTTATTCATATTTTTTACTTTTTCGGGTAGTTTATTATACAAATCTAAATTCAATGTACATTTCATGGACTTTTGTAGCCTGTAAGCAGGTTTTGCGCAATGAGGTTGCAGATCTAATATTATAACAGTGGCATAGTGGCAATTTCCATTTTAAATGAAATTTAATTTGGATGTACACTGGCTTGCAAAAAAATCGCGTACACCTTAAAAATCAAGTAACCGAGTTTTTACCTTTTTTAGCTTTGTAAATACGAATTTTTTAAAATAGGTTATAATATATCAACTGTCATTGGAGTTGTCACTGTCATGTCACTATTTTATATATCGTGGAGTAAGTTCTGCATTGTGCTTAATTTACTACTAAATTACAAATATATTCTAGAAAAATCTTTCATGATATCGAGAATTCCTTGGACGATATACTCGTAAACGACCATCATGGCAGGACTTAAATACTTTTTCATCAGAAAAAACTACATTATTCCAAAAATTTAGAAACCAGTAAATATAATTTAAACTAAACAGAATTCTCGTTTGTTTTTCTTCTTCCATAAGAATAGCTTTTCTAGCACTTGCTGAGTTTTTCAATTCAGAATAATTTTTGAACCTCCGACGTGCAGTTGACCATGATCCTGGGAAATTTGTTGCAAATGCAGCGTCTCTTGCTTTACCAAAAGGGTTTTCCCATAAATGATTTACAAGCGCTTCATCTTGTTCATTGGTGAAAATTTTTGGACGTCCGGAACCTTCTCTCTTTCTTATACCTCCTTAATTTTCTCACCGACTCTTCACCCTCATAACAGTGCTTTTATTAGTATTAAAATGTTCTGCTATTGTTCTGATTGACCACTCCTCTTCTAACTTAGAAAGTATTACAACTTTCTCGTTTTCTGATAGTTTCGGCATCTTAATTGACACTAATGACATTGACAATTTAATAATCGAGACCGACTCAATACAGCAAAAAACAGGTGTACGCGATTTTTTTGCAAGCCAGTGTATGTCATATAGTGAGTTTACAAGATGGTAGAGTGGAAATACCCAAATTTTTAAAGCCTTGTTTAATGTACAATGATTTCTATATAATTGGCGACGCCTATCTTGTAACTTGTAATAAGATGAAAAATATGTTTTGTCTTTTTACCTCCCGCTGCCCTTGGTAAGGGAGGTATAGGGATCGTGCTAAAAATCGCATATCGAGATTTTGGTAAATGAGTACGTTTTAAGGTCCCTAGAATCCAATTTTAACATTTTCACGATGATGTCTGTATGTGTATGTGTGTGTGGACCCTCCACTCGTAACTGAAATACTATTATTCAGAAAATTTTGAAACCTTGTATTTTGAACTTTTCCTGTAATGGAAAGAGCCCATTAGATTTTGGTGAAAATCGAATAAGCGGAAATGGCATTTTACTAGAAGCTCAAAATAGTTTTACTTCGAAAAATACCTTGAAATGTTATTTTTTCGAGATTAATTTTATTATAAAAATTAAAGATTATTAAATGTTCTATAGATGTGCATCAATACTTTTTCTATATATTTTATGGATAAATAAAAAAAAAATATCTATAATTTAAATCCAGAGCATACGCTTTAAACAAACAAAACGCAGTTATTCAAATGTATGTAACTGACAGATAAATGTCACTATCAAAGAACTAATCATTTCAAAATAATATTAGTAACGTTTTAAAAAGAAAAAGTAAATAGAAAAATAGAAAAGGAATTCAATACAGTTTCCAGCATAAGTAAATATATATATATATATATATATATATATATATATATATATATATATATATATATATATATATATATATATATATATATATATATATGTAGGTATGTATTGAGATTAATGAAAATTAACGATACACAAAAATGTTTAAGCTAATCCTCATTTTTGAATTAGTGAAATCTATTCTATCCCGGTATTTAAAATTTAATCTTCATTTTATTATATCTCCGGTGGCTTAATGTTTAGAGCAACGCCTCATAAGTCATGAGTGCGCTCGGGGCTCTGGGTACGAATCCCACTAAGGTATGGATGTGTGTGAATGTGAACCTACTGTGTAATTGGGATTTAATCCTGGAGAGGGGTTTAAAAAAAGGGTAGTTACTTGGATTAAAATAGACTATATTTTAAGAAAAAAACTGTCAAAATTAGAGTAAAATTCGCTAATCTAAAAATAAGGATTAACTTAATCAAAATCAAAGAATGAGCCTGTTTCACATTTTTCAAAAAGTACTTTAAATTAAAGTTTATGCAATATTTTTCTTGGTAAAATTTTTTATTTTAATATTTTGTTATTTTCGTAAATAATTAAATAAATAGATTGGTGCCAAAAATAGCCATAAAAACAACCTCCCACTCCTGTCACGTCATAGCACTTACATTACGTCAGACTGTCGAATGCCTTTTCTGACGGGGTTTATTTACTCCGGTGACGTTGTTCTCGAATATACTCGAATATTCCACGAGATTAAAACATCGAATACAATAGACTACATCACCGAGATAGTTAAACAGGTTGGGAGACGTTTGTTTACGCAGTTAGGTCGCTCGCGCGATTATGTCATCGCTAAACTTAGACACCAGCTCAGCGCTGGTGCCGGCGACCGCTTCCCGTTACAATAATAAATATTAACTTTAGAAACCTAGTTTATAAAATGTTACAAGCTACAAGAGAAAATATACTTTATCAACCCCCAAAAGCGCGTATTTGGAATAGAAAAGCATACAATCACACAACAGCGCAATACACGTCTGCACCTACAACCGCCCGCTTGACCGACCGATCCTCACCCGTCACCGCCGCTCAAATCGTGGTCATAGGAGACAACAAGAATGTACGGTTATCCCCTTTCTTTCTGATGTTACAGCGGTAGGGTAACTTTGCGCTGTGAGATAAAATTCAAGTTGTACTTAAACAAAAATCGATGTTGTATAAATGTCGGATCAAATATATATTTTAAACATAGATATTTACAAATTATATGCACTGATTTCCGACTTTTCACTTTTGAAAATAATATAAACTATAATATGCTCTCATATTTTACGATTAGTACCTAAAAGAACAACAATGTAGGTACCTATACTACACAAAAATCTATATTTTATTAAAAATTAAATGTAACCACTGAATTTAAAACACATTGAATCCCAGAAATAAATATTTTGATAACCATTTCCCTTTTAGTTCATTTATTTACACGCCTAGTTATCGTGGAAGTATTTTCGCCAAAGTAGGGTAGACGTAGACATCAAATAAACTGTGACGACACATGTAAGTAAAGAAAGCCAAATATCGATTTTTCTTAATCATCGATGTATCGTGCGCATCCCTAGTTGCACTATCGTGATCGAATGGTTTCGTTTGTGTGTTAGGTATATTCTTGCAATTTTTATTATATTTATTATAAAATAAATAATTCTATTCCATATAGATACATAAACTCTTCTACCGGTATTTTAGGGTTTGTCTCTATTATCGAGCACAATTATTGGTTGTTTTTGTTTCTTTCGTTTTTCGTTTTATCTTAGTTTTCTGTACGTTCTCGTACTAGTCTTTTCTTGATTTTTGTTGATTGTTATTAATTGATTAAAAAATTGAAGAGAATTGTAAAAATGGTTTATAATGCTGATTGCTAATATGCAAAAGTATGGCCAAATTTGCTATTGTTTTCAAATTTCCACGCGATGGTGAGATGCGAAAAAAACAGATAAATGCAATACATCGATGATATTTTAATATTACAATATCCTCGTTAGAAAACGTTTAAAATTGACGGATGACGAAATACTATATTTACAAATCAGACATATTAATTTATCAAAACAACGAAAGAAAAAAATCCAGACATTCCCCGTGACAATATACCTACAGAATGTTATGTAAGTTCATAGTTTGATAAAGAGAATTGAATGGGTATAATCTGAAATATATTCTGTATATATACCAGCTCCTTATTAAGATAAATCTAATTATTTGGCTATAACTATCTATTTTCCTCCCAGTCTAGCTGTCCTCACGACGATCCTACCATGGCGCCGTCACATATCCCTTCCCCAAATTTTTAATTATAATTGTTTTCTCATAAACGACAAATAATTAATCGATTGAAAAAAATACGGGTATTTATTTTTTTGTCAAGAAACATTATATGTATATAAAAACCAAAAATCAATATTAAAAAAGCAGTATATAAAATTTCTATTTTATTTATTTTGTTACAATCTACAAAAGAAAATGCACTATTTGGAATCGAAAACCATACAATCATACAAAATAGAGGCAAGGACGCAACTTCGTCCATCGCCCATACAGTCGCCCGCCTGGCCGCTCATCCCTTGTCCGTAACACAGTGCACAGTTCCTACCCACTGTTTCTAGTTACGTGTTACGTGACAGCCAGGCCAGGTATTATAGCTTATCACTCGCTAGTTTAGCTTGGCTCTTGCCGTGCGTTGTACTGGCTGTACCCGGCCATACCCGTAACCCGTACATGAAGCCACAGATTCAAAACACTACATACTACATAGTGTTTTGAATCTGTGATATAACTTTACTTGCTTACCTGTTACCTCAGAAATTCATTAGGTACGTTCAGTAGCTCTAGCGCTAGCTAGCAACTGTTAGCGCTAGATGACTGAACGGCCTGCTAAGTATCAGCTGACAACGTTTTGCTCGAGCACTGGCTAGCATATGATTTCATTGCTAGGTTAGTGCTAGGTACCAAATTCAAAATGAACGAACAGCGCGAAATCGTTTTTTAACTTATAAAGACGGAAAATTGTACAATTAATGAAAAGAACCAGAAATTGGTCTATAATATTCAAAGTAAGTTTATTATAGTTATATTACTTGTTTTATTTTGGTATCATACATCTTATTTTTATGTTGCATATGCACAGTGCTCTAACTGCATATTTGTCTGGCTGCACATAGTGACTGCTACAACAATTTCATTAACAAAATCTGTTTTGTCGCAACACAATCGCCTGAATTTTGATTTTAATCTCAAATGTCAACTTTAATGTCGTTCAGTAATTAAACCTTTTCGCTGTAATACAAGCACTAGCAGCTAGATAGCATTTTTGGTCATTGAACGTACCTATTGCTATGAGAAGGATGATCAACACTTTCATTATTATTATCAATAGAGAAAGAATTACTTAATATCTTATTTTAAATTAAACATAAATGTGCTTGTATACATTTTTCCCTTCAATCTGTTTTATTGCTTATTTTGTCGCCTACCCTGTTCTCCGACCCACAAGTCGTCACTATTGCTATATTTACAAAACAACTTTATTATTTAAATTTGCATTTTATCCACGAATAGATAGAACACAAAATTCGTAATCGAATAAGGTATTTTCCAAAAGGATATTTTCACTTTCCCAACGTCCGATTTTTTTTGCAACATACAAGCGCTTGGCGCTCCCGTTCCTACAGAATACCAGAATATTGTCATTCGCCTCTCGCTGTAACGTCACGAAGTAGGAAGTAAGCATAAACAAGCCTATACCTACAATAATTAATAAAAATTTATATTTTAATGAAAATGATATTGGGAACTATAATTTTTTTGTATTTATAGGAACAATAACAATACCAATTTCTTTGAATTTAAAAAAAAAATTACTTCGTATTTTTAAGTAAAATATCGGCGTATAAATTTAATATATAAAGCTAAATTAAACGCATGTAGTTGTTATTTACTTCAATTTTTCAATTTTCCACGGAGTCACCGATTGCCTTATAGTTTATCTATCCACCGCTAGGTCTACTCATAGCGCCACTGACTTATACTTCATGAAAATACTTACCGATTTTGATTTAATTACAAATATCTTCTGTATTAAACGATCAATATTTAAAATACATACCTGAAAAATGTAGAAATGTGTACAGTACGTAACAGTAATTTATTTTTAGAAATAACACTTCACACACTTAAGAAAAAAAATAAAATTAAACATTTTATTTTTTTAAATATGTTCTCGAAGTTTAATTTTCGATTTTTTTTTATATGTTATGTATAACAATATTCTTCAAAACATATTAAAGTATGAACAAAATTGTAGGTTTAGTATAGAAGAAAAGCATTAAAATGTGTGAAAAAAGTAGGTTTTTTGGATTTTTAAAATTGTTCCCGAAGGTCGTTTTTCTTAATTTTCACATATTTTATTCCTTATCCTGTTATAAATGTTTAGTGCAAATTTAATCAAAAAAATACGTTTTGAACTGGAGATTTTTTAAAAATAATATTTAAAATATTATTTTGGGTTAGTAAATAAATACAAATATTATTGAAACTATTTTATTTTCATGACAAATTGTTCATTCTTTATTTGTGTATAGAAAAAAATCATATTATATTACACAATTTTAAATAAAAAATGAAAAATCATTTTACTAAGTTTGAATTTCGCGCGCTGGGGTATCATTTCACCTTAATACGTAATACACTAAAATAAGATTTCAACAATTTTTTATTATACGTTTTTACTTTATGAGACAATGACCTTTTTGTTCATATGAATGTGTACCACATCTTTGCTGTAGTACATTTAAATCTTATGATACATGGCACCTCCCTTTCTTACAAACTACTTTACATAATTTTGAAAATATTATGGTTTCTTATTTAATCTACCTGACCTAGTGTAATAATTGTTGTTAATACAATTTTGGTTTACAATAGTTATGTTAGTAGTTTGTTTTAATATGTTGTCATCTACTATGGTTTCAGTATCTTTATGTTTATTGAACTGAAACTTAGTATTGTCAGAAATAAATGTTTTCTATTTCTTTGTACTTCATTTCCGTTTTCTAACATTATTTGATAAGATCTTGGTATATTTTCTACTTTAGTAACTATTTTTCCATTTATCAGTTCTTTATCCTGATTATTGGACAGATTTTGTGCTAATACTAAAGTATTTTTGTCTAGTTGGTCTAATTCTTTAGTAGAATTATTGTAATATAATTTTTGCAAATGTTGTCCACCTAGCAAATTTTCTCTACTCCGGTTATAATTTTTATTTGTGCCACTTATCATTGGTAATAAACTTCTTACTAAAAGATTGTACATTATTCTTGCTAGAGCAGGAATTACATTTGAAACTGGTGTACTCTAACAATGCTAAGTATATGTCCTTCTCAGTAAAACTTTTTTAATCACATTTTTTATAGTTTGAACATATCGTTCTCTCATACCATTTGATTAAGCATACCGAGAACTTGAGGTTTTATTTAGAAAATCCCATATGTTCGACATTTCCAACATATGTTTGTTTGTAAAGTGTGTACCGTTATCGGCGAAGATAATTTCAGGAATTCCATGGGTTTTAAACAATTTTTTGAATTAGTTATCACTGTACTTGCATACAGATCTTTAATCGGTGTACACTTCACGATTTAACTGAAAGTATCTACTACTAACAAATAGTTAAAATTTCTGTAATACTAACTTCTGATAAAGTTACTGGTTTATTTACATTGTAGAATTGCAATATCGGTTTGCGAATTAGAATCCTGTTTTTCGGTCCATTCCCAAACCGTATCTTTTCTTACTAATTCTCTTAAAGGACTGTTTACAGAAGACAATTGCGATATGAATTTTGAAACATATGATATCATCCCTAAAAATCTTTCAAATTCCTTTACATTTTCAGGTTTTTTCATCTAATTCTTATCCATTTTTTGAGAATTTATGCCCTAAATACTTAACCTCAGTTACCGCAAAATTACATTTTGATTTATTAAACTTTTATCCCTTTGCTTTCAGTTCTTTTAGAACCTTTTCTAATATATTATTGTGTTTTTTATGTCTTTTCCCCAGATTGTTATATCATCCACATTTACTTCGTTTCCTTCAATATCATCAAATATTTGTTAAATATTTCTGGAGCAGTGCTCAATCCAAAAGGCATTCGTTTCAAACAAAATATTCCGGAAGGTGTGTTAATTTTTGTTAATTTACAACTTTTTCCGGACAATTCTATCTGCAAGAACCCTTTAATAGCATCTAATATACTAAAATCTACTGCTCCTGCCATTTACGCTGCTATATTTTTAAAAGTTGGGAGACTATAACGTTCACGCGAAATATTTAAATTTAAATGTTGGGGATTTAAGCATACATAAAATTACCAGCCTAACTATCACCTATGAATGATCTGTGGGTTCATTTATTTGTTCAATAATATCGCTTTTTATCATTCTAACTAACTCATCTTTTAACAGCTGTATTAATTTAAATGGTACCTTTCTACAAGGCTCGACTTTCCTAATTGTATTTTCTTTTAATTTTATATCATATTTCACATTCTTAAATTTACCTAACAAATTAAACACAGATTCATAATTTCTGAAAATTTTATCTACTTCTATCTCTTTTGTTAATTAAATTCAATTCTACAACTGATTGTGACCCTAAAATAGTTGGTGAATTATCTTTACTATTTGAAAAATTACATTTTTGGTATAACCTCTGTTATAATTTGGTAGCTTACAAACAGTTTTAAGTAATTTCTTCTTGCATTTTAATTTATTAAATATTTGTACTGGCATTACATTGCATTGTGCACAAGTGTCAAGTTTAACCTGAATTTGATCAGTCTTATTTATGCTCTGTTCCATATAAGCCATTCAGTGGATGGCGCGCACATCTGCGCCAATTTTAAGTATTTATTTATTTATTTATTTATAAGAAGAAGGCCGCACAACAGGACAAGTCCCAATAACTGTGCAGCACTAATAACATACAACAATTTCTACATCATTGTCAAAATGATTACATATAAACATATTAATATACATAGGTACATAAATTTAAATAAAGTTAAATGAAATTAAATTGAAAGAGTGAAAACGTTAAGTACAGTGCTTAAAAACAAAAGACTTAAATGTTCTTAATGTACAATTAAATATGTCAGGAAAATTATACATTAGTGACAAGTTATTAAATGTAGATATGATTCTAAGAAGTGGGGTATTGACGGCGGAGTTAGTTCTACAACTTGAAACAGTAAATAAATTTCGTAATCTGGTAGAATATGACGGTATTCTGAATGATATTTTACTTAGTAATGCTGGACTGTCATTGATATTGTTCAGCAATTTAAATAAAAATGTTAGATCCATCATTGTTCCACGTTTTTGTAGAGATGTTAATACAATAGAGCTATCTGGAAATTTTTTACTTAAAATGTACAAAAATTTTCTTTGAATTCCTTCAATTCTATTTGTGTATATCTGATAAAAAGGTGACCAACAAATAGCGGCAGATTCAAGATGTGAACGAACAAGAGAATAGTATAAAGATATGAAGGTACCACAACTTTTGAATTTATCCCCAATTCTTAAAATAAATCCAAGCATTTTATATGATTTTTTGACAACATGATCAATGTGTGAATCAAAGATTAATTTGCTATCTAAGATAACTCCTAAATCCTTCACATTGTTTACTCGGTTTACAATGTTTCCGTCAAAACAGTAATTATAAACATATATATTTCTGTTCCTAGAGAATGTTATACATGAACATTTATCAAAGTTAAGAGTTAAATCATTAGCATGAAGATAGCAGTCAAGCCTGGTAAGGTCTTCTTGAAGGGCCAAACAGTCAGTTAATGAATTAATACGCATATAAACTTTCAAATCATCGGCGTACATATTAAAGTTAGCATGTAGAAAACATTTTTTAATATCATTTATAAAAATAATAAATAAGTAGCCGAAATTACATTGGGTAAACTCGTAAACTTGTCTCCAATTACAGACAATCAGAGAGTTCAAAAGTATGCTTTATTCTCTATAATACTAAATAGCTTAAATGGAACAACGTATAATGTTATCCTTTCTAACCAGTCTTTTTCTATCTGATTATTATTATTATCAATTAAACCTAATACAAACTCTTCTTCCTCTCCAGCATGATCCAAACTACCTTGATTAACTGCATCCACTTTATTCTTTGACATGCACCTTTTGGCGAATAGATTCGGTTTCTTGCAGGCAGCACCTATTTTTCCGTAAGATGACTTACTCTACACCTAGAACAAATAATTTTTTTCTCTGCTTGGCTGTTATTGTCTAGCTTTCTTTTTTGGTTTAAGTCTGACTGCATGCACTTCACTTTCATTATTTGTTTTTATTATACTTCTGCTAACTCAGTTGTAACACAGATTCTTATACACTTGTCTAATGTCAGTTCAGTTTTACGTAACAATTTGTACTTCAAATGTTTATCTCAAATTCGATAAATGATTCTGTCTCTGAGTAAACTGTCTTTTAAGTCACCAAATTCACATACATTACTTAGATGTTTGAGAGATATGAAAAATTCATTGAAATTTCTCCTTCTTTCTTGTTTCTTAAGAAGAAAAAATATTTATCGACAGTTTTATTGCTTTTTGGTATGCAGTACTCTTCGAATTTCTTTAGTACCTCGGTTAAGTCTTTCCTCTGCGCATCCGTTGGTTCAAATGTATTGAATTTTTCTAAAGCTTCTTCTCCTATTGTGCGTAGAAGAATTGCTACTTCCTCCACTGGCTTTCATGAACAATGCATATTTTAGTTTCGACCGCTTTCAATTTTCTACAATACTGCTATGCAATACTAACGGATCTGGTTGTTTTAATGAGTTCATTGTTTCTTTTTTACTATTTACTGTTTTCTTTAATAACTTTTCACGTTACTTTTCTTTCTTTTCATTTGCTTTCTTAAATTCATAAATATTATTTAATTCGCCTGCGCCATGTCATGTTTGTGTGGTCCAGTGGTCTAACCATGTGATTATAAATAAGTAATACACTAAAGTAAGATTTTAACAAGTTTTTATTATACGTTTTCACTTTATGATACAATGACCTTTCTGTTCACATGAATGTGTCCCGCTTCTCTTTTCTGCTCTAGCACTGTGCGTATGTGCTGAACTTCACTATGGCGCCACTCTTAAATCTTATAATACATAACAGCGCCATCTACTGTCGTAATTAACTTGCTTCGTTCATTTACATGGCTTATTTGGTAAGTCTGTTTTGACAACTAGAACCAACGACCACAAATATACTAGACAAAACATGCCCTATACCTCACTATTGTGTGTTATGTTCTCGGCTGGACTAATAGAGAAAACTAGAGATAGAGATATATAAAGTCTACTCTAAAGTATGTCGAGAAATGTCTCTACTGTCCTTATAATGTGTTTGTGATAGTTTGTTCCTTTGTTTGAAAGTTGTGAAGTCGTTCAGGCCTCGATTTCAAATTGTGTGAGAATTGGATTTTCCCTGCTCCAGACCGGTAGAATTTGAAATTTATCCGGAGAAAGAATTGGGGAAATCTCAATACTGTCAGATTTCAAATTTGAAATCTATCCTGAGAAAGACTTGGAAGAATCGCAATTCTGACAGATTTTAAATTCTACTGGTCTGGAGCAGTAGAGTTCGTAGTGGGGAACCCCCAATTCTGACAGAATTTGAAATCAGATAGAATTGAAAGTTGCAAAATCGAGGCCCAGTTTTGTTTGTTCAAAGTTTTACAGTTTCATCATTCTATATAAATATGCCTTTTTCAAGTGAGTTTTGAAATAAAATGTGCTTAATTCTAAAAACTTTTATTAATTAAAAAACAATTAATTAATACTACCATGAGAAATTTAGCATTTTGGACTATATTCATAACCATATCCTGGACCAGGATCCACTAAATAATCATGGCATTCAATTGATCAATTTAATTTTAGACATTTATTACAAAATCTGGATCCATCAGAAAAAACTACAAATAGAAATGTCAAAAAATAATCGTAAAAGTATTTTTTCTACAAATTTATTAAACGTAGACTTTTTAATGTTTTTATTGTCAAAAATATCATTTTATGACACCAGTGTTAAAAGTGACAGATTATTTTCAAGTTAACACTACTGTTAAGAGTTAAAAGTTAACTTGGTAATGACGAATGGAAAAATAAATCGACATTTATGGCATGTCAATAAATTATTAAAAATACAAATCTAATTGTAAAAATAGTCTTTGTACAAAAAACAATGTATGATATACATGTTAAAAGTGATTTTATTTTGTTCAAAGGTTTGGACCACTCAGATTCGCGTCGTGTTCTAAACTTCATTCTTACAAAATAAAATGACATTTTCAACACATATCATAAATAACTATTATATCTCTCTATTGCAAAGTATTAGCCATTCCATACACCTACATTAAATTTAATATTAAATAATTATCAAATAAAACAAAATAAATAATTCATACCTATCCCTATCGCCGTTAGGAAATCTAAAAATACTATTACGACAAAACAAAACAAAAATTTTGTACCTATCCCTATCGCCGTTAGGATATCGAAAGAAACTATTAAAACTATCGTTTCACATATCACACGATTTAACAGCACATATCGTATATATTAACGTCTTTTCTTCATTGTACAGGCTGTTATGTAAGTAATGTACCTTACGTTACCATTTAATAAACAAGGTTGCAAATTATCGTAATCTGCAACAATTTCTTTTCTAATATGTTTGGTGCAATTATAAAAGCATTTCAAAGTGGACCAATAAGAATAATTTATTTAAAGGAAGAATTTAAAAATCATAGTAGTTTGAATGAAAACAACAACTTTTGTCATTTTTAAAGATTTGAAGTCAGAGGCGGAGTATGGATAAAACATTTCTTATTAATGCCAAAAATAGTTATAACAAATGTTAAAAATTGTCTCAATTTTGTCTGGGTAAAACTCTCTGTAGCGTCTAACAGCAGCAACACTATTTTGGCACACTTCTCCGAACACCTAATGCATGTCGGTGTATTCTTAGTTAGTGAAAGTGACAGGCATTTCTAAATATCAAATTACTAGTCCACCGATTACAAATTCAACGTCACTTATGATAACTGACAAATATTGTTTTCGGAACTTGATTTTTAGATTTTAACTTAATAAGAAGCTGGTTTGTAATTGGTCGACTTTACAGTCCCATAACTTTTACAACTCGATAGATAGAGCAAAATAAATTTCATGCAAGTTAAGCCGGGGCCACACATTCGGTATTCGCCGATAGCCAAATATTCGCCATTCGCCGAGTAATGTTAGTCAATTGACGAGCATACGGCTGCAGATATGTTTAGTTTGCCGAGTATTGATTAGCGGTTTCTACGCAACTATATAGGTAAATATTCGTTCACTTTGACTCGGCTCGAAAAACCGACACGAAGCGGAATACAGACGAGCACCGAATATTTGTGGCGAGCAGCCCATCCATATATTCGATATTTGGCGAATGTTTGATTGCGATTCACCGAATGCCGAATGTATGGTCCCAGCTTAGGTTACGAGATACGTGTTACTCCGATAATATTTCTAGAAAACTTGCGCAGGAAATAGTATTTCCCCACTTATAAAGTGTCGCTTCTTGTTCTGTAATAAGTTGATATTCTTTGTTAAATTGTAAGTAATATATTTGTAGGGTGCTAATGCCTAAATTTGATTAAGCACATTACCATTAAAAATGGTAACATTTAATTTAGCTGTGTATTAGATACGGTTTTATTATTTAATAATTTATTAAAAATAAGTCGGTTTATCTATATTTATAATGAAATATTTGATGGACATATTTCTCATTTCTCACTGAAAGATTCAAATCCAATGCTAGTTGCCTTTTTCACTGCGGAAAAAGACCTCATTAGAAGACAGCAAGACATTAGATAGTAAAAACTAAAATCTTGTATGTTTTTCTTCGATCCAGTTGAATAAGGTCAGTGGAAAGCTACATGTGGTTTATTCCCAAATTATTATCACTCATCCCGCGTAAATCTCCCTCGGCGAAGATCCGTGAAACCGGGTGGAACGCTTCATTTGAACAACAATCGTTTTTCCGCGTCGGCCGCTCAGCTGGTAATCCGCAGGTAGATTTACGAAGATTTGCGCGAATCAGGCCATTCACCCTCCGTAACCAGAACATTAATTTATACCGCTCTCTAAACGTTTTATTACCGAACCCAGCCAGTCTCAACAACACTCAAAGAGATACGAATGTTTTTGTATGATTAACCCCTTGTTTACCTACATATGTTCGGATAAAATCACAGAGGATTTAACGAAGGTTGTTAATTTAAAGTAAATACTCGCACATCATTAAAGAAAATTGGAGGTAATTTGTACTATTTACTTTACTTATGCGCACAACCACAATATGTATTCGTTCTACGTGTCTCTTTATTTTCATTAATGGGATCTGCAAAATAGCATGCGACACTAACGATATTTTGGGGAACTAAATTAATGGCGGCCAGTATATCAGATAATGTATAAACTTCGTAAAACACCGTTTCGTATAACAGAAAAAGAAGTTCTTATATTTAAATTTTTTAATTTAATTTTTGAAAATGTATGAAAAATAAGCGATTGAGAACGATTTACTGTCTTCCCCGAAAAAAAAAGACGATCTACTCAGCGGTGGTTTTAAAAAATGATATTTTAGAATCTAGGTAATCTATATCGGACGTGCATATTTTGCGACTTCTAGAGTAAAAATTGTCCGATGACTAAAGCCCGGATGGAATGGCATGGACAATTTATAATAGGTACAATTTATTACAATAAATGGCTTTAGCGCCCCTTGCAATAAATGAAAATAGCTGGCATTTATTATCGGCTAATATTTACATATTCATAATGTCATTGAATGCAGGTCTCATACAGAGAATATCTAAATTCTAAAATATCATTTTTTATACAGTTTGGGGTCATGAACCAGAGCTGTGTATATCGTCTTTTTTTTCAAGGGAAGTTGTAAGGACCAAGGACCAAGGCCAGAAACCAATTTTGCAAAAACGAAAGCCCTGTAATACCAGAGTTATAGGAGATAAAAATTTTATCCATCAAAATTGCTAACAAACACAAAATAGAATTGTCAGCAACAAAATCTATACAAAGTGTCTCAGGACGAGCTTACACAACCATTATTTTAAAAACTATTCAATATTATTTTACGATATTTGTTATATAGAGTTTTCCGTCATGCCCGCTTCAGCTAAAATATTTTCAAAACAGTGGCACTTCCGGTTTAATCGGAAGGAGATCCTAACTTTCTTATTTTAAATAGAATGCTATATTTTTATTTTAACATTAAATTTAGCAGAAAATTTTACACATGATAGGTACTATAAAAAAATAATCATGATAAACTACTTCCGGCGTAATTAAACTTTTTTGTTTTTTTCAATAATAACGGCCACTTTTTTTTCACCCTATATTTCGAGAATGGAAACGAATTTCTATTATCTGTAAAAACAGTTTTATAAAGAAAGTTATTGTTTACAATAACAAATTAATAATCTACAATTTTTGAAATTTGGGATTTCTACGTGATCGTAAAGTTGAAGTTCACAAATTACTAAAAATCTATCAACTTTCAACACTATATACATATAGACATGCTACACAAACTACTCCTATTTTTTAACGAAGAATTCATTTAAATAATAATATTGCGGTGTTCCATTGAAAAAAAATTGAGATTTTTAAATTTTGTTCACGTAAAAATTACAATTTTCAAAAATTGTTGATTATTAATTTATATTATTGTAAACAAAAGCTTTCTTTATAAAACTTTTTACAGCTTATAGAAAATCGTTACCATTCTCGAGATATAGAATGATAAAAAAGTGGCCGTTATTAGTGAAGTTTAATAAATAAAAAAGATAACCACGGTAATGCTTGGCCATGGTTTACTCTTCAAAGTTGTTTCCCAAATCCATACCCGAAAAAAAAAAATTGTTCCAAAACTTTCGTTCCACCCGTTATTTGGCAGAATACATATTCTGTAAACGTATATAAAAAAATACTCATTAAAAACAATATTTTATTATATAGAATAACAAAACACAGAAGTGTTACACACAATAATGTTTTTTATAGGAGATAAATTACGGGGGACAAGCATATATATATATATATATATATATATATATATATATATATATATATATATATATATATATATATATATAATTAGCATGTTGCAAGCATGGTGCACAATCGGGCGCAGTGTATCTCTCAGAACAAATAACCAATTGTCAAAATATTCGAGATTCGAATACAAATTTATATATACGTGTGCTTAGTAGAAATATAATAATGAGGCTACTAAGTAGCAGGAGTTTCTATGATTTAAAACCATGTCGCGAGACACTGCATGCCACTACATGATTGGTCCTGTATGTATCAGATAGGATGCGCCCGACAGGGTTTATAATGGAATTATTATCAAATGTTATCATTTTTCTAGCATATTTAATACTTTCTTTATATTTACCTGCAAAACAAAGCGATATGGACTTTTACTGTTTTTCCCCTGAACCCTTCTAATACCAATATTTTAGTAGCGTTAACTTTTGTCGGTTACTTAAAAGTGACATGTGTCTCGAAAAGTTGCATTTTTTAAAATACAATTTATTATTAAATAATTTGGTTCGAATTATCAGAAATTATTATAAGTGCACAACAATCGAACATATTTAAGCTAACTATATCATTAAATTAAATTCATTCTGTAACGATCTAATCTTGCTTTTACGTTCCCTGGAGAATTTTATATACATTGACCGGCAAAAATCCGGATCACCTAAAAAATGTCCTTATTGATTATTTTATAATTTTTCGAATACGTTTATGTTTATTAAGTAAATTTGTTTTTTTAAATTCATTTTAAACAAAATTAGTACTTGAAATCAATATTATAATAACCTTAATTCAATTCAGTTCTAGCTTGCATTCGTTATCCCGTGGACCATATGAGGTTTTAAATGTATTTTTCACGATCATTTTCATATTCCTCAAGTAGGGTTTTTCTTAGCTTATGCACCGTGTTAAGTGAGTTAACACGTCGATGAACCTTCCTTTGTAACTCATCCTAGAAATCTACAGTTAAAATTCCCATGTAATTTAAATATTGAATAACAATTCTCTCAAAATATGGCCTTGCATTATCGTGCATTAGCTAAAAATTGTTACCAATATAAGGAGTAAAAGGAACTACAGCCTTTTAAAGTAACTATCTCCTCAATATATTGTTAAGCTATTAAAGTAATTTCCATGATAATGAGACCCATGTTACCATTATAGTATTCCATGCGGCCATTACAATGTATCCCTGAATAAACCATAATTTCACTGCTTACTGCCTCCATAGTTTATTTTTAGCATTATGGTACCAGTAGTGTACCTTTCAATTCTCAATCCTCAGGCTCTTTCCTGGCCATGCGCGACACGCAGACAATCTATGGATTCATTTGTAAAAAGGATATTGATCCAATTGACCATTTTTCACAAAAGATGATTACAAGTATATTCTACTCTTGCAATCTGATGATATCGTTTTAATTTTGGACCACTTGCCGTCTTTCTACTCAACAAACCTTCGTCTTACGGTATGTTTGCTAAAGCACAGAGGTTTCGTTTTCACAAAACACGAATAACAAGATAACAATCGTCTGTAGCTGTTGTTCCCCTTTTACAGTAAGAATCTACTTTTCGACCAAATTCCCCAGGCTCAAAAACCCCTAGTATACTCTATGCACTGTAGTTCCCTGTATACAACTAATGTTCTTAGCACACATATATCTATTAACTAAATATACTGCTAATCCTCTGTCTCGCCAATGTATTGTGCATCCGTTGAAGAATATGAGATAGAGATATATCTGCATCGCTGACAAGAAGCGGTAAATGGATTTGTGTGCGCATGCCCATGAAACCAAAACATATTCCTTAGCGTCCAGGAATATTTTCTTTCCAGTAACAATTTTATATTTAGAATTAAATATGCATGCGCCAAACGTGTTAGTTACCGCTTCTTGTAAGCGATGGAGATATATCTTCTGTTTCATATTCTTTAACGGATGAATTCCGGAGAATTAGCCGTATATTAGTTAGTGGGTATATGTTGGAATATAATGCTGACATTGCTGGCTTCTACCATCTTTCAGTAATGCAACAATATAATATATATTGTAAAAAAAAATTGTTTTCTCACCCGTAAACAATGCGTAAATAAAGATAAACATTCATTTATTTAACTATTAATAATTGTATTTACTGTTAAATATTGAAAAAATCTTAACAATTGGTAATAAAATAGCGTACCTTAACAGATAATATTCCAAAATAATGATTAAATACAGAACTACCTACATATTTTATATCTGAAATAAGCAAATATTTTTGTAGCATATAAATATTTTTAGGTAACCCGTTTTTTTTTCTGGCCAGTATACTTATTTTTAATGAATTTTCCGTAGGTAATAAAAATTAAATTGAAAATATAAATACATACATTTATATGCAAATTAAAATGTTTACATTACCTCCCACCATTTAATTTTTATTTATTTAAACGTATTTAACAAATCTAAATTAATTTGCGATAGTGAAGTTTGTTTCTTGTTCCCTGACAATAATTATAAATATGAAAACTGCTTTATTGATTGGATATTTTATTAATTTATATTTAAAGTACATATTTTCTTACCTAGCATTATTGTCTAATTTAAAACCATTAATTTTTGGACTGTGAGATTTATCTGTCTATTAGATACAGTTGACACCTAAATTGAAATTGAGTAATCAAGAAGTTGTGTTTAACTTCAAAACATCCTGCCGAATTTACAAGGAAATTATTTTATAAATTTATTTATAAAATAGAAAAAAGTATTACTACAAACCTGAAGAAAGTTTTTTTTTTTCATTTTTAAGATAAATGACGAAATATAGACTATATTATAAATCAAAGGGAGAGAAATGCAAATATTTTCCTGAGGTGGACCGAGGGAAAAAGAGCATTCTCTACTGAGGAGTAAGTATTATTTTTTTCTCCACCAGGAATGGAAATATCTTAAAAACAAATTTTTAAAAATTAAAAGCTTGTGACAAATTTTACTGTAATCTTTGACATTACATTGAATATAAGAAATTAGTAGTCTTTGAGATTCGTATCTTGACAACACAGAGTTTTGTTACAATGTTGTATTTTCCCAAATATCATTTTGAGATTCTTTGTTTTTTAACGGTTTCTATACCTTGTGACACATATAAGGGCTACCTAACGTGTCGCACTCTAGTTGGGATCCGGTAACTCACGGGTATAGGGCGGAAGGGGAGGTCTGGGTTCGAGTTATAATTTTGTGGTAGAACGTAGCTCAACTAAACAAAACTGACCCAGGCCATTGCCTGTGCAAAAGATTAAATACCACAAACTCATTCTTCATCTCCTTTTCCTCAGGAGGTCTACCTGAGAGAAGGAACACGAAATAAATAAAATGGAATGTTTAATTTTAAGAATAAGAAAGTAGAAAGTAAATTTAAACTGATTTAAAAATTTACGTAAAATAGTAAAAAATAAGTATATCAAAACGGGGGTAGCACATGGAATCTCCTAGCTATTGATGTTGAAATACTAAGGTGGCGAGACTGAGCTGTTTGCCCAGACGTAATTCTAAGAACCTGGGAGGACCTCCGTTAGTAGGACTTAGAAGGAGAATAGCCTTGGAGGAGCTGAAGCGAGTCTTGGAGGGAATATCTCTGTCGCTTAGTTCAGGGAAAATCAAACCCTGCAGTAGTGTGTGCAAGCCCAGACGAGTACGGCGTGAACAGACGGACTACCTCTCAGATGTCGGTGGACAGGAGTCGTGCTTTTACCGCTCGGTCTGGGTGTGTGGTTCTGGTACCAAACGTCGCAGACCAAGGGCCAGCCAACAACCATCAAAGCCACTACTGTCCCTACAAAAAGTATCCTTCACAATATCTAGTACTAGGGAGTAACACAGTAGCCAAAATAAGGGCTTGGATACTCTACAGTGAAGTCACAAAAATTTTATGAACAGCCTGTACTCCGTCCAAAGTCGTATTCCTCAAAATTTAATTTGAAGAAAATAGAAAAATGAATCGACAATAAAACAAATAATTACGATACAAATAAGGAAGAGATATAAGGGTAAAAGGCAGTGTAAAAATTACTTGTAACGGCTCTGCAAAAGTAAAACCGCACCTTGAGGTTTTCAAGGCACCGACGATATAAAAAATAACCCTTCCGACATACGTACAATGCGCAACGAACCCACCATGCTTACGAAAAGAGCTTATAAAACTTAAACAGAAAATGTAAGTCCCTACTGACTGGCTTACAAGTGCAACTGGCCTCCTAAATAACAGTATAGGACTAAAATAAAACAGCGCTATTTAAAGAGTTAACACTCGTTAGGAAAAAAATTCCCCGCTTGGGAATCGCCACGAACCAAAAGATAATCTATCATAATTATCGACAAAAAAGGGATTCGTATGGATGAAGCGTAGTAAATGATCCGACTATTAAATAAGAAACAAAATCCGAGCTCTGGCCCTAACTGAGTAACAAAGGTACTACTCGTAGCAACTCGTTCACAGGCACTCGTAACAGGATGAGAGATGATAGGACATGAAAGAAAGAGTTTAAGCTGAAGTACTTAATAATTTTAAATTGAAACAAAAAATGAAGTGTTCTAAAAATACAGGGGCTAGAACCTCACCGGTTATCGGCTCGTAAAATAAAATGAAGCATAAAGTAATGAACAATACAAAGAAAAAATACACGAAATAGGTAAAGTCGCCAGTAATGAATTCAAATACCATACGCCTCAATAAAATTAAAATAAAAACAATATAAATTTCGGTAAACGGTAAAGGCCGAAAAGTTACATGAAATTAAATAAAAGTTAAGTACAAGGTTGAGGGCCACTGAGACACAGCATGAAGCCCCACGAAACAATATCAAAATTTAGATAAAGTAAATATAGAGAATTATTTTTAAACACGAAATGAAATCTCAACAAAATAATAATCCAAAAAAATTAAGATCCACAGCGCTGCTAAGTGGCTAGAAAATAGCTCAATTGCTGGTTAACAAAACTAGCCAAACCCATGTGGCAAACAGTACCAGACTAATCAAATAAACATACAAAAATGAATATTAAACAAAAAGACCAAGTCACTTACCAGAACATTACTTCGCTGGACTCCAGAATGTGAAATTTAGACAATATAAAATTATTTAAACGAAGAAACAAAAATAGTTACAAGCTGCACATTCTCGACTTGGATCCAATGGAGACTCGCTCATGGTCAAGCAAAGGCCAAGAGACTTAAACTAAGAGATCAAACTCAGAGAGTTTAAAACTAACGGATCTCTAAACTAAGAGAGCTCTTCTCCCCAAAAATCAGCAATTTATACATGGCCATGGCAATCCGCTCTTAAAAAATTATGCACAAAGAAGTAACGAATAAAATTATAAAATTTGGACTAGTTAAATAGTGAATATAAATTGAAATAATATAAATTAGAAAAAAAGGCATTTTAAATTTTGATGAATTATTCAATAAACTTTCATTAGAATTGACTAGATGTGATAATGCTAAAATGTATGATTCACTTAAACCGCAAAATTTTAACAATTCCAAAGGGTCTCAAAATGTTTAAAGTAATATTTTAACATTTAATTTACATTTGTAACATTTATAAAAAAAAAGATAGCAGGGATGTTTCAAATTGTTACAACCTTTTCCACTTCAATTTAAAAAAGTAAGTTCGATTTCAGAAAAAGTTAATTCAATTTCGAAATAAATAACTTTAAATTCAGGAAAAGCATATTCAGTTTCGGAAAAGATATTTTTTTTTGAAAAAGTGAAGTTTATTTTTCTGAAATTAAAGTTGAAAAGGTATAGTCTTCACCCTATAGAGGGAGAATAGAAGATTTAAAAAATTCTGCTCGCATAGGTTTCAATAATGCGCTTAACCAGAATTTAGCAAGGATAGATAGAAGTAGTAATATATTCTATAACTAGTATGGAATAGATAATTTTCGCGCGAGGCGAGGTCTACGGCTTCGCTATTTAAAAAATATATTTTGCTGATTGCTTTTTCTAATAACTCTTACTGTTAGGCGAATATAAATACTGATGTGCACATACTTTTACTCTATTGTATTTCTGATGATGGCGTAAACCGAAATGCGCATAAAGTATCAATAAATTGAAATAATTGCGTAGGCTTCCACAGTCTGAGTCATGAGAAATATTCGTTTTCCGGGAATGGACTGTGTCATATTTTGAGTCAGAGCTCAACGTTTCGCCCGCAGTCATATGGGGCATCTTCAGGAGCAAGAGGGATAGTATTGTCTTAAACACGGTTACCCGACGTGTCAACCACGCTAGAGGCCGAGTTTAAGCAACAAGGAAGGGAGACTCAGTTTACAAGGTTACCCGACGTATAAACCACGCTAGAGGCCAAATAAACCAAGTGACGAAAGAAGGCCGAGAAGACGGTTATATACTAATCTAAAGATACGGTAGATGAGCAGAGCTAATGAGGACCAATGGGAATCGAGTTCGTAATGGTAGATTGGGCGTGTCGTGTTCCGAGAATCACCGGTTTCCACATGTGGCTCAAGAAATAGCCATCATCCCGATTAATGTTATTCGGATGTTTCCATATTTCTAAAGTTTCCCTGTATTTTCGTCTGTAAAACTCAGGGACAGGAGCTAAAATGCGGGAATTTTCAAATAAGATGTTATGTCCTGTGTTGTGTTGGTGTTCTGCGACCGCAGATGTTAATACCATACCATTACGCAGACAGCGTTTGTGTTCTGACAATCTAGTGTGGACACTCCTTCCTGTTTCACCTATGTATACTGTGCCGCAAGAACAAGGAATACTATAAACACCGGGTGACGACAAGGGTTCGCGCTTATCTTTAGTTTGGGGGAGTATTTCTGAGATCTTTTGTGGAGGTTTAAAAAAGGCCTTAATATTGTTTTTATTGAGAATTCTACCTATTTTGTCCGAGAAACCTTTAATGTAAGGGATAGATGCAAATGTTTCGAACGAGGTATCCACAGGTTTTTTGGGTAAAGGATTTAATTGTCTATGAATTACATTGTTGATTAATTTTACGTCATAGTTGTTCTGGATTAAACTATGTCTGATGTGATCAAGCTCCTGCTGTAGGAAATCAGGTTCAGAGATTTTAATGGCACGATGTACGAGAGCGTTGACTACTGAGAGTTTCTGCGAGGGATGGTGGTGAGAATTAAAATTGAGATACCTATCAGTGTGAGTGGGTTTTCTATAAACAGCGTGCCCTAACTGTCCGTTGGGTTTACGATTAACCAGAACATCAAGGAAGGGGAGTGTTCTGTTATTTTCTACCTCCATGGTGAATTGAATGTCCGGGTGTATGCTGTTTAAGTGTTCGTGGAACAAAGTGAGTTTTTCCGGACCATGTGGCCAAATGACAAACGTGTCATCTACATAGCGAAACCATACCTTAGGTTTGAATGTAGATGATTCTAGTGCCTTTGTTTCAAAGTGTTCCATAAATATACTGGCAACCACGGGGGACAGGGGAGAGCCCATTGCTGCACCTGAGACCTGTTTGTAAAATTGTTTATTAAAAGTGAAATAGGTTGATGTCAAGCATTTTTCAATAAGAGTTACTAGATTAGACGAGTTTCCGTTATTTTCCAATAATTTAGCGATAATAGTGATTGACTGATCAATCGGGACTTTAGTGAACAGTGATGTGACGTCAAAACTAACAAGTATGTCGTCGGGTTCTGTAGTGATATTATTGATTTTTTGTACAAAATGTTCTGAGTTTAGAATAAATGACTCAGAATTTCCTCTAAAAGGTTTTAAAATATCCGACAAATATTTAGACAGTTTATAAGTAGGAGAGTCGATGGTGCTGACAATAGGTCTGAGTGGGTAATCCTGTTTGTGAATTTTTGGTAAACCGTAAAGACGTGGAGGTTTGGAGGATTTAGGTACAATACGTTTTTGAATGTCTTCAGGAATGTCTGAATTTTTAATAAGGGCGGTGATTTCACGTTCAATTTTAGCTGTGGGGTCACGTTTAAGTGGAGAATATGATTGTTCCTGTAGAAGGGCCAGAACCTTCTCATCGTACTTGTTGCGATCCATAATTACTGTAGCATTACCTTTATCCGCTGCAACAACAATAATATTGGTGTCTGATTTGAGGTTTTTCAGAGCTAACCTTTCATCTCTACTAATATTAGAAGGTGGTGGTTTGAAGTTTTTGATGCATTTCACAACTTCCATACGTACAGTGTCGCTAGCTTCTTTAGGTAATTTCCTAACGGAGGATTCGATAGAGCTGACTATTTCTTCAACAGGAATTTTTGTAGGACCGAGGGAAAAGTTTAACCCTTTCGATAAAACGGAAGTTTCGCTGGACGATAGGGGGCGAGATGATATGTTAACGACGGTTTTACCTAAAGCATGAATTACCTTTTTTGGGGGAGCGAGGGAATTAAATTTACGCTCTTGTTTTTCGCTGGTTTTTTCAAAGGAAATATTGGCCTGAGCATGTGTGATAGTATCAAATTTTAACCAATCCTCATGGTTCATAAGGTTACTCAATTCCAAATGCAGCGAGTATAGTTTTATAGAACTTTCGTTTAATTCTCGTCGTGTGTAGCGAATTTGTTCCCTAAGAAGTGAGAGACTTGCTTTGTTAAGGATAGATTTGGAAGCGCGAGTTTTGAAATTATCATTGATCCTAAGAGATTTGGGTACAACATGGTGGTCACGGCAACGAGAAAGAAAGGCAAGATCACAAAGGAGTTTGGAAATCTTATGTCTAAGTTTGGAAAAAGTACGAGACTTAAAATAGATATCCTCCCCGTAGAGGTTTGTGAAATAATTGCGTAGGCTTCCACAGTCTGAGTCATGAGAAATATTCGTTTTCCGGGAATGGACTGTGTCATATTTTGAGTCAGAGCTCAACGTTTCGCCCGCAGTCATATGGGGCATCTTCAGGAGCAAGATGGATAGTATTGTCTTAAACACGGTTACCCGACGTGTCAACCACGCTAGAGGCCGAGTTTAAGCAACAAGGAAGGGAGACTCAGTTTACAAGGTTACCCGACGTGTAAACCACGCTAGAGGCCAAATAAACCAAGTGACGAAAGAAGGCCGAGAAGACGGTTATATACTAATCTAAAGATACGGTAGATGAGCAGAGCTAATGAGGACCAATGGGAATCGAGTTCGTAATGGTAGATTGGGCGTGTCGTGTTCCGAGAATCACCGGTTTCCACATGTGGCTCAAGAAATAGCCATCATCCCGATTAATGTTATTCGGATGTTTCCATATTTCTAAAGTTTCCCTGTATTTTCGTCTGTAAAACTCAGGGACAGGAGCTAAAATGCGGGAATTTTCAAATAAGATGTTATGTCCTGTGTTGTGTTGGTGTTCTGCGACCGCAGATGTTAATACCATACCATTACGCAGACAGCGTTTGTGTTCTGACAATCTAGTGTGGACACTCCTTCCTGTTTCACCTATGTATACTGTGCCGCAAGAACAAGGAATACTATAAACACCGGGTGACGACAAGGGTTCGCGCTTATCTTTAGTTTGGGGGAGTATTTCTAACAATATTAAGGCCTTTTTTAAACCTCCACAAAAGATCTCAGAAATACTCCCCCAAACTAAAGATAAGCGCGAACCCTTGTCGTCACCCGGTGTTTATAGTATTCCTTGTTCTTGCGGCACAGTATACATAGGTGAAACAGGAAGGAGTGTCCACACTAGATTGTCAGAACACAAACGCTGTCTGCGTAATGGTATGGTATTAACATCTGCGGTCGCAGAACACCAACACAACACAGGACATAACATCTTATTTGAAAATTCCCGCATTTTAGCTCCTGTCCCTGAGTTTTACAGACGAAAATACAGGGAAACTTTAGAAATATGGAAACATCCGAATAACATTAATCGGGATGATGGCTATTTCTTGAGCCACATGTGGAAACCGGTGATTCTCGGAACACGACACGCCCAATCTACCATTACGAACTCGATTCCCATTGGTCCTCATTAGCTCTGCTCATCTACCGTATCTTTAGATTAGTATATAACCGTCTTCTCGGCCTTCTTTCGTCACTTGGTTTATTTGGCCTCTAGCGTGGTTTACACGTCGGGTAACCTTGCAAACTGAGTCTCCCTTCCTTGTTGCTTAAACTCGGCCTCTAGCGTGGTTGACACGTCGGGTAACCGTGTTTAAGACAATACTATCCCTCTTGCTGCTGAAGATGCCCCATATGACTGCGGGCGAAACGTTGAGCTCTGACTCAAAATATGACACAGTCCATTCCCGGAAAACGAATATTTCTCATGACTCAGACTGTGGAAGCCTACGCAATTATTTCACAAACCTCTACGGGGAGGATATCTATTTTAAGTCTCGTACTTTTTCCAAACTTAGACATAAGATTTCCAAACTCCTTTGTGATCTTGCCTTTCTTTCTCGTTGCCGTGACCACCATGTTGTACCCAAATCTCTTAGGATCAATGATAATTTCAAAACTCGCGCTTCCAAATCTATCCTTAACAAAGCAAGTCTCTCACTTCTTAGGGAACAAATTCGCTACACACGACGAGAATTAAACGAAAGTTCTATAAAACTATACTCGCTGCATTTGGAATTGAGTAACCTTATGAACCATGAGGATTGGTTAAAATTTGATACTATCACACATGCTCAGGCCAATATTTCCTTTGAAAAAACCAGCGAAAAACAAGAGCGTAAATTTAATTCCCTCGCTCCCCCAAAAAAGGTAATTCATGCTTTAGGTAAAACCGTCGTTAACATATCATCTCGCCCCCTATCGTCCAGCGAAACTTCCGTTTTATCGAAAGGGTTAAACTTTTCCCTCGGTCCTACAAAAATTCCTGTTGAAGAAATAGTCAGCTCTATCGAATCCTCCGTTAGGAAATTACCTAAAGAAGCTAGCGACACTGTACGTATGGAAGTTGTGAAATGCATCAAAAACTTCAAACCACCACCTTCTAATATTAGTAGAGATGAAAGGTTAGCTCTGAAAAACCTCAAATCAGACACCAATATTATTGTTGTTGCAGCGGATAAAGGTAATGCTACAGTAATTATGGATCGCAACAAGTACGATGAGAAGGTTCTGGCCCTTCTACAGGAACAATCATATTCTCCACTTAAACGTGACCCCACAGCTAAAATTGAACGTGAAATCACCGCCCTTATTAAAAATTCAGACATTCCTGAAGACATTCAAAAACGTATTGTACCTAAATCCTCCAAACCTCCACGTCTTTACGGTTTACCAAAAATTCATAAACAGGATTACCCACTCAGACCTATTGTCAGCACCATCGACTCTCCTACTTATAAACTGTCTAAATATTTGTCGGATATTTTAAAACCTTTTAGAGGAAATTCTGAGTCATTTATTCTAAACTCAGAACATTTTGTACAAAAAATCAATAATATCACTACAGAACCCGACGACATACTTGTTAGTTTTGACGTCACATCACTGTTCACTAAAGTCCCGATTGATCAGTCAATCACTATTATCGCTAAATTATTGGAAAATAACGGAAACTCGTCTAATCTAGTAACTCTTATTGAAAAATGCTTGACATCAACCTATTTCACTTTTAATAAACAATTTTACAAACAGGTCTCAGGTGCAGCAATGGGCTCTCCCCTGTCCCCCGTGGTTGCCAGTATATTTATGGAACACTTTGAAACAAAGGCACTAGAATCATCTACATTCAAACCTAAGATATGGTTTCGCTATGTAGATGACACGTTTGTCATTTGGCCACATGGTCCGGAAAAACTCACTTTGTTCCACGAACACTTAAACAGCATACACCCGGACATTCAATTCACCATGGAGGTAGAAAATAACAGAACACTCCCCTTCCTTGATGTTCTGGTTAATCGTAAACCCAACGGACAGTTAGGGCACGCTGTTTATAGAAAACCCACTCACACTGATAGGTATCTCAATTTTAATTCTCACCACCATCCCTCGCAGAAACTCTCAGTAGTCAACGCTCTCGTACATCGTGCCATTAAAATCTCTGAACCTGATTTCCTACAGCAGGAGCTTGATCACATCAGACATAGTTTAATCCAGAACAACTATGACGTAAAATTAATCAACAATGTAATTCATAGACAATTAAATCCTTTACCCAAAAAACCTGTGGATACCTCGTTCGAAACATTTGCATCTATCCCTTACATTAAAGGTTTCTCGGACAAAATAGGTAGAATTCTCAATAAAAACAATATTAAGGCCTTTTTTAAACCTCCACAAAAGATCTCAGAAATACTCCCCCAAACTAAAGATAAGCGCGAACCCTTGTCGTCACCCGGTGTTTATAGTATTCCTTGTTCTTGCGGCACAGTATACATAGGTGAAACAGGAAGGAGTGTCCACACTAGATTGTCAGAACACAAACGCTGTCTGCGTAATGGTATGGTATTAACATCTGCGGTCGCAGAACACCAACACAACACAGGACATAACATCTTATTTGAAAATTCCCGCATTTTAGCTCCTGTCCCTGAGTTTTACAGACGAAAATACAGGGAAACTTTAGAAATATGGAAACATCCGAATAACATTAATCGGGATGATGGCTATTTCTTGAGCCACATGTGGAAACCGGTGATTCTCGGAACACGACACGCCCAATCTACCATTACGAACTCGATTCCCATTGGTTCTCATTAGCTCTGCTCATCTACCGTATCTTTAGATTAGTATATAACCGTCTTCTCGGCCTTCTTTCGTCACTTGGTTTATTTGGCCTCTAGCGTGGTTTACACGTCGGGTAACCTTGTAAACTGAGTCTCCCTTCCTTGTTGCTTAAACTCGGCC
Organism: Harpalus rubripes; assembly: GCA_963082715.1. Classification (NCBI taxonomy): domain Eukaryota; kingdom Metazoa; phylum Arthropoda; class Insecta; order Coleoptera; family Carabidae; genus Harpalus; species Harpalus rubripes. Next base: position 47,769,487 of record OY720452.1, read on the forward strand.
TCTAGCGTGGTTGACACGTCGGGTAACCGTGTTTAAGACAATACTATCCCTCTTGCTCCTGAAGATGCCCCATATGACTGCGGGCGAAACGTTGAGCTCTGACTCAAAATATGACACAGTCCATTCCCGGAAAACGAATATTTCTCGTATCAATAAATTGTTATATTTGAAACTACGCCGAGTGTTTTTACTTCGACTTATTCAACAATGTTTCAACGAGTACCAACGGCTAAATTGATCAATTTAATTGTTATTGGTATGTTAAAAAATCAATAATTTTTATTTAACATACCATGCAAAATCTTCAGAACGCGTAAAACAAAGCGTATAATTAGATTGGTAATAATTTTTTTTATAATTTGACAGTTAAGACAGTTGAGGTGATTAAATCAAAGAAACAAAGCGCCTAGAAAAACCAGCTTGATTTTGCGTTTTCCTATATATTTTATATTGGTGAATTGAAAAACTAGTGAGGTTTCATATTCTGTTATAGTGTTACGGAATGTGCTCATTCTGTAACAGTTTTCAGTTACAGAATGTGTGAATTCCATAGTAGTGTTAGAGAAACATGTTTCTCTTATGCATTATTAAACTTTACTAGAGTGATGAAACTCACTTGCTAACTCGGTAGTATATAAAAAAATTATGTGTTAAAAATCTTTTGGTATATATCAGAAATCTTTAATCTAACATACGAGGAGATCACCATTCACCACACCACCTTATTCTTTCTATACATTCATGCGTGTAATCTTCTCTATTAGAAAGGTATCTCTGCCAGCTAACCTAACCTCACCGTTTTACCTGCTTTTCGTACAATATTAGCATTACTCTCGGACAATTTAGCTCACATTCTGCCCATAGTCACACATTGATTTCGCATTACGCAGGCGGAATTGACATGAGATGTCATGCACCTGCCACATAGTAAAGAAAATTTCCTCAGGAACCATTCACTCATAAACAACTCCGAAAGGTTCCAGAATTTATTTATTTATTTTAAACAATCTAACAGAACTTAAAGTTCCAATTACAGGATGATTATACAAATAATTAAGTACATAAAAGCCTTGCAAAAAGCACATTGTAAATAATAAAAATGACTAAGAAGAAAATTTAAATTTTAACAGTTGTAACAGTAACAATGAAAAGTAATTTATCAACTCTCGGCTGAATACATTGAATGAATTAGCGTATACATCTATCTTACAAGGGATTTCATTAAAAATATTTATTAGTTGAATTTCTGGTCAATTGCGAACACAAATTGAGAGGAAATTAAAATATATTTAATTCATCAAGGACCCTTAAGTAAATTACAGCTTGATTACCTTTTTCTTTATTAATATAACTTTGTAAATACTAGTATATATAAATTTGTGTTTTAAATCCTTTCAAATAAGTTCTATTGTTATACTCAAAATTACGTTGAAAATTTAACATTGATAAGTTTATAAAATAATTTGTTGAATTGCAGAACATAATTCCATATGTATACGTATATTTATATTTTTGAAAAATTATTCTTTACGAGTAATAGGTATTTTTATTTTTGCTATAAAATGTATACAGCTAGGTACCTTTTATATTTCAACTAAAATGTATATGTATGTACGTACAAGGTGTAAATCAAAAAGTAGACTATATACGTTTAACATAGGAAATCGGTTTTTTTTTCGCGCAAACGCTACCATATTATTTTAGGGAAATATACTTCAAATAAAAGTTTTATAGTTTTAAATTATGCATCCAAATCATGTGAAAGGATTATTCTAGCTCTTCATGTAAGCGAAAAAATTAATTATATATTTACTGTTTTTATAAACATTCATCAAAACGAACAAATTCGAATCAGTTTTCTTGTTCTAATGACAATTAAATCATTGCTGTCAAAAAATCGCGTTGCTTTTGTTCGTTTTGATGAATTAGTAAGTGAACAAGGCAGTGATGAACGTTTCTGCAACCGGACATTGGTTTATAAACAGCCTTGGATTATAACAAAAATTGCGTTCTTTTAACTGTCATTTAAAACTAAAATAGTTTACACTTTTCTGTTTTGTGTTAGTTTATTAATCTAATCTAAAATTAGTTCTAATTGACGCCTAAAAACAACGCATTGGTTTATTTTTTTATATTCCATGACTAAAAGCTCATAATAGTACATTAAAACACAAGTATCATAAGGCAATCTGTTAACGTACGAGTCCAAGTTTGGAAAACGAGCCGCTAGGCGAGTTTTACAAAGGACGAGTGCTTTAGCAGGCCTTATGATACATGTTTTTTTATATAATTTTTTCTATTAAGGCAATTCTACAATTATTTTTTTTAAAAGGACTTGTCAAAAATTTATCTTGGTGTTTTTTTGTCAGTTATGTTGGTAGCGCTTCTCGCTAACATTTGAAATTTTATATTTTGATAGTTTAGGTATTATGTGATTCTGACTGATTGTTTACATTAAACAATTGTATCAAGCATTGTATAATTATGAAAGAGGAAAACCAATACTTTCAATGTACTCCACCGGTTTATTAATGAACCACCTGATTTGACATATTTTGTAATAAAGGTAAATTTATCAAATAATTAATCGGGATCGCTGGTTCGTGTTAGTTATTATCATAATTAAAACTCTTTAAATAATGAAAAACATTAATGAATAATTTATTGATCTACACTTTTACATGTCACTATTTTGACAACACATCGAGTGCTCAGTTACAGACATACAGCAACAGCTGTTCTTACATTCTTCAATACAAAACATATATTGTATTTGTATACGGTACTTATGTCTAAATTATATTTAAAAATTTAATATTCGACAGTTCGCCTCGACGTGGAACTGGAAATCATGGATCGTAAAATTTTCATATTTACTTGTGAGTAGCCACAAAATGAGTTGACAGTGTCAACATTTCAAGTAACGTGCATTATACATTTCAAAACCTGTCTGATATAACAATACAATCAGTTGAAAATTGCAATATTACCATAAAATTAAATTGTAATAAATAAAACTTACGGTTTAAATTATTTTGACAAAGTAAATCTGAGCGCATTGTTTCTTGTTTCATAATTTTTTAGTTGAAAGATTTTAATTTCACAGATTCTGCTTTCTGAACTAACACAGCTATAGCTATAAATTTCTCTTCTTTTTAGTCCTATCACCTGGAGATAAGATAAAAATAAATAATTAGAAGTAATATTTAAACATAAACAACTTACCATTTTGAGGTTAAATGTAATTAATCTGTCATGACTACCACCTCTAGAATACGAAAGCCGCAAAAAACAGTACGTTTATAGATCTTCTAAACGTTCTCAGTTATAAACAGTGCTTTTATAGAAACATAAGAACACCGAAATAAAAAAAAATTATTTTATAAATACTTTCTTCACTAGAATACTCGTTTTACATTACTTAGATGCAGAATTTAACACGTTCGCTGCACCAACGGCCACTATAGTGGACTTTGGAGTTTTTCCTGGTGAACCGCGGTCTCTATACTGAGCCAATTACAGCAGTCAGCAGTCACAGGTATTTTTGTGGCCACTGAGCTATTGTTTATAGGGTTATCTTCAATCATTCACAAATAGCATCGGTCCACCGCAGGTGTACTTACACTCAAATTAGATCGGTAGCAAACGTGTTAACGCATATAGCCCACTTTTCGATTTATACCCTGTATATATACAGTTGCGTGCAAAAAATTGTATAGGTAATACAAAAATCAGTTATATTAATAACCATGATGTATTTGTACATAATAGTATATTACTAGCCTAACCTCGGCTTCGCCGAGTTTACCCTAGGGCTCCGCCGATAGTGTTTTATGATGCCCACCCAAACTGCGCACGCAACCTACCCACGCAACCTGCCCACCCAAACTGCTCACGCAACATGCCCACCCAAACTGCCCACGCAACATGCCCACCCAAACTGCCCATACAAACTACCCACGCAACATGCCCACCCAAACTACCCACGCAACATGCCCACCCAAACTGCCCACGCAACATGCCCACCCAAACTACCCACGCAACATGCCCACCCAAACTGCCCACGCAATATGCCTACCCAAACTGCCCATGCAACATGCCCACCCAAACTACCCACGCTACATTTACCAGAAATCTATGCATCCTACAGAAATTCGTCCCATTAGTAGGGCCCTGAAACCAATCATTTCCTACAACCTGGTACAAATTTCACGAACATCGGTCGCATCGTTTACGCTGTAGCCTTCTCTAAAGTTGGGCGATCGTCGTGATTAAAGAAAATATATAACTATAGATAATGAATCATGCCTTTTAGTATTAAGGATGTTATTTGGAGTAGAAAGCGATTTTAATATCTTCTACTACTACAATAATGAACAATATTTTTGTACTAGTAAGAAAATTAATATCTTCCATAGTGTGTACAGTATCATAATACGAATATTATAATACGCTTGAAAAAAATTAGTAAATTATACACCAATGTTCAGAAGATAATCTTAAATTCTATTTACGAATTTAATATTATTAATAACAAGCATTTTGACATAAATACTTATTTTATCTACAAAAACTAGGCAGGCAGAAATGAAATTCTTTTGTTTTTAACATTTTTTTTATGTGACATTTCATTTTGGTAACAATAAGTAAACATGTTTGGAGAAAGTTATACGGAAAATTGTACTCCTGCGGAAATTAAAGAAGCGGCACAAAATGTGCAGTTTGATACATAGATACCAGAAAAATCTGAACCGGTATATATGAAAGTGTATACAAGTGTTAAAGAATGATGTCTCAAAAAAGGTGACTAAATCTCGGGAAACGTGCTCGTAGTATATTTTCAGGAACAAGCACACAATTAAAAAGTTTCGAGTTTATTGGCCATATTTTTCATGATGAAATCGACTATATCATTAAAAGAAAATGTAGACATTTAAAAATATTTTAAGTTATTTGCATTTTTAAAGCGCCAAAATGCTTCATTAAGCTAAAAAGTCATCTATATTCTCTAAAGAAGAAATTAAAAAAATTCTAATAGGAGCGCCAGACGAAGTTTTCTTCTATCAACGAAGGTATCCTGTTCTGGTAATAAAATTTCAAAAATTTACTAATACTTTCTTAGGCTTTTTTTGTCATGGGGTGGCTGGCGCTTGTAGAACCAATGAACTGTGCAATATGCACATGAGAGATGTCGACGTACCGGTTGATATTCCCTGGTAGAATCTTTTTGGATTAAAATAGAATTGTTAAAAAATATCTGAGTAAGAGGCCCACTCTTGATATGGAAAAAGTGTTTATTAGTTTCCAACACGACAAAACTACAAGACAAAATACAGAGCACAATACAATCACCAAGATACCAAAAATAGTTACTATATTTCTGAAATTACAAAATTTAGAAACTTAGACTGGGCTTTTATTGAGACGTACTTCCGCTACTATTTTGGCTGAAAATGGTGACGACATATTATCTCTAAAACGTCATGGCGGGTGGAAGTCTGTCACGGTAGCAGAAGGCTACACTGAATAGTCTCTCGCTGATACAATGAGGATTGCTGGAATGGTGCAAAGGGCATCACTCTCTTCAATCCCATCAGAACCAATTCTTCCTATAGCCAGTGAATGTGAGGCTACCCATACCTCAATCAATGATGCCAGAAATTCAAAATGCGAAAATAAATATAGGAACCATTTAAACCTCATTGCAGCAATAAATTCGAATTGTCATAATTGCACTATAAATTTCAACAGTAAATAAAAATAAATGTTACCCTTTTTGTGTTTTACATAGAAATATAATTATACGAGTATGTCCCTAAAAAAAACTGTATAATGTAAAATAATTAAAATATTATAGTAAACACTTACATTTTCAAAGATTTAACAATAAATATTGCAATAAATAAATATATAAATTAACATTCTGCATTATAAATATAATGTGAACGCACATTACATTTATACAGTTATTTTTTAATCTGAAATTTAACTATTGCAAACTTGAAATTAGGTGGCAATTTTAAATTTAATATTTTCCATGCGTTTAATGAGTTAAATAAATTGAAAAGCTTGAAATTATTTAAAAAGTCATAGTTCGCATAATTGACTAAGGTTAATAATAATCTATTATTGAACGTTGTTAAGCGTTGCTAAAGAAGCGGTAGAGAAAACTAATTTCATAACTAAATAACAGGTAAATAATGGTACGTTCCTTTGCTAGTAGTGAAAAATAATTTACCATACCTTTTCTTGAAATTTTGAACTGAAATTAAATAATATAACAATCAACTATTTTGAGGGAAATCAATAATATTATAAAGCAGGAAAATCACACCAAAAATCAAAGAAACAATGAGAAAATTCACGGAACACTTAATTACACCAGATTAAAAAAACTTATCTGAGATATGAAATAAATTCGCTATCACATTGAATAATGATAGCTTCACTAAAACCAAATGCGTAAATGTATGTTGTAGAATCCCAGCTTAAAAATGCTATCCCACATATATTTTCAGTTGAAAAGTTGGGATGTTGGGAAGTCCACTGGACGTTAAACAATTTTTTGTATTTACGAATGTCTCTAATCCACACCGTTTGTATTTTCCAGGCAGGTTGCTTGTGTTCCTTTTGTCATTATTTATATAAAATATTCTATATTTCAATTTCGTGTTTATTTTTATGAATATTTATAAACAACTAGTTTGTTTTTGTCTACCTGTTTTTCGCTACAAGATTATTATTCTAGTCACACTGCCGACTATAAGATATGAAAAATAAAAACATACTTTAGCCTATGCCCTTCGATAGAAAGGATATTAGTATATTTATTTAAATGTATTGATGCGTTGAAACTTCCAAGCCTTTCCTCCATTTTTCATCTTTAATATCCTGATGAAAACAAGTCTTGAAAATAGTGCGTTGGCCATGTTATCTCCGGTCATCGCCTACCGTGATCAGTGAGTCGCGTCTAACGACTGCGGATCGTAATGGGGCGACCGCATCGTCAAACAAATCCACTCGTAGTAGCAGTGATCGTCTTCTTTTCCTTCACCAGAGAGGAACTTTTATCAGGGGACCTGACAGCCGACGGCCGTAATTGCTTGTCGATTGCAAATGGATTAATTTTATTAAAATGCACTCAATGCAACCTGGAGAAGTTTTTCAGGAAGAATGAACTCTTGTTTCCAGGAAAAAGGAATATGGAACAAAACACGATTATTAAGTTATTTTTTATAATTATATATCTTCCTTAGATTAGGCAATAGTTTATTATTTAAAAACAGTATTAAATTATTAAGATTATGCAATTGAGAATTGTGTTACTTGTTTAATAATTTTAAATCCATATTTTGCTAGGTTAACATTATTTTAAATTTAGAGAAATACGATATTAAAATATAAGCAATTACCTTTTTCTAAAATGCAATATCGATTACTGTTACATATATTACTAATTTCCAAATAGTAGTATTTTTCAATAATTAATAATAATAAATTGAATTGTTAAGAGAACAAAAACTCCATAAATTGGTAAACTTCAGTATTTACATATTTTTTTTTAAATTGCAATATAGATACATCAACATCATAGGTTATTAGTATCCTTATATATTGGTATTTTTATATTCCATGGTATATATTAATTTGTCTTAAGTATTTTATTACATTTTGGGTACTGGTTACATTATTGTTCAGAGTTTCTGATGGTTGGATATATGATGTTGGCTTCTTTCAGTTTGGTATTTGGGGAATTCAGTGATTAGGTGTTCAACTGTCATTTGGGTGTTGCATACACTACACAGTTCCGGGTTTATTCTTTTAAATATGTGTTCGCGGGTTAATTTCGTGTGTCCTATTCTTAATCTTGTAATTATTATTTGTTCTTTTCTTGTGCCCATGGGTTTCCATGGATCAGTGTTGCTTTTAATTCTTCTGAGTTTGTTGTTTGACTCTTTTGTCCATTTTTCTTTGATTTTCTTCTTGATGAGGGTTTTGAAGTCGTAAGATTGAATGTGATGTTTGAGTTCTTGAGAGTTTTGATTGTTTTTGGCTTCTGTGTTTGCAATTTCATTTTCATGGATTCCTACATGGGCAGGGGTTCATATGAACTTTATTCTTTTATTTAGTTCATTAATCCTGTTTATTTCATCTTTGATGCTTTTTATTATTGCGTTCCTCGGGAAAATGGTGTTTATGTTTTGTAATACACGGAGTGAGTCAGTACATAACGCTAGTTTGGGTGTTTTGTAGACAGTGAAGTATTGCAATTGCTTCTGCAGTAAAGATGCTGTCTTCGTTTGGTAGCTTGATTGATTTTATTTTCTGGTTTTGTACAATTGCGGCTTTTGTTGTTTTCTCTGTTTTGGATCCGTCTGTATATATGAATATGTTGTGTGTGTTATATTGTGTCAATTCTAGGTTAATATCTATTTTGGGATGTGTCCAAGAAGCATGGTTGTGTAAGTAATTGTTTTCTAGTTTGGAAAGGGATAGTTCTAATACATTTAGGATTTGGATTACATAGTTGTGAAATGGGGTTGTTTGTTTTAGTCTTGGTTCGGAATTGTTGTTCTGGAATAGGGTTGGGTAGTGTGGATGTGTAGGGTTGCTTGCGACATTTACTATGTATGACATGATTAGTTGTTTTCGTCTGTTTTCTATTGGCATTTCTCCTGACTCTATTAGCAGACTTTTGACTAAGCTAGTTCTATATGTTCCCGTTATGATCCACATTGCTGTGTTTTGTATTGTATTTAGTGTGTTTAGGATTGTGTTCTTTGCTTGTGAGTAACCGATGCAGCCATAGTCCAATTTAGGTCTAATAAGCGCTTTGTATGTGTACTAGTACGTCTCTATCTGCTCCCCAGTCGTGATTGGAAAGAATTTGTAGTATGTTTAGCCTCTGGTAGGTTTATTTTTTCAGGTTGGTAAGGTGTTCTTCCCAATTTAATTTGTTGTCCAATCTCATTCCCAAGAATTTTATGGTTCTGCTGTACTCGATGTTTTCTCCTTTAATTTTTAGTTTAGGTGAGGGTATACTTCGGTGTGTTTTGGAGACGTGTATTGCTTGGGTTTTTCCTGTTGAGAATTTGAATCCGGTTTCTTTTCCCCATGTTTCTAATTTTGCTATGGTTTGTTGGAGATGTTTAATCGAATCCGTGTTTTTTTCCTTTACAGTATACGACTAAGTCATCTGCGTATAGTAGCGCGTGAACTTTTTTTTACAATTTAAACATTTAATATAAACGCTCTGGATTTTAATGCAGAGTTACAATATTTGAGGATAATAAGAATTATAAGAGGAGTTTTCAATTTTTCTGCTAACTTCCTCGTACAATGATTCATTGAAAGATTTTATTATACTTTCTGTTGCTAGCTTACAACTTTGTTTTTCCCAAACCTTTTTAAAGTTAGTTTTTGTAAGAACTCTTTTTCTATGGAAATATTATGTTGTGGTTTATTGTTTAAAACCAGCAAGGTGTTATAGCAAATTTGTATGTATCTCTCCTCTGGCATAAGTAAGATTTTGTACCAGAAAGAGAGCGTTCTTATTATTATTAACTCCTACTTCTCTCCTTATTAAGTAATTAGAAGTGATTTTTCGCCAGTTAAGGAGTTACTTGAAATACTGGGTTTGTCTCTTTTCAATATGTTCGGATTGAAAAAAGCCCCATATTTCAGATAGGTACAATAATGCGGGTAGGAGTATTGTGTTATATAGCTTCGTGTTAGTTGTCCAGCAGTGCGTTTGAGCTCGTAAGGCCGCAATGTAGCTACCTAAATGTAACAAAAATTGTGCTATAGAATTTGCATTGACCTGTTCATAATTTTAATATAAGAGCATTCGTATTTTTTTACAACAATATTTAATATTAGCGCTATACGGCGACGCATAGATATTGCTCAATTTTTTCATAGTATTGTCTAAAAAAATATTGGAAAACAAGGAAAAGTACTACTTTTAAATGTTTAATTTTGTGTAGTATAAATAAAAAATATATTAAAATTCATGCGTTGCGTTGTAGATATAGTTGTAAGCAATATATAAATGCTAATATTTTTAACAAATTCCTTATTTTTATCGAAATATGATGAGAATAAAATGATGCAATTGTAGTTCATACATATGGTCTTAGATGTCGCTACTAGCGACAAGAGAGTTGTATTATTTGTAGCACCGCCTACAAAGTGCTGGAGGACGGGGAAAAGGGCATCTCAACACGAAAATCAGACATGTGATATCGACCGCTCTCCTCATTTCCAGAATTATTTATATTACATGTTTATTTATTGTTTTTTATATTACAAAAAGTAATTATGGCGAAAGGTGGACGAAATTTAAAACGAAACCCTCGTTTAAGTTATAGATTAAATAAACACAACAAATTTAGAATGAAGATGTTGGCTTGTAAAAGATGGTATAACATAGGTGTTTCTGCATAATCTGATCAAGAATATTAATTATTTAAATTTTTATTAATAGGCGTAACAAAGTGGATGAAGATTCTCCATGCGTCGAACGTCCTTTAATAGGGTGACATACAAATAAAAAAATATTATATTGCAGTTAAATAATTCCAATTTTGTTTTAGCATAAAAAGTAGTATATATATATATATATATATATATATATATATATATATATATATATATATATATATATATATATATGTCGTATGGCAAAACAAAAATAAAACAATATTAAAAATAACAAGAACTATCATAAATGTCTTTGAGTATTGACTAATGGTCTGATATCTAGGTTGTTCAACCATTGGATAGCAGTGCCCTCGAGGCGATGTAGTTCTTGAAATGTTCCTGGGAACCGTCTTAGTGGACATTCTGTCGCTATATGGTGTAACGTTTGAGGAGCATTCCCACAGTCACAGTTTGGATTATCAACTAGTCCCCATTTTTGTTTCCAATACTGACATCTACCATGATCAGTCCGAATCCGATTCAGCGTTGTCCAGGTCTGTCTAGGTATATCAAAGCCGCATAAACGTTCTGCTGGATTAGAAATTAGATTTTATTTATCTGGATTGGATATTTCCCACTCATCACACCAAGCTGTCTCAACAACAAAATTTTGTTCAATTAATATCCGCCCCAGCTTCCACGGCGGTTTGCGGGATTTTAATCTGGATGTATTGTTGTTGCAATCCTCATGTATTGGTAGCTCTCTGTTTTCCTCGCATTTTTGCCATTCTCTTTTTAAGGCTAGTTGTCTTCTTAGGTGTGGAGGAGGAATGTTAGTTAATACAGGGAGCCATTGGGAAGGAGTAGATTTAATGGTCCCTGAAATTAGCCGCATGGCGTGGTTTAGCTCAGAGTCGACTATTCTTACATGTGCGCTGTTTAACCAGACCGGACTGCAGTACTCAGACACCGAATATACTAAGGCTAGTCCTGTAGTTCTAAGAACTGAAGCATTTGCTCCCCAACTGCTGCCAGAGATCTTATGTAGAATGTTGTTTCTAGTTTTCATCTTGCTTGCAGTTTTTTTTAAATGTTGTCTGTAGGTTAGTGACCGATCAAGAGTTACTCCTAGATATTTTGGGTAGGGATTGTACTTCAGTGGTTGATTCCTGAATTGAATATTTGATACATAGTTTGCTTGTTTATTATTTAAATGAAAGCAAGCTACTTCAGTTTTATTTATATTGGGTTTTAGCCTCCACATTTTAAAAAACTGGTCCAATTTATTCAAGTCCTGTTCGAGAGCTCTTTCGGCAGTGTTAAAGTCCTTAGATTGGTGAATTAAACTTATATCATCGGCGTATATAAATTTCTTTGAAGTAGTGTCTGGAAAATCCGATAAATATATATTAAATAGAAGAGGGGTTAGAACGGAACCTTGTGGTAAACCATCATTTATCCTATACTTGCGGCTGATTTGTCCGTCTAGGTGTACTTCGATGTAACGATTTGAAAGCATGTTGTTCAGTAGGCTAGTTATTTTTTACAGGGAACTATTCGCGAGAATATTAAAATCATCCCTTGTCTCCAAACTGTGTCATAGGCTGATGATAGATCGATAAACACGCCGATAGATTTTTTCATTTTTTGAAAGCCATTTTCTAAATGGGAGGTTAATGACAATACCTGGTCGCAACAGTTTCTTTTAGTTCTAAATCCAGCCTGTTCTATAAGTAAATGCTCTTCCACCAGAGGTTGTATTCTGTTTAAAATAAGTCTTTCCAAGAGTTTATAGCAAATGCTTAAGAGTGCAATAGGTCTAAAATCTTCAGCGGATTTTCCATCTTTCCCGGGTTTTATGATAGCCACGATCTTTGTTCTTTTGAATATAGTTGGTAGTCTTCCTGACAGTAGAATATCGTTATAAAAATTTGTGAGCCAGAGTATAGTTTGTGGGCCGCAGTGCTTCAGGAATTCAGGATATACTTCATCCAGACCGGCTGCTTTTCCTGATTTAATTTTTTTTAGAGCCTCGACGACTTCTATCGTCAAAAATTCTTTTGAGATGTTGTTTTCAGTTGTAAAATTTTTAATTATAGCTTTTTTCTCTCTTCTGATCTCTCTCGTTCTTATTTTGTATAATTCCGTTGATTTTGTTGTTAGATTTAAAATCCTGTTTGCCACATCATTTGGACCGATGTTCCCGGTGTTTTAATTTGTTTTGTTGGGGATATTTCCCAAATTTTTAAGCAAGGACCAAGCCTTTTTACTTGAATATTGAAAACTCATTTGTTCCATAAGAGAATGCCATTTATCTCGTCTGGCGATATCTAAACAATGTAGGAGTTCGTCAGCTACTTCAGAATTATGATTTTGTTCGTATTCCTCAAATAACTCTGTGCATTCTTGGCTCCAGCCAGGAATATATGTTTTTCTGTAGCCCCTTGGGATATGCTTCCTTGCAACAGCTAATAGCAAACCCACAAATCGAGTATAATTCTCTGTTTTTGGTGGAATCCATTGGACATTATGGTCTAGTTCAGTAGCGAACTCCTCCCATTTAGCTTTCTGAAAATTCCATCTTGGCTTAGGAGTTGATCTTACAATTGGGATTTGTATTCCAACGTTTAACAGTACAGGTCGATGTTGGCTTCGTGGAAAATCTGAGAGTACCCTTTTGTTACAATGTAGAGGTTTATAGTTAGCATCTCTGGAGACGAAGCATAGATCAGGATTGTAATCTTTTTTCCATCTCGCTGAGTGAAACGTGCCCTTATCTTTCGCGTTAAAGAAAGTATGAAAGTTACAGACACTGATTTGGTTGAAGATGCTGGCTGTAGTTTTTTTGTAGACGATAGTGTAAATGCCAGTATAAGCGAAAATGATAGCCAAATGTAAGTTTTCTAAATATTTAAATATTTTGTGCCGAAAACTTTTGAATGTTTTATGTTTATCACATTATTTACACAATTTTAGTCTGAAAATTACCGACAAAGATTTAGAAGGTACAGGTTGCAGATTTATTAATGACAACAGTGCGGATGTTAGTGACAGCAATATTGATGCGAAAATGTAAGATTTTTATCTGTTTTATATTATTAGATTTCGCATGATTAAACAACGAATATTTTTTTAGACAAAATGATAATGACGAAAAAAATAAAATATTTGAATTGACAGGACGTCGTATCATAGATATTCAGGTATTTTTTGAGTCTCTAAAAAATTTTGAACATTGTGGTTTGTTTTCTTGTTCCTTCAGAGACGTAGAAATTATTAATGAACAAAGGCAAGGCCTGCGAAGTAATTTATTTATAAAATGTAATGTTTGTGAATCAAAATCATTAATATCAACTGACGATACGACAAATACAAATAATTTGGATATTAATCAAGCAGCAGTATTGGGTATGGTTGCAACTGGTGGGGGATTTGCTCAGTTAGAGGAATTGTTATCTATCTGTAATATTCCCTGTATGAATTCTCATACGTATTCAAAAAATCAAGATACTATTGCTCCGTACATAAGAGATACTGCTTTGCAATTAATGGAAGAAGCAGGCAGGAGGCAGGGAGGAATCAAAATTAGCTGTAGAAGCTGGTGAAGTAGATTCTGACGGGATTCCGCTCATTACGGTTATAGCTGATGGTGCATTCGAGTAAGCGTTCCTACAAAGTTAACTATGATGCTGCTTCAGGAGTGGTAAATATTTCTATAAAAATAAAGTTATTATATTCATATACAATATCCGTATAGTTCCCTCTTCGCTAGTATCTTTGAGGGCCTTGAGTTGATGGCTGGTAACCGCGATCTTTGCTACACTATTCACTGAAACTAAAGTTAATAACATTTTATGAAAAAAATATAAACTAAAATTATTTTATAAAGGAAGTTTGTTCAAGTTTATTAGTTTCAATGAGAGTATGCCTTTGTCATTCGGTACCTACTTACGCAAAAAAACTGTAAATGTCAAAAATTATATAAAAAATTAAACCAATTAATTTAAAAAATTCACAGGGTACTATCGTTGGTCAGAGGACGGGAAAAATTCTTTACCTGGGAATTAGAAACAAATATTGTGTTGTGTGCCGTCGCGCTGAAAAAATCTTCAACAGGAATGGAATCCGATTTAATACTTGAAGGGTTTAAACAAAGCATTGATAGCCATGGATTAAAATACGCATATCTTATAGGTGATGGTGACAGTAGCGTGACAAAAAAATTATTGGAATCTCGCCCATACGGCACGCGTATCGTACACAAAATAGAATGCAAAAATCATTTGTTAAGAAACTACTGCACAAGATTACGCGAATTGACACATAAAAGAGTTAGTTCAATTAGGAAGACAGTAGATATAAAGGAAAGAAATTTACTTAATAATTCAATAAAAAGACTTCGCTGTGCTGTACTGTGCGCTGTACAATACAGAATAGCCGAAAATGTTAGCCACAGGCAAAAGTGCAGGCATTAAAAAAGGATATTTTAAACAGTATCAATCATGTATTTGGCGATCATCATGAATGTAATACATACTTCTGCAATGGAAGTAAACCTAATGAATTCAATTGGGTGCCTGTCTTAAAGAAAAGTGGTCTCTATCAGGATATTTTCATAAATTTAGGCAGGCTAGCAAGAAATGCTGACAGTTTGATCCTGAATATGGACAACAATGCAGCTGAGCGCTATAATTTGTAGCCAAATATGTTGGTGGCAAAAGAATAAATTTTTCAGGTAGAAGTTCATGAACTGCGATGTCAGGCTGCATCCGTTTCATACAATTCGGGAGCTGGACAATTTTCAAGATACATCCATAAATCAATTACGAAATCCAGTCCAGGAAAATTCTACAAAATATATATCAATAAAAAGGAGAAAAGGCATCAGTGGAAAAGAAAACAATGCTTAATTAATCCTGAAAAATTTAAGAAAAAGAAAATAAAGATAGCTCATGCTAATGATGAATATGGTGCCATTTCGGAACCTGCTTCATTGTCAGAGAATCAATTGGAAATACAATCCAAATTATTTTTAGAAAATCTGAAATTAACGCCTCTAGAAATAGAAACACTACAAAAATCTACAATTCGACAAAGTTTCAATTCGTTATGGAAGGAAGAAAGAAGAAAACGATTAACAGCATCTGTATTTGGCAAGATATGTAAAATGAGAGTAACAACCCACTGCGCAAATACCGTTAAATATATTTTATATAATAACTTCCAAGGAAATTTTGCAACAAAATGTGGTCTTGATCATGAACCAATTGCTATTTCTGATTATTCGAAAAAATACGACTGTAATATACAAGAATGCGGTCTTTTCGTTGATCAATTTCACTCATATTTGGCTGCGTCACCAGACGGTCTTATAGAAAGCGATGGTCTTTTGGACATAAAATGTCCAGCAACAAGTGCTTCATTTACACCATTAGAAGCAATTAAACAAAAGAAAATTACGTTTGCAGAAATTGATAACAATAAATTGAAATTAAAGAAAAAACGTGATTATTACTTTCAAATACAAGGTCAACTTCATATAACGAAGAGAAGTTTTTGTATGTTTATAGTTTGGACACCACAAGGAATGGAAGTAGAAAAAATTTTGAAAGATGATTTATTTTGGAAAAACTACATGGAAAATCAGTTGGTAGAATTCTACATGAAATGTCTACTACCAGAAATAATTGATTTTCAACATTCTAAAGGTAAATCAATTCGAGATCTAAGAAAGAAATAAACTCTGAATTAAATTTTTGTTTCACTGATTTTGAATTTTAGTTTATAACAAACAAAACAATGATAGTTATATTTATTGAATATAAATATTGTTACATGTATATAGTTTGAGCTTGTCATGTTATTGTTTTTACATATAATAAATCAATTTATTCTCCTCTATAACTCTTATAGTTCTGAAAATGTGATCGTCAAACAAAAAACATCATACAGGTAAGAATTATGTTATAATTTAATTGATGAACGTAATAAAGTATAAGAAATATATTTTAAATATGCAAAAATAATTCATGTGTACTATATTATAAAGAAGTTTTAGTATAACCTTACACTAGATCATTTGAAACAAATAATTTTTAAACACATCTAGGTATCTACCGTATTTCAAAATTTACTGATATTATAATCAAAAGATTAATACCTGCTCGTAACTAAATAACGTGTGGTTGTATTTATAATATCAAAATATTTTATTTTCGCCTGCCACCTCTGCGATCATATACCTAGCGAACTCTGTTCAAAGTTCAAAACATTCTCCCTCTCCCTAATTCATAGAAATTCAAATGGTGGGGGACACATTACAGCTCCGCCTACCTGTTACCTCACCCCTTACTCTTGCAAAACCGTAGACCAATATTTACACCGGGCGTTTGAGTTGAAAAAAGGGGTACAGAATATACATTTATTTTCGGGACCAATAAAAGATATCAATTTCATATGAAATAATTATGTATTCTAAGAATGTATCTAGGTCTGGATTGTGTTAGATTTTCTATTTTTTGGTTATTTATACTAAAAAAAAATAGTTAAAATAGCTTATCTTTCAATGAAAATTTGACTTTGATAAATATTAAAACTTAAAATTTCAACACAACCTTAACATAGATTTGACTTTGGAAAAAACATTATAATTTTTAAATTTGTTTTATTACGCCAAAGAAGAAAAAAATCCATGTAATAATCTGAACCTTATACCGTATTTTCGTAGCTAAATACTTGTCATATAGTATCGCCGTGCAGTGGTCTTAAATGGAACTTTGATGAAAATCCGGTCACTATCAGTTTGCAGTAAGAAATTAACATAATCAATAAACTTCTTAATGAAGAATAATGGCAAATGTTTCTCAGAATTTTGGTTCGACATATCTATATTTACGCATGGATTAGAAGCCTTGTTAGAAGCGTTACTCGAAAATTACATGAAATGCTTCCTTCGGAAAAACATTTTCTTTTTTATTTTTCATGTTTTTTTATTTATTTACATAAAATATTTAAAAAAGACATTACTGTGGAACTAAAACAACACACTAAATAGAAAACAGAATTCATATTAGTTAGGTTCGATGATTAAATATTTCGCATTGCATAAAAAAATAGTTCATTAATTTAAAATTTTATGTATTTAAAGCAGTAATAATGAACCAATATACACCCATGTGGCGCTACAACTGATGTGTTGTACTCGTAGATCTCGAGGTTGTAATAAAATTAAAGAAAATCACGTTTCGGAATTACAATCCAGAAGCAAATTCGTATTTTATTAATATAAATTATAACTCTCAAATTACATGCAACTTGAGATTTTCAACAGGAATTAGTGTATTTTTGGTCATAACTTGCAAGAAAAAGAACTCATATTAAAAAGGTAAAAAAAATTGTTAAAATGCTAGCCAAATAGATGAATTCTTATTTAGAATGTACCTATATTGCCAAAGCTTATTAATCTTCATTTGTAAGAAATATAGCAATTTAGGACCCTAAAATCTAACATCTATATTGAAGTCTTATTTAAATTGTAATATTAAAACAGTTTAAAATTTAAAAAAATAATATTGTTGAGTTATCGTGAAGGAATTATCAGATAAGAAATGTGACTTGTCCTTTTCTTAACAAAATGTACATTTTGTAAAAATAAACATTTTGTGAAGAAAAGGACAGGTCACATTTTTTATCAGTTTAAAATTTGCCATTGAATAAAAGTAATTCTATCTCAATTTTATATAACACCTTTTTTATCTTTTAAACTGATAATTCTATTTTATTGACCATCACTGTATGTATGTATACGTATATATGTCTAATTCAGCAATAAAAGTTTACTCCTGTCGTTAGATCGATGAAATGAGGAGCTCGATGATACACGTTATCTTCCTAGTGGGAAATTATACGTTTTTTTTTTTAATTATAAAATTTTACTAAATATAAAGGCAATAGCATAGCGTACAAAACTCGCACCCGTATACTGTTTATTTAAAAATTTATTTTAAATCGTAATATAACTACCCAAGTTTTGCAGACGTTCGCAAGAGACATATGTAAATTTGAGCTCCTAGTGTCTGACGACTAGACTTTGACGAACTCGCCAGTTACCTTGTAACTGCAAACTAAAAATGACGCACTCGAATCTAGAATTTAGCTCCGCCCCGACAGCGTACATGGCTATACCACTCTTATACCGACCCCGGAGCGCACTACTAACACAAAGTGTAAATATTGCATTTAACATAGTGTTCTATTTCGGTAATTATAGATAATTACAAAATAATTTTAAATATATAAATCAATATGAGAAATGAAACTATCTTGTAAATAATATAAAGTATAAAAATATGCTAGTAAGGTAAAAGAACGGGTGGTTAACACTTTAAGAAATGGAACTGTATAATAAACATGGTTTATGTTTAGCAAAAAATACAAGCAATTATTCGCATTCTTTGACGTCTTAGGAAGTAATATCCCTACAAATATAACAATTATTATTAATTATATAAAAAAAATTATGAAAATGGGAAAATGGAATGCAGTACTACTTGACTAGCTATTACCAATTGCCACTGGGTGTCAACAAGGAAACAAAAGGGTAATAATGAAAAGTGTTTAGAATGAAAACGTGCATCCACTGAGTACTAAGTTTGTTGTTCAATTGTTTCTTATGTACGAGTTAGAAGCAAAAGAAAATACACGATTTAAGGCAATTTTCAGAGATCAGAGTACTTTGAGAAATAAAACATTAATTTATGTTTGTTGTTCCTGACATATTTAAAACTGATAAAGCTGATAAATTCTGGACACGAAATAAAATTCGTTTGCACCGTGATTCCACAAAAGCGGGACACTTAAAATCCTCTTCGGTAAGCGAGACATTTTATGTGAAATCGGTACGGCTGGTAGAGAACAAACTACTGTATTATAACACAATACATTAAATCGATCACGGGGCAATGCTTTAGTTAATGTCAGCAAGTTGATTTTCTGATGAGACATAAAAAATATCAATTTCTAAGTTTTCATATCTTTCTCGTATGAAATGGTATCGTATATCAATATATTTACTGCGCTTGTAATACTCCGGATTTTTTTATTAAAAATGTAATCTGAAGTAGATCTTCTTGTGTCTGCATCACCTGCTTAGTCTGAATCAGAATAACCGATAAGAGTGCTCCCATTAACAATATATCGAATTCCGAAGTCTTTTGTTCCTGCTAAATATTTAAAAATTTGCTTTATATATTGCCAATGATGATTATTAAAATTTGCTAAATAACGACTAGCTACTCCCACTGATATCAGGTCTGCTAACTGTTGCTAAGAACATAAGACTTCCAACGGCTTCTCTATATGGTAATTCACAATTATTGTATTCATTGTTGAGCTCAGTGCTCAAGTCTACATTGGGATCAGCTGGAACAGAATTAGTTTTAACATCACACATATTTAAACGTTTTAAAATGCGTTCAACATAATTAGACTGGTGAATAAAAATACTATTATCATTTATTCTCTCTATTTGCAATCTGACAAAGCAAGAAGCATTACTAAGTGTGATCTCAAAAGATTCTTGCAGTGATGCTATTATTATATCGAGAGCTTCATTTGATTCACTAAAAATTAAACCGTCATCAACATACAATCCTAAATACACTTGTCCAAATACAAATTTACCAACATACACACACTTATCAGCAGAACTTTGTTTAAAATTAAGCTTTTTAAGAAAGTCAACAAACCTTTTGATCTAAACTCGCGGAGACTGTTTTAAACCGTACAAAGATTTATTAAGTTTACACACTTTATTATTGTCTTTTACCTCTACACCTTCTGGTATAGTCAGGTAGATATCTTCTTTCAAAACGCCGTACAGGATCGCAGTTTTTACGTCGAACTGACGGATCTTCAAAATACGCTCATCTGCAAGGGCAAGAAGAATTCTCACCGAATCGTATCGGACGACTGGAGCGAAGATCTCGTTGTAGTCCACGCCTTGTGTTGGGAAAAACCCTTTCGCACATAGACGCGCTTTGAATCTTGGTGGAATATCCTCTGATGTAGAATTTTTCACTCTGAAGACCCACTTGTACCCAACAGGTTTTCTATCTGCAGGTAATGGTGAAAAGGACCACGTTTCATTTTTCTTGTGGGCATCAAGTTCTTCTTCAATTGCTTTCTGCCAATGACTTGCATTGTTTCCTGATATGGCTTATTCATACGATGCAGGTTCGTCGAGGGACACTAAATTTGCTTCATATCGTTCAGGTTTCTTTATTTTGGAGCGATTTCGTAAATTTGGAGCGTCGACCTTTTCTTGCTGATTCTCTGCTTCTTCGCGATGAGTTTGAACTTCTTTTCTGGTAATATTTTCTTCTGCTATTTCATTGTTATTAGTGAAATAAATTTTATCGTCGTACTTCTCGTTCGTTGATGGTACCTCGATATCATTTTCATTGAAGACAACGCTGCTTGACGCAACAACTCGCCTCGTCTGCAAATCGCACAGTCTGTAATTATTTGACTTACCTTCATAACTGACAAGAATTAATTTTCTAGATTTCGTATCTAATTTCTTTCGCTGATTATTAGGTACATGCAGGTAAGCAGTGGATCCAAAAACTCTAAGATAAGATACATTTGGTTTTCTTCCTGACCATATTTCATAAGGTGTTGTGTGTTTTGTCTGAGAGCATGGTGTTCGATTTAGGATATATATGGCAGTGTTTACAGCTTCAGCCCAAAAGATATTTAGGTAATTTTCTTGTATAAATCATAGAATGTACTTTTTCCATGATTGTTCTATTTTCCCTTTCAGAACGACTATTTTGTTCCGGAGAATAGGGTGCTGTAAATTTAGATATAATTCTATGTTTTACGAGATAATATTTTGTTTCTATTACAATATTCGGTACCGTTGTCCATTCTGACGACTTTGATGTGATGGCCAAATTTATTGAAAATATATCTGTCAAATTCTATAAATTGTTCAAAAGTGTCAGATTTATATCTAATAAAATACGCATGACAATAACTGGAACTGTCATCCTTGAAAGGTAAATAGAATTTTGCACCACCCATTGACTCAAACATTGGACCACATAAATCAGTGTGAATGAACTCACCTGGTTTAAAAATACTTCTTTCTTGATTTCTTATAAAATTGGGACGATGTTAGTTACCAAATTGAGAAGTTTCACAAAAGAAATCGCTATTTTCTATAATAGGTAATCCTTCTACTAAACCATGATTTACCACATCGTTTATAGTTTTACAATTTATATGACCTAAGCGATTGTGCCAAACTTTAAAGGTTTCTTTGGCTGCTGGACATATTTGTTTCTGAATCACAACCTTAAACAACAATCTAAATTATAAATTTTCTTGTTTTATTCCTGTTGCCATTATAATATTTCCTGCAAAAATATTTACACAATT
This sequence comes from Harpalus rubripes, assembly GCA_963082715.1. Lineage (NCBI taxonomy): Eukaryota > Metazoa > Arthropoda > Insecta > Coleoptera > Carabidae > Harpalus > Harpalus rubripes. The sequence goes on from OY720452.1 coordinate 47,791,351, forward strand.
ATTCTGAAAACAAATGTTATATTTCTTATTTGTGCAGGCTCCCACAGAAAAAAGATAAGAAGATAAGAAAAGTGAGGATAAACAAAACATCTTCAAGTTTTCCTAAGATCCATTTATCTTTCAACTTTCTTTCAATTAAAATCTTTCCGTGTCCTTTCATTTCACAAAGAGCATTGTAACCTAGTTTCACAAATTCACCAGCACATGGGACAAATTCATAAAACCATTCTCTCCTAAAACTCATATTCTGAGAAGCTCTACTATCAGTAAACCAAACATCCATATAATGATCAGAAAATGTCAAAGCAGTAAATGCACTCATATTTACAAAATTTGAGTTTGGTCTTTATAAAAATTTAGATTTTGTTTCCTCTTTCGACAGTTTCTGGATATATGACCTTTTTTGTGACAATAAAAACATTCAAAGTTTTTCTTGTACTGCAAATGATTCGAGTATGTTTGTTTACTTTTATCATTTTTATTCATGACAGATAATCCACTTGTCATGATATCTAACACTGACATACGACTTTCTTCTTTAATTAAACGCTGTATTAAATTTTTTGTTGTTTGATTATTAGGCTCAACACTATCCCAAGCAGCTATAATATTATTAGTTAAACTTTATTCTTGCCTTCCGGCTTAGAATCTACATAAATGTAATACATTACATAAACCTATACAATTTTATATTATTTTTCTTTTGTCCAAAATTTCTTTCATCCACTCCTCGCCCGAACCAGTCTCGTCTAGCAGTTCAGTTTCTCCTCTCTCCTCCCTTTTAACTTCTCTGCACGATGTTCTTAAGTGTTTTATTGTCTCCTCCTCTCTTCCACACATTCTACATCTTCGTTCTTCGTCCGTTAACCAATATTTATTGTTCCTTTCTTCGTTCCCACATCTAAATCTCGCAATCATTTTGATGTTCTTCTTTGCATTAAGTATGTAGCGTGGTATGCATGTTGTTTGGATGTGCTTATATCTGTTGTTGTAATTCGAAATTTGTATTTTTGCCTGCTGTTCCTGCTTTTGTATATCCCAGTCTCTTTGATATACTTCTTGTGTGATATTGTCCCCCCTTATTCGTGATCTTTCTATTTGTATTGATGAATATCCGTTTCTTTCGTAATACTTTTTCCTTGTATGCCCCCATCTTGTTAGTTTGGTTTTGTCCTCCTCCCCTCTTCTCACAACTCGCCAACACTCTTGTAATATGGAGTTATTTACATTTCTTATTCTTTCTTTGTATTTCATTGCTCTTTTTCCTGTTTCTGCTCTTAATTTTATTACCTTCATCTCTTCCATTGCTATGTATTCAGGTGTACATATATCTAGGCCCAAGATCCATTTTATATATCGTACCTGTATGTCTTCTATTATCTTGTTCTCTGACCATCCATATATTTCTGCACCGTACATCAAAATACTTTTAACAATAGCCTCAAACATCATCCATCTTATCTTTATATTTCTCTTAAATTTTCTTTCTCCTAGGCTCCATATCTGTTTCATGGCCGCAATTGCTTTCATTTTCTGGGATTCCAGGTGCTTGGTGGGTAGATTATTTCTTTGGAATGTGTAGCCTAAATATCTAAATTCCTTTACTTCTTCGATTTGTTGGTCCCCCCATTTCCAAACTTCTTTGTTTTCTCTACCGCCTCCTTTTTTAAATTTAATAATTTTTGATTTTCCCACATTTAATGCGAGGTCTTTTTTCTTTAAATATAGCTCGACTCGTTTGATCATAGTTTTCATGCTGGCTTGATCTTTCGTTACTATTGCTATGTCGTCTGCATATGCCAGAGACCATATTTTCTTTTTTCCCAACACAATCCCACCTGTTTGCTCCTTACTTAAAAAATCCTCCATGTCCGCGATGTATAGTGAAAACAGTGTAGGGCTCAGTGGACAACCTTGTCTTAATCCTTTCTCCGTCCATATTTTTTCTGTATATCTGTCGTTTACCTTTATTACTGCGATCGTTTCTTTGTATATATTTTCTAAGTTTGCCAAAAGGTGTCTATCTATGTGCATTTTCTCTAAACTTTTAAAAAGAATGTCTCTATTTACATTATCAAATGCTGCTTTCAGATCGATAAAGAAAGCATATAATTTTCCTTTTTCTTTGTGTATTTCATTTTCAATCATCTGGTTAAGTACGTATATGTTATCTGTTGTTCTTCTACCTTTCCTGAATCCAGCTTGATTTTCTGGTATTAGATTTTTTAATAATATTTCTTCTTCCAATGTTTCCTGCAGAATCATTGCATAAATCTTGAAAGATGTATCTAATAATGTTATCCCCCTATAATTCCCTGTTTTATTAATATCTCCCTTTTTATAAATTGGTTTAATTATCCCTTTTCGCCACCTACGGGGAATTTCTGCTTTTAGCCATATTTTGTTCAATATACTTGTTAATTTTGTGACCACATTCTTTTCCGCATATATCCATTCTTCGTTTGTAATTTCGTCTTCGCCTGCGGCTTTCCGTTTTTTTAATTTATTGATTTGTAAGGTGACCTCCTCAACTGTCAATTCTTGTGTCAATTTTCCTGTCACGAGTTTATATTCATCAGTTCTTTGCCTCCTACTCTCTTTTCCCTCCAGTAATAAGCAGAAGTAATTTTTCCATTCATTTAGAGATATTTGTTGTGACACTTGTTGTTTACTTTTTCTCTCGTTACTTATAAACTTCCATGCTTCGTTTTCTGTTCTTATATTTTGAAGTTGTTCCACCATTTCCTTTTTTTTTGTTCTTTTTGTTTCTCGCATAATTCTCTATATTCTTTCATTTCCTTTTTATATTCTTCTTCCTTAATTCTTAACTCTGTCCACAGTCTTCGTTTTTTCCTCATTTGTCTTTTTTTTTCTAAGCAATTTCTGTTCCACCAATCGTTTTTTGGTATACCTGGTTTTACTTTTACCTCTATTGTGTTTTTGGCTTTATTTATATTTTGAATAAGTTCGTCCAGTTCTTCATTTATGTTGGTTTCTTGAAGAATCAATAGTTTTGTCTTATTTTTATACTCTTCGATATCTTCTTTTCCCCATTTTGTTATTCGAATTATTGTTGGTTCTTCCTTTTCCCTAATTATTTGGGTTTTAAGTTCTAAACTTAGTAGTTGGTGATCAGATTCGACAGTATTTACTATCTTCATACCTTTTACTTTTCCCCAGCTCTCCTGATTTACTATTATATAATCTATTACCGTTTTTTCCCCTCTTTTACCTATATATGTAAAATCTCCCTCTTCATCCCCTTCCACATTACCATTTAAAATAGTCCAATCTCTGTCTTTACATTCTTGTATTAATGTTTTACCTTCTTTATTTATTATTTTGTCTTTTGTGTTTCTTATGTCATGCTCTCCTTTTTCAAAATTCCATAGCCCACCTTCTTCTCCTATCCTAGCATTGAAATCTCCTCCAATCAACAAGTTATTCTCCTCCGTGTCATCTACTTTCTCTCTTATCTCTCCTAATATATCGTTTAGTTTGTTGCCATTGTAAATTGTTAATATTCTCCATATCTCATTGTCAGCCTTAATTTTTCTTTCGGTGATATTTCGTTTAAATGCGCCTTCTTGTAGTTCTTCAATATGTTTCTTAATTCCTGTCACTATCCCTCCTTTGGCTCTTCCTTTCTTATTTGTCCTTATTGCATGTTTACACTTCCAAACAAAATTATGTGGCAATTTGTTTTTCCATTTTTCCCAATCTTTTTCTTCCATCCATGTTTCAGTTAATCCTACTATATCAAACTTATTTACTAATTCCCAGAAATCATTATTTTTATTCTTAATCCCCGCTATATTCCAAAATCCTATTTTCAAACCTCCCTTACTTTTGGATGTAGTATTGTTTACTGTAATTCGTTTTTTGATGCCGTGGTTTTCTTTGTTAATTTCTCTTGTTCGTCATTCCATTCAAACCAGTCTGCATCAATCTTTATTTTTCTGTACCCTACTCTGACAATTTTTTTTGCTTGTTTTTCCTCCCTTGCTCTATCTAATATAATTTGTTGAATCTTCCTTTCATTTACGGTCATGTCATTATCTATATATATTTTTGTGCCCTTCAGTTTGTTTTTATTCTTCATTATTTTACTTTTATTTTCCCAACTGTCTATTGTTGCAACTATTGCTTGTTTTTCCTTGTTTTTTCCAATTGTATGTACATTTATCACTTTTGTTTCAATACCAATTTTCTCTTTTATAAAACATTCTACAGCCTCTATATTCTCCTCTAGCGCACTGTATCCTTTTATTATTATATTATTTTTCTTTGTTAATTTTTCCTTCCTCTCTTCCACTTTCTCCAAAGTTTCAATTCTTTGGTGCAATTTTTTAATTTCGTTTTTCATTTTTTCTTCCTTTGCCTTTAATTCTTTTATCTCTGATCTGAATACATTGACTATCTCGTCCATTTTGTTGTTCATGTCCGCTTTGAGGTCTGTAATATCCTTACTCAGGTTTTTCATCAGGACTATGAGCTCATCACTCGTTGTGTCCATCTCTTTTCTCTTTCTTGTCGGCGATCTTTCCGTTTTCCTACTTTTAACGAAGGCGGCTGCGTCTCCAAAGCTATTACTCCTGTCTCTACAAAACTGTGATAGTTTCTCCGCCATCCACTCGCCCTACTTTACAAAGGGGGTGCAAATGTTGTACGCCTGGACTTTATTCTAACCGGTACTCCTATCTTCTTTGTGGGTTGCTCGCTTTCAGGTGCTGTGAAGTGCCGCAGGCCATCCACAGATGTCGCTAGTTGTCCGTGCGGCGATGTGAAAATTTGTTAAGGTTTGTTCAGCTCTACTTTGAGGTTAGATTATTTATTCAAAACTTTCAAAGGATACTTCCAAAAGGATACAATGCTCCTGGTGCAGCCAACACTTGTGCGTGTGTGGGCACACAACTTCTGCCTGGTAGACAATCGAAACTGGCAGACTAATGTTAATAAATCTTTTTGCACAGAATTTATTTATGAGACCAATTCAGAACCACACTCTCTCTTTAAAGAAAAACAATTGTCCGCTATAATATTATTAAACTTTGCAGATAGGCTGCCTTAAATTTTTGCCATTAAATTTAAATCTGAAATATTTTCCCCAAAATCTTTTAACTGTCTAGCCATATTTTCAATTTTAGCTACATGTTGAGCAATAGAATCATAAGCAGACATTTTGTAATCGTGAAACCTACTCATTAGTAACAATTTATTTGTCTCACTTTGCTGTTCGTACAGGGAACGTAATTTTGACTACATTTCGATATAGTCTCACAGGTGATAAGATATTCTAATTGAGAATATTTTACAGAAGAAGAAATAATATACATCGCTTTTGCGTTACATTTTTTCCATAATGCCATTTTCTTAGGATCTTCATTCGAATCTGGTTTATTTATAGAATCGTTGACATATTAAGGAGATCATTGGATACAAGAACAGTATTCATCTGAAATTTCCACATTTGAAAATCTGTTCTATAGATTTTTTTAGATTTCGGTAATCTATGGCGTCACCCATTTTTGTGTATACCTACAAAAGCAAATATATTCACAATCTTTCAGAAGACTTTCTTACAGTGCGAAAACGTTGCTTCTGGGACCATAACCTATTGAAAAATGATAGAAGCAGCAGTGGAAATACAATCATACACTGAAGAAATAACTTCCGAGAAAAAGGCAATTTATTGCGAACAAAATACAAGACTGACTGACATTAAATATTAGTAACAATTAATTATGGTAACTATGGTAATCAACGAAAATTTGAAATAGCTAGCTCAGCTACAAAATAGTTTATTATTATAAATTTTAACAGATCACTATTCAAGTTATCTATAAAGCGTTTAATGTTTCAGTTAAGAAAATAAAATAATGGCGCTTGAGAGCCTATCGTTTCTACCTGCATTAAAGATTTTAAATATGTGAAACCAAATTTTGTTTATACTAAACATTTTAGTTTTATCGATTTTATTTAACAACATACAGCTAAAAGTTGACAATTTTTTACTGTTCTAATTTCAGTTTGCATTCTGAACAGTAAAAGGGCAGAATTTTTATCCCTATCTACCAAAGTTACATTTACATTTTAATTGAGAAAAATAATTATTACTCATTTGAAAATTATGTTTCTATTTAAATAATGCTTTTCATAGGGTTTAGTCTTTTCATTCACGTATATGCACAGAAAAGAAATATAAACTTGACGTAAAATATAAAATGAACCATAGGACAATTCTTCAATATTTACATCGTCATCAGATAGGAATAGACTTGGTGGCGGTGCAGACCCAGCGTGTTTTACACTCATAAAATTTATGACTTATTTTTGCTTCGTGCATAATACACTTGACAGCTGGATACGTCAAAATTTGATCATTTCTAATTCTTTAGTAAATAAACAGTTAGGTACTTAAAGTTGTTAAATAGATTATAAAGTCAAAATGGAATAAATAATATATATGTCTACATATCATTATTGTAACTTGGTAATTATTAACACAAAGGACAGTGTAGTAGACAATTATATCTCTGTAAACACTACGATCTACTGCTCCGTAAACACTACGTCTCGTACAATCACTGAAATTAACCTTTCTCTCTCTTTCTCTCTCTCTTTTTTTTCTCTCTCTCTGTCTCTCCCTCTCTGATACGAAATATTACTAACTATTATATGAAGAATTGGTTATGATTTCTTCAATCAACTTTTGAATTATTATTTTTCGTAAATTCAATTATATCATATTTTCATCGCGAAATACAGTTAGCATTTCGTTCACTAAAATTGTCGGTGGTACAGCAAATTTGATATCCGATTTTCGTGTATTCATGCGTGCTTCAAATTAAATTTATATGTCCCTCCGTAAAATAATCACATAAAGTCACCATAAACAAATTACCGATATGCGCTCGGACATGACATAACCGTTGAAATAAGCTAATTTCCGGTAGATGTTGTTTTTACGTCCGCGAAAAATATTAATCCCGTGAGATAAAATATTCAAATTTCATTTTCTCACCGGTGCGGGAATGACAATGACTGAAAATATGGAAATTGCTATGAATAAACCACCCTCATAACTTGCTCAAAGGGTAGTTGGAGTAAAACGATGACCCCGAAGTAAATAGAGTTGCACCCTTCACTTGTAGAGCACGAGGATATTTATAGACGACGACGAATAGGAGAAAGAGGAAGAGAAAGTGTTTCAATTGAACTTAAACAGTGTTACAACACTGTTAGTAACCGAGTGCACCAAGAAGGTGAAGGGAAATTTTATAATATTTATCTGTAATTTACTGGAAAATAGATACTTTTCGGAAAAAGAGGATTTCCAAAGTACCGGCATTTTAAAAAAATATGTATTGCATAACTTTTTATGACATAATTGAACTAAGTATATGTTTAAAGGGGGGTTTTAAAAAAGCAACATAAAGTAATACCAGCAAAATTATGAACTATTTGCCTTTTACTAATGTATTTACCAAGAGAGGGCTCTAGAGTAATATATAATGGTTCGCATCTGAGATAAGAAATATTAGAACTTAAACTGTAAAAATTTGAAAGATAAAGAATGTATAAGATAGGTCCTTTACCATTTGTCCCTTTGATTTTATGACAGGTCAATTTTTCTATTGTTCTGAGTAAGACCAATAAGCAGAAAATACCATGGGGACACTAGCGATTCCACACTCTATTTGAAAATGTATATATTTTAAATAGTTTTTCCGTAAAATTTGGAAAAAAAAACTTTATATTTTTTATACGGGTATATTGTTTTTTATGTTTTGCTGCAGTAAAATTTTTGTACAAAATATGGTTATCAAAGAAAAAAGATACGCGTAATACCACTGGGGTCGGCCGTCAGTAATCCCAAATTTTACTAAATATGGGTACATATTTTTTGAGATTGTTAATTTCCTGACTTTTTTACCTCCCGCTACCTTTGGTAAGGGAGATATGGATGCTAAAAATTGTTTATCGAGAATTTGGTAAATGACCACGTTTCAAGGTCCCTAGAATCCAATTTTAACATTTTCACGATGATGTGTGTGTGTGTGTGTGTGTGTGTGTGTGTGTGTGTTGTGTGTGTGTATGTGTGTGTGGATCCTCCTCTCTAACTCAAGTACTATCATTCAGAAAATTTTGAAACCTTGTATTTCTACCTTATTCTAATATGGAAAGAGACCATTAGATTTTGGTGTATATCAGATAACCGGAAAAGGCACTTTACTTGAAGCTCAAAATAGATTTTCTTCGAAAAATACATTCAAATGGTATTTTGTCAAGATTTGTTTTATTAAAAAATTTAAAGATTATTAAATTTTGTATAGATTTGCATAAATAATTTTTCTATATATTTTATGGATAAATTTATAGAATTATAATTTTAATCCCAGAGCCTACGCTTTAAACAAGCAAAACTCCTTGGTTACACAGTTCATATCTCAAATGAAATTAATAATAGTAACATTTTAAAAAGAAAATAGTAAATAAAACTGTAGTAATATGGAATGGATCTTAATACAGTTTCCGCAGTAACTATGTAAGTATGTATATTTAAATTATTAAAAATTAAATAGCGGGAGGTTTGATGTTGGGCACATCAGATTTTTTACTATTTTTCATTATAAAACATTCGAGTAAGCCGTCGATTTGCTTACTTACGCAGGTGTTTAACAAACAAAAACAGATGTAGATACCATGTGCAAGCTTATTGGAACGTATATATTGTAAGATCAATATGCAAAGCAGAGGATGACCCATGACAATTTTACATTATAGATATTAGTGTCCAGGATGGTGTCATCAGTATTTCACGCTAGTATTTATCTTGTTCTTGTCTTAGTCGTTTGCCCTGAAAAAGCTTTAAGTGGCAGCGAAACGAAGCGGGCTCAGACTAAACAATAAAATTTTGGACTGCAATGCTGCTTATTATTTCATCCCATGAATAACATTAATCGTTTATTCCATATTGCGTTAATAGTATCTTTATTTAATAGTTCATCAACTTTACGTAAGTCTACATACACTTAAGGGTTCCGTCTCCTAAATAAAATGTTGCGTGATTAGAGGTGCCGCAGTTTCTATTTTATGACTTACATATTAATCTTGAAAAAATTAAATTATGCAAAACGTTTTCTTAAAGAATAAATCTAAGCTTTACACTTGTTAAATTTTTTTAAAAATGTTTACAAACAATATTAAAAAATTACAAAAGTACACTATTTTAGCAAAATTTAACATAATATATCTAATGAAATAAGTAATTATTAGAAAATATAGCAAACGAGAAGCATGCTATCACTTTTGCTCTGTAAGCTCGTTCTTGAAATTTAGCGCTACGTTTAAAATTGCGTCTGTAATTTACAAATTTCTAAACCGCTTTTACGAAATTTTGCAGAAGCTAAATTCAGTTATCATTGTTAAGTGCACAAAGAAAATGCGTGTGTTTTTAGATACTGAGTTGTATTTTCAGAATTTTATACAAAAAAAAATTAATAATCATGAAACTGTCAAAAAATGTCACAAAATTAATTCAAACTCAAAAACAACAACAATCATAGCTATCTAATTTTTACAGTTAGTTATAAAAAGAATAATCCATGCATCTAACCTTACAATCTTTTCATAATCCGAAAAATATTTATAGTACCACGATTAATCCACTGGGGAGTTTATTGCTGCAGTACATGTTTTCATTTCACCGATGACTTCTTCTTCATTGTTCTCCATTTGTGCTCTAGGCCATTCATCAGGATGTAATTTCAGCCAATATGGTCCTTCCCACCATTTCTTCTCCAGAAACTGACGTACACTGCAACCCCGAGATGGTAGATCCGCTGGGTTGTAGTCACCTGGCACATGTCTCCAGTCTTCGATTCGTGTTAATGGCCGGATCTCTTCAACTCTGTTCTTCACGAAAACTACCCACTTTTCATTCCGCTTGATCCACGTTAACACCGTCGTCGAATCGCTCCAATAGATGATTCTTGTGGATTCTGTAACATTTAATTGTTTTAAGACTTTTGCTGTTAGTCTGGCTCCCACCGTGGTAGCCAAGAGTTCAAGCCGTGGTATTATTATCTGTTTCATGGGAGCAATGCGTGATTTTGCTTGGATCAGCTGTACATTGACACCATCTTCATCTTCAACACTTAGAAAAATAGCTGTTGCATACGCCACCTGGCTAGCGTCACAAAATGTATGAACGCTAACATTCGCATTCTGCGTACGTTTCCCGATTAGCCATCTTGGGATCTTGATCTTAACCAAATTGTGTAACTCCCGGTACCAGCTCAGAAACTTCGTCTTCGTTTCTTCCTCCACTTCGACGTCCCACCCTAGACTGCATTTCCATGTTTTCTGTAACAACAACTTTGGGAAAATTGTTATAGGGTAAATAAAACCGATCGGGTCGAACAATTTGTGAGATTCTGATAGAATGAGTCTTTTTGTTACGTGGTTAGTGTCGACCGTTTTAAGAGTGTCTACGTTAATTTCTAAGTTGTTAGTATATTTATTCCACTTTAGTTCTAATACCATTGAGGTTTCACATAGTTCATTATTGTCCGATGTATACTCCCACGCTCTAAGATCAAATCGCGCGTTAGCCATTACCGTTCTAGATCACGTATAAATTGCTCAAGTTCTTTTTGATTATTTAGACTCGCCACACAATTGTCAACATAGAAACTGTTTAGTAACTTTATAACCGTTTCTTTCGAAATCACTGTCACTGTGTTTTATGTGATTCAAATCGTCTAAAGTTTTATTCAAATGATAGTACTGCTGCTAACAAGAACGGACTACTTGAAACTCCAAAAACTACACGCGCGTGTCGGTATACTTTTATATTACCATATTTATCCAACCATAAAAATTTCAGATAATCGCGATCAGCATCCGAAATACTGATTTGCAGAAAAGCACGTTTTATATCCCCTATCACACCTAATTCGTTTAAACGGAAACGAAACAATATATCCGGTATTAATTCTACTAAATTAGGTCCAATTTCCAAACACTCATTTAATGATGCATTCGATTTGGTTTTGGAAGATGCGTTGAATACAGGCCTAATTCTTGTCGTACTATTTTCTTTCACCACATGCCTATGCGGTAAATAATGTCATTGGTTTATATCTGGTGCATTTACTTCTTCTATAATTCCTTCGCTGCGCCATTCTTCAAACACCTGGTTATAACTTTCAAAATGGTCTTCCGACTTCAGTTTCTTCGTCAACGAGTGTAATCTTCTTTCCGCTACTTCATAGTTGGAAGGTACTTCCGGCTTATCGCCGATCCATGGTAATTTTATTTCGTATCTTCCTTCTTCGTTTATTCGGATGTTTTCTAAAAATCGTTGCTGAACTTCCAAATCTTTCTCATGCTTTAATTTTGTTTCTACATGATTTTTTATGCCCAATGTATCCAATTCCCATAGATCACAAAATTTTGCATCTTTTACTAGCATGGATATAATTGTAGTTGCAGTACATTGTCTTCGTGGAAACCTTTTTTCTTTCGGCACTCTTCCCATTAAAGTCCATCCTAGTTATGTTTCTAGTGCAACCAATCCGCATGGCAATTGTATTTGACGACTGGTAAATAATGTTCCAGCTAAGTCTGCCCCTAATAATAATTGTATGGGTCCTTTGATTTTACCGATTTCTGTGAGTTTTATTCCTTTCTCCTGTAATTCTTTCATCCATAATCCATTTTTTATGTAAGAAACGTCATTTACTATAACTTTTTGGCTTAATACTTCTAAATTGCAGGAATATGTATCATCTGTCGAACTCACGGCAATTTTATATCTTTTATGCTCATGTTGAACAGTTTCTACTCCTCCAAATAAAGAATGAATCAATCTTTCTGTACCTTGATTCGAAAATTCCATTTTTCTCGTTGTATCTTCAAGTATATAAGATTTTTGAGACCCCGTGTCAATCATTGCTCGAACCAAATAATACTCACCCTGACTTTTTAGCTTTACAACCAAAGTTTGTAGAAATACTTCCGGATTGGTCGAAAAATTGGTCAGATTCTTGTCCACTTCCTGAGTTTGCTTCTGTGGTGTTTCGGTTTCTTGATGAGCTGGAAGCTTTGGACACATTAAAACCACATGGCGTCCTTCACATATTGTACATCTAATAAATGCGTGACACTTTCTAGCAAAATGATTCATTTTTAAACAATGGAAACAACACTTTTTGTCATTATCAATTTTTCTTTTGTCTTCTAATGACATTTTAGTGGCTTTAAAACATTCTGTGCTTGCTTTTTGTCACAGAATATACGTGTGTTGCCTTTTATGTCGTCTTTAATATTTACTAAACTAGCTGCAGTTGGTATGTCCTTTTCGTTTGCAAACTGTATTTTCTTCTTACGTTCTCTTGTTTCACAAGTTATATTAAATGCAGATGCCGCTAACTTTATTCTTTCCTCGTTCTAAACTTCAGATCGTATAAATAACATCAAATTCTTTAATCTTTTACTTATACTATTATCTTTTGTTTCCTCTGATGGCTCTTCAACAAATAATGTCCCCGTTCGTTGCCATGTCCTCAGTAAATCTTCTGGCATTGATGATTCCACCAAAGGAAATTACATTGCAGCGTATTTTTCAGTTGTGACTCCGAGAGATTCTAAAGCTCGTAAATGGCATTCCAATTTATCATATAAAGAGCACAGTGGTATCATTTCATTTTTATTTATCGTTTTCTTTAACACTAACGTCAACAGTTCACGTACATAAACCTCAATGAGTAAATCTTCTTGTCCAAATCAAGTTTTTAATCCCTCTATGGGGTCTTGTGGCTGCATGCCTGAGTGTCAGATCGAGAATCTGGGGAACCGGGTTCGATCCCAACCGACGCCAAATATTCCCAATTTTAAATGACACAAAATTGACCCCTGTGGTGCACTCTCCACGCCAGCAATGAGTGCCCGTGAGGTGACGCCTGGTAAGCGCCCGTACGGTGCAAATATATCATCTTTACCGATATCTGCGTACAAAGCAGATTGGCACACCCAGCAATGGGTAATAAGCCGTGATGATATATTTATTTATTTATTTATTTACAGCTTTACTGTAATTATTTTCAGTTGGCGGGAAACTAGTGACATATTCATGTGCACGACTGCCATCTACTGTCGCTTGAATCAAATATTGGAATTTATCTTCAGCTGCTAAATCTTCGTCTTCGTGGATTTTACGTAATTGGCCCCAAAACTGTAGCTACTCCTTTATGTTCCCATCAAATTTCTTCAATTCGATCTCCGGTAGTTTGAATTTGCGATGTAAATTTCGTAACCTTCTCGTAGAAGAGTGTCCAGATCGTACAGACATTTCTGATTCTCTTTCTTCATCTAATTCATCTTGCAATGAGTCTTCAACTGTGGGCGTAAGAACGTTTTGTACATCTATTTTTAATTTTTCGTACTACGTTGGTACACATCTGCTGATGTTGTTTCTTGGTCATATTCATCATCGTTTAGATTACAGTCCAACATCAGATTAAATATTACATTGTCTAATTTCTCTATTTTATTGGCTCTTTTTTCGAGTGATAATAAATTAGCCTGAATCTCCGCTTTATCTGGGACGTCCTTCTTTATTTCGGTATTCAGCTTTTCATAAATTTTTATGAACGCACGTTGTTCTATTGTACGCGTCTTCTCTCGTTCAATGATTTCGATCTTCCTCAAACTACAAGTATCAGCATCTAATTTCGAATTTGAACAGCACGCTTAAAAGTCCTGTCACGGTCGCCACTTTGTGTTAAGTACACAAAGAAAATGCGTGTGTTTTTAGATACTGAGTTCTATTTTCAGAATTTTACACAAAAATTAATAATCATGAAACTGTCAAAAAATGTCACAAAATTAATTCAAACTCAAAAACACCAACAATCATAGCTATCTAATTTTAAAGTCATCTTCTTCCAATGCCAACTCTATCAACCAACGCAACAATCATAGTCCGGGTACGGTGGAGTACGGGTAGAGAGGCATAGAAGTGGGGATGGTGTTCTCAATCAAGACGACCAAGACTATGCTAGTGCGGAGTACGGGGAATCTTTTATAGTAAAATCTTAGCTATACTCGTATATGTAGGCACTTCTGTAGTCCTACAACATTATTATTTTTGCAATTTTCAATAACGAATCCCAATATTCGAGATAGGCGCCGTGCCGTGAAAAAAAAACGATTATCTGGTTCCAGAAAACAAGGAAGACAAAGTTTAACAAAGTGTCAAAGAAAAAGATTCAGTTTGTAAAACATATCTTACAATATCGGTTTTTAGTTTATCTACTTATATTATAAATAGCGAAGAATATAATATTGTTTCTATGGATCTTTCCTATGTATTTTTTACTAGGAGTAGGTATACCGCTAAATGATATGAAAATTTTTATTTTCTGTGCTACAATAGGTTTTTGTATATCACGGTTGCTAAATCACACTAAACTTTAGCGTGATTTCGCACAAAACAATGAATACACCTTGTTCGCGGCATCCTTTAGCGGATAAAGGATTTCGCGGACGAGGTGAACACATTTATGTTTTGTGCAACCGTAAAAAATTACAAATTTTATTGTATTTAAATATTCTAATTTATTAAAATAGAAAGGCGGCTTTGATGGGATTGACATTCGATAAACAAAACAAATAGGTTTGTAAAACATCGTTGAAAAGAAGTAAAATTTATTTGTAAAATAACTATTTTACAATATTTATTTTAATAAACAAGTCAAGAAACTTATTGTTATCATATTTTAGAAACTATCAATCATATTATCCGTTATGTCAATTCTCAAGTATCAAACTAATTTTAGGTTGCATCCAATTTCGCGGCCGTTACCATGACAATGGCCGCAAAATAGACCATTTCAGAAATTAAAGCGCATGCGCCAAGTATTAGACTGCAACAAAATATTAGTGCCGTTTGCCGTATACCCATCCTTGTTTAAATGACAGTTCTGTCTGTTTCGCAGATTTTTTGTCTTGTTGGTTTTGTTTTCTTTTCGATTGCATAAAACATTTTTCTCTAAAGTCATTAGTTTGCACAAAAAACCACTGGTTATTTTAAGAGAAACACACTGTATATTTGTTCAAATTTGAAAAATACATGAACTCCATATAGAACTTTATTAAATAAATGTTACATATGTTATTCCAAAAGCCAAAAGTCTTCATTGTAACCGATGTTCCATTTGAGCATACCCTGATCCAGTAAATATAGTACTTTTTTTCAGTTCTGCTAACAATTAGTAAAAAAATATTACAATTAAACTAAACAATGTCAAACGAATATTTATTCATGTTTTCATACTAATTTTTGAATCAACATGTCAGATTATATTTCTTTATTATTAATAGAAGCCAAGATCTTACGATATTACTTTTAATTGTTTTAAGCAAAACATTAATTATTTAAAAAAAAAATGTTACAATTTTGTGAAAAAGGGTGGATATACAAATTTTTTGTTCTTGCTATATTCATACTGATATTAGACTTCAATGAAATTAAGTACCTACATATTTATAATTACGTTAAACTATCATTATTATTACACCAATTAATTTATGTAAAAAAAAATTTTTTTAATAAGTCATTCGGTTTCAAACTCAACTAAGGAGTAATTCTGAGTCCGATATCCGACAGCAATGCATTTCACCCTACTTATTTATAAATATCCACCCCACCACACTTCGACGTAGTGTTCTATAGACCAGCGCATTTCTTCAGTGTCTCCCACAAAATACAAGTGTTCAACTACAAATGGGCCGGTCTAAAGATCCCCGTACAGCACTACATTTCTCGAACAGAAAAGCAGATTCAAAATTGAGCTACGCGGAGTCGAGACCCTTAATTGAGTTTACTGCGAGTTGGCCATTCAATCAAGTAAGCAGATGAAGCAATCGAAAACAAAAATGCGACTTTCGCTCAGTTCCATTTCTACAAATGATCCAAACTATATCACGCTATAGTCATCTGTTTAGTCGGGTGCTCAATATAGGTACCATTTATTATTTCTAAAAGAAACTAATACCTACTATTAAAATTTTGTTATGTTTATTCGTTAACAGCGTAGAAATTTTTTAAGTCTTGTTTTGCGGTTACATTCCTTTGGATCCTTATGTATCAAATCCAGTTCTACAGTGCTCTTAATTTTTTATTCTAAGTATTTCTATCTAATTGTATTGTGTATTGATTAGAAACATGGTTTGAATGTTGGGAGTTTATACACCACCAGATATTACTTACACAATCTTTTTCGTATTGTAACGTTTTTATTTATTTGGGTGAAATGTAAATATTAGACAATTATTATTAATTAAAATTAAGTCTTTATTAAACTATAATAAAATATACTATTACTAATAATAAACAATTAGTAAAAACTAATTAGGATTAAAACTATAATTAACTAAATAGCACTAACACTAACACTATTTATTTAACCAATTAACACTACTATTTATTTCCACGATATTACAAATTATTTATTTCACCTTGCGTTCCAATCTTAGACTGCCGGTCAGTTGCAGCCTCTTGTAGACTGTTTCCGCGATATTTATATCACTATATTTATATCACTATATTTATGTCACGTTCAACTGTCCGCCTATCTTCCTCCACAGTGCCTATACACTCAACTGACTCAACAGCGCCTGTATATTCAACTGCTCGGACAGAAGTCACCTCTTCCACAACACTATCTGTCTATTTATGTAATTCTCTGTCTAACGTCCACAGCCTCAGTATCACCGACTGTCCGTATGCCACAATTCTTCAACACCACTGCCGAGTATTCACTTCCACTGGCCGTTACTGTCCCCGTATACCTAGCTTCCCAATACTCTTCAACACTAACGAGTATTCTCTTTCACAGTTATTCCGGTATGCCAATAACTTCCCGACTAGCCATTACTGTCCTTGTACACTATAGCTTCCCAATACTCGTAAACACTACCGAGTATTCACATCCACAGCTATCCCTATATACCAGTAACTTCCCGTGTACCTATTCGACACCAACTGCATACGCTCATTACGATACTGCTGTGCTTCTTACTAACACTTTACTCTCTAACACTCCATGTAACTAACTCGATGACTCTGTATATAACTAACTTCACTAATGTAAGCGTCCGTCCGCCTTTACTAATAGAACTGAACTATGTAATTAACTCAGCTGATTATGTAAGTCAGCCCCCGATCACATAACTAATGTTGTATGATCAGGGACTCAAATGAATTAAGTCCCGAGCACAGCTGCGTCTCTTTTATATAGCTGCAAATACCTTCTAAAAAAGCTCTAGAATGTTCGATCGCATAATAACAATAAACGCAAAAGGTTCAGTCGACCGGAAGTAATTAAACACGTCGCGATCTGTTTGCCTACGTAGCCCGGCTGCTAGCGCGATTGCGTCATCGCCATAAATAGATACTTGCTCATTGCTGCAGCGATGGCGTAGCAACAGCGGCGGCGACAGAGGGCGTTCCACTTTACAGTATATTTATTCATCTCGTACAAAGGCGGATTTAAATTAAAAACAAAATATATGTGAAATAGCAACTTTAATGATGAGAAGACCATATAACTATGATTTGAATTATAGGTTATGGATTAATTTTGTCTCGTCACATGTGTATGATTTACTTATAATATGCGTTGACGGACCAAACGCCGGAAAAAAAGTGAACTTTAGAAACATACTCGTATTCTCCACACATTAAATTATTCAAAATATTATGACATAATTTTCATCTATAAATACTAATCTGTATCAAGAAACTTAAATTTAAATGACAGTGTCACATAATTTCTAATATCTTAGGTGCCTGAGCTAATAAATTCTAATGACCCTTTACAAAATAGAGCATTGGAAGATGCAAGTCTATTAGTTTTAGTAACATAAAATTATTTTTTCTACAACTGTCAAGAAATGTTTGTGCATTGACATCATTATGCGAAATATACCATTATTTCATTCATAACAACGTGTATTTCATTCGCTGTGCACATTAATTCGTGCACTGGGAGTATGATTTTGTGCACTGGGTGCATGATTTCGTGCACTGTTATTTCGCACGCTGTTCACATTATTTCGTGCACTGTTTACATTATTTCGCGTACACTTCCAAAATCAAACATAAAACGAAAAAAAAAATTAAATAGAGAAAATGTTGTTAATTTAATAAATTTTGTATTAAACTTGCGTAAAAATTCAAAATAAAACATGTCACAGCTTGTACGAAAATTCAACTGTTCTGTCATATTGATATGATGTCAATAGAGTTTTTTTTAAAATAATTAAACCTGATTCACTAAATTTAAATTTAGAAAAAATATTGTGTACATTTTGTGCCCGAAATATGTTTAGTGCCGTCAGATGATTTTTTGACTTAACTAAAGCTTAGTCAAAAAACTTACGTCCACTAAATATATATTTTGCGCACATGGTACACACATAACTGTTTAATATATTATTAATTAATACTGTACGTAAATAATAAACATTTATTTTTATATACGTTAATAATACACTAATATTAATGGGTAAAGGAAAACTTTTGGAACTGTCAGTGGTTAAAACTTATTTATTTTCGGCCTCTACTAGTTTCAACACCACATGTACTTTCATAAGGAGCTACAAAATTATTGCGGAAATAATACAAATATCTAGAGACAATTGAATTTTTTAACATACGTGAAAATGTGTTTTATAATTATAACATTGAGAATATATATATATATATATATATATATATATATATATATATATATATATATATATATATATATATATATATATGAGCCCAGTCACATATGTATTGGACCCAGGAGATTTGTGCCGAAGGTTATTTCCTGAGGATTAAAATTTATTATATACTGGTTGTCTACGGAGGGGCAGATAAGTGTATTATATTCACTCTGTAGCTTTAGCAATAAAATTATTTTTTCAAAAAAATACATGGGTCACTAGGTAATGACGACAAACTGATTATCTTATTTTTTTCTTCTTCAAATTACTTCTAAACTGTCAGTTATCGGGAAAACTGTGTCAAATAGAAATGTCACAATATTATGGTGTTTATCTAATGGCGCACAAAAATAAGTTTTCTATTGGTATAATTTTAAGATACAACACAACTTATATTCGTTTCTGAGATACCTACTTATAGTGTCGTAAAAAAAAACCTGTATATTAAATGTTGTTAATATATTGCTGAAAGTACAGTCTATTTAATATACTTGTTTGTTTTTCTATAAATGATTTGTATATAATAAATTTTAGTTCTAAAAATTGATTTTCTGCACAAGGGTTATTTGGTCCAATACGTATGTACAACTGGGCTCGTAAATAACATAAAAATACACATACAATAGTTGTCGAAACTAATAAAAATGAATGATATTGTTCATTTTGAAACATATGTCGTCAGATTATTTTTGAAAATAAAAATTATTTTAAGGATAACACGTTTTTAGTTTTACACCCTACGAAAAAACTGATGTTGTGACAAGTATCTATGTTGCGAAGGTCATATATAAACAGCTAAACTTTAAGTCATTTATTTCTTCTTATTGTTAATAATTTTAAGTAAGTATAAACCATTAACCCGCGAAATTTTTGTTTGAATTGTATTATATCCTGTTAATAACAGTTAATATTATTACAAACTAATATTTAGTTTTTATTATTATAATGAGAAGTTATAGTGATTAGTATTTACATTTTATAACTTATATGTATATTGAAATTAAATTTTTGCCACATACCCCATAGTAGAGCTTTATTTTTTATATTATCTTAGTTATATTATTTATAATTTTCTCGAAAGAAATTATATATATTAGTAATTACGTAAAAATTGTACTCATAAAATATTTTCCAACCATAAGGATTACCGATTACAAAAGTTAATAAATAAGGATTTGCGAATTGTTCGGATTTTAATTTTTTTACAGGGAACTCTTAATATTATTATTCTTCTCTCAACAGCAATTTGCATAAATTAAGAAAAATGAAAAATGATTAGCATTTTTGTGGTGGAAATTCAGTTTATATTTAGTGTGTTTGTCTCTGTAGGATAATATAATATACATTGGCTGGATTATGCGGTGGCTTAGGAATTTTATGCTCCATGTTATTTCATTGCCAACCCTTGGATGATTTGTATGCCTTGTGCTGCGTCACAATAAAACAGGGGACCTGGTTTTGTGCCCCATTTTTATGATACAATCTTGACAAGCCTTCGCACAGCTCACTATTGAATTGTTGCCAAATGCGATTGGAAGGATGCTAAAATGTCTGCCATAACAATCAACACAAATTACATACAGTCTTATACAATCAAATGACCAACAAAACTTTTAACAAAATAAACAGAATCAACGAGAGACTAGCCCCACCTAAAGGTTTCTATCTATAATAATACTTCTTATCAGGACGAATTTCAAGTGGTTTACTTAGTCGCTTAATAAGCGGAAAATATAATAATTAAATTTCGCACCCAAGAAGTATTAATCAAATAAATGGATTCAAATAATTTGAAAACAATAATTATTTATAAACTATTGGTTGGTGTGCTTTTTTTAAAATTCATACATAATCCAATCTTTTTCTATCCTTTGAGTATAGATGTAATATTGTTCTTTATTCTATACCATCCTTAATGAAATTCTTTCATTTGATTCTAATCTGGATCTATGCTTGTCATCACGAGTCGTCCATACAGATTAAACTCCAGAATCCATGACATAGACGTTGAGAAAGGAAATACAAATCTTTTTTTTTCATTATCCGTTTCATAAAAGTTTAACGATGCTTTTTACATAAAAATTTAAACGTCTATTCAGAAATAATAATTTAGTGTGTAACTTAAGCACTGTTTAAAATAATCAACGTTGATTATAATTTTGTTCATTCACAAACACGGTAACTAAATATGTAAACATCGTTTAAAATAAATACCGTTTAAAAAATCAAGACTGTGAAAATATGAATTGGGACGCAAATTCAATTATTAAATTATTATTGAGTCTGAAGCTTCTTGACTGTGAAAAATGTTTGTGAAGAGAAGAAAATTCCTGGATTGCAGTCAATAAAATTTATTTAAATCGGCCTCTACCGGTTTCGGCAACACATTTGCTTTCTTCAGGAGCTATAAAAATTGTACAACAGATTCATTTATGTTTTACAGTGGTATTACAATTCTAACTTACGTGATTTATTCTATTTTATGCATGTAAATGTAACGTATTAAAAATACAAAAATAACAGGTACAACACACATTTGGACGTCACAGTTAAAAAATAAATAAATAAATAAATATGATAAGGTACTCTAAAGTCGTCAAAAATACAAATTTGTAAAAAAGTTGTATGTAGGTATTGGATTTAAACAAATAAAAACAGTTGGAAATTTATTTAGTAACTTCAAAGCAAATATTGATAAGAAATACAAAACTAATATAATTTATTAAATTCCCTGCAATGACTGCCCAGCTCAATATACTGGTCAGACGAAGAGATATTTACAAACAAGAATGGATGAACATAAAAAACTGTAGCAACAAAACAACAAATCTTCAGGCCACAATTTTAATTTTGACAACGTTAAAATTTTAGACACAGAACAAAATCTGCCAAAGCGCTTGACACTAGAAATTTTACATATAAATGACGATCAAAACAATATTAACTTAAAAACAGACACAATTAACCTCAGCAAAATATACACAAACATTTTAAAATTTAACAATAAAAATAAAAGAAGAAACATTACATGAAAACAAAATAAAAGTAAGAATAATGAAACATATAAAACTTTTAAATAAATGGCGGTAAACCTTCCTAAAAAAACTTTGGAACTTAACATGTTCAAACTTATTTAAAATTTTTCAAAGGGTGTAAACTTTTTTACAAATTTATATTTTTGACGACTTTGGAGTACCTTATCAATTTTTTTTAAACTGTGACGTCCAAATGTGTTTTGTATCTGTTATTTTTGTATTTTTAATATGTTACATTTACATGCATAAAATAGAATAAATCACGTAAATTAGAATAATTGTAATACACACTGTAAAACATGAATGGATCTGTTGTACAATTTTTATAGCCCCTGAAGAAGGCAAATGTGTTGCCGAAACCGGTAGAGGCCGATTTAAATACATTTTATTGACTGCAATCCAGGAATTTTCTTCTCTTCCCAATTAAATTATTATATCTGTCATACTGCTGTCATAATTGGACATATACATGTTGAAATTAAATACGAAACTGAAATTAAAGATAATTTGAAGAGATTTTGCAAATTTTTATAAAAAAAATTAGAAATGGATACAAGTTAAGTTAGAAAACGGTCAGAAAATTGGACGTTGGAAGATAAATTTTAGTTATTGAAGATAAAAATGTGGGTAGATATCACAAAAAAAGTTCATGCTGACAATATATCTAAATTTGCTTTAAAAAGAAAAGAAAAATCGATAGATATTGACTGGCAAATTTGAAATTTTAAAAGATCAGTTTACGAAAGACAAATTGCTATGAGGACAGTACGGACATAGACAACGTACTGCAAACTAAAACTCTGGCAAACAATGAAACTATTTCGGCCACTACCATAAATTTAATTGTAAATTTAAAATGTAAAAGATTTCATGTAAAAAATTAACAATTTTTATTTTTAATAATATGTAACGGAAGAAATACAATAATAATTCATAATACTTTACATTACATTTACTTATAACATTAATTAAAGTTAAAATAAATATACTGTGTTCTAAAATTCTAAATTAACCTACGTTTATATTCATTCAGTTCCTTAAATTCTACAATAATTTATAAAATTTCGTCAATTCCACTCAGTTTGGAAAATATAAACCACGCCAACACCTTGTTTAAATTTGCATGTTTAAATTGCTGTCTAGTTATGGTAACTACGATGAAAAGTATGTATGAATGAGTAAAATGCGTTTAAACAGGGTTACTAAGGATAAACATTGTCTAAATTAAAACAGTGTTTAAATATTTAAACAGTGTCTAAAAAAAGTAGTCTCTGAATACAAAAATGAACGAAATGTCAAAAATAAGCAGTGTTTAGCTTAAACACTGTTTAAATTTTTGTTTCTGTATAGGCCTGTTCTGAATTCTGAATTTTTGTGTGCCAGAATTTTTAATTTACTGTTTTTTGCACGAGTAAATTTTACTAAAAATTATGGTAAATATGGATTTGGTGAAAAATATCAAACAAAGTAATACGTCAACAAAAAGAGGTATACTACGGTTAATCAACGCTCTTTTATTGACATATTGCATGCAATAAATCTGTTTTCCCATTAAGTTTAACTTTGAAAGTGCCTTAGAATGTGAAAATTAGAACCCAATATTTCACACTTGGAAAATATTTTCAAAATTAAAAAGCTGGAAAATTTACATTTTTGCCTATATCTAGTGACCTACGCATTTTTCCGCAAATAACAAAATATCATTAAAATGATCTCCTAATGGAGCAAATTTTGTCTAATTTCACAGACTTCTTATCTATTATAATTCTCGAGATCCCTATGTTGAACAAGTTATAATGTCCTGTACATTCTGTACATTTGAAATAAAATGTGAAAAGATAATTAAACTCTTTAAAATTTTCCATGACTTACCTGACTTCTTTAATAAATAAAAAATACAGATTGAATTGGTATAGAAAATTACAAAAGAAATATTATTATAAATTATTAACTATATAGGTATGTATTTTTTCCGTTGAACGTGTATTAATGTATGGAATATTATTCGTTAATGACCCCCTTTTAATGCATGATTTTTATTAATAAATTATTTTAATGGGCAACCATAAGTACCACATACCATTGATGAACAATTGTCAAAATTCCAATTCAGTGAGATACGATCAACGCTAATATACTAACATCTGTGTTATTTGGCTATTAATGATCTCTACAATTCTGCACACACATGATAGTTAAATAACTATCAAGTAGAGAAAATAGTAAATAAACTTTCAATTTAATATTAAAGTTATAAAAAAAAATTCAAAAAATAACCTGCTGCTCTAGCGAATTGCATTTAACTAACGATAGGATTTCCTATAATACCAGCATGTTTCTGCTTTTCATTCAAATTAGAGACATCGCAGGACGCATGAAAAAATTTAAAACTGCGACCGGAAACCAGACCGGAGCCAGAGGCCAACTCACATCCCAAGATTCTGTTGAATAAAGATTTTTCAAGAGTTCTCGGATAAAAAAATGATGACAAGCAAATTCTATGGCGAATATTAGATGAGCTCCTCAGTTTTTTCTTATGTGTTGTTTATTGCCAAATTTAAATAAAAAAATTAACTTCTTTTGTCTGCTTTTCCTTTGTACTGTTTTCGATTTCCAATAGAAATTATAAGAATTCCGATTACAAATTTTTGTAATTGAATTTATTTGCATAAAGGAACTCACCACTCGTAGTGGATTTTATTAAAGCGGTTCTGATTTGAATTAAATGCAGATCGGAATAAAATTTAGGAAATTAATTATATTACAAACAAACCATTAATTTCATGCTAATTATTTTGAATGGTAATCCGCGTATAAAACTTTAATCGTTCAGATTAAATCAATATTGTGAATTATCCAATTAAAACTGGCGAAAAAGTTCAATGAGAATAAAAAGAAAATTATTTAATATCCTGTAAAGTTTTGCGAATAGTTGTGGGAAGGTAATTAGTTCCCTAGTAAATGTGTATTTGTGGGATAATATTGAAATATATTTTTTTAAATGCATTAATTAATTTAAAATCAATTTTAAATTAATTTATTTTTCTTCCTTGTATAATTATACTTATTTTATATTTTAGTAATCATTTTAACAAATCGAAATTACATGGTGTTGTGACTACAAAAATAGATATGTATCTCTTTGATGATTTTCTATCTACCTGGAGTACAAGACGAAAAAATGTAACAAAACTATTAAAGGATAACGCAACACTACAATATCACAAAGTCACATAACTAGGTGCATAAGCAATATCACTTTTTAGTATGACGTTCATAAGGTTTAAATTTTATATGATTGATTTTGACAAAATTTATGTTATATTTATTATGTGAAAAAATGACCTTACGAACAAATTTAATATAGATACAAAACTACCCAACTAACACTGACCGACGGTCGACCAAAAAGTGACGTCGATTTTAGGTTGAATTTAAGTCATATGCGGCCGTCTAATTTGACGTGGATGCGACGGAACTGCGACGTTGATTTTTGGTCTGAAATACGACTATTTAGACGTCTAATTTGACGTCTATACGACGACACTGCGACGTTGATTTTTGGTCTGAAATAGGACTATTTAGACGTCAGATTAGTGGTCGCTATGACGATCATATGACGACTTTATATGGTCATAATTAGGTCTATTTAAACCTTTGTCACACGTCTAATTTGACGTCTTTCCGACGATTATTTTTACTTTATTTTTAATATTACTAAAAATTCATATTCAATTTTTAAATTTATTTAATTTGGCAACTTATAATTGTTTATGACACACGAAGGTGTATATTATTTTTTTAAATATCAAATTGATGTTTTATTTTTTCTTAATACAATAATATAAACAATAATATTTAAAATTTTGAAAAACCCCAAAAATTTCAAATTTATTATACATTTTTATGTAATTATGGTTATCCGTCATCGTCACCGAAATGGATAAGCAGTGATAATATTTATGTTTTATTTATTAAAAAAAAAATATATTTACATTTATATACATACGACTGTGAAAAAGAAACAATTTTTATCTGTTATATTTGTGGTACAAAAATCAAAGCTACTATTATATTGGATGGGGTCTCGTGGCCGCGTGCCTGAGTGTTAGGTCGCGAATCTGGCGAACCGGGTTCGATCCCGACCGACGCAAAATATTTACAATTTTAAATGGCACGAAATTGGCCCCTGTGGAGCACTCTCCACGCCAGCAATGAATGCCCGTGAGGTGACGCCTGGTAAACGACCGCACAAATATGTCATCATCATTACCGGTATCTGTGTACAAGGCAGATTGGCACACCCAGCGATGGGTAATATGCCGTGATGATATATTTATTTATTTATTTATTATTATATTGGAAATTTTAATTTTTAACATTTTAAACAAAATCTAATAGTGCTTTACAAATAAATTTTAAATCTTACAAGAAATGTTATTAAAAGAAAATTTATTAAGGGATCTTTGAGTTTTGTATTTACAACTTTCCTCTGAAATTAAAAGGTCGTAAAATAAAAAAAATATATTTTCTACATGACAGATTTCAAAACAGACCCTCCATGAACAAAAAAATACAATGACAATGCAGCACAGCATGTCACCAAGATGGCTTCTGTTGCTTGTGTAGGCAAACATTGGCAAACATACCGATTGATGTTAAAATGCTGCGGTTTGTTATTGTTTTTTGTTTTATTAATATATTTTCATACAGAAATATTTTTTTTACACTGGAGAAGAAGAGTGCCTTGTCTCAAAACGTGCTTATACAAAGGAAGAACTGAGCTTATAAATATCTAGATATCAATTTAGAACTGGCGTTAGGTTACAAAAAACCAAACGATAATATTTGTACCAATGTTTTTGTTTTGTTATGGTAAACGTATGTAAAATGTAACATTTTTGAAATTATACTTATTACTGTTTCTTTTGTAGACAACATTTTCAGAAGTTTATCGAAAATTCTTCGTAAGCGTATTATACAACATATGAAAAGGCATAAATGTACACACTATATTTGTATTTTGCAGTAGCTTATGTTCTGAATTGACGACATTGTAATCCGTGACAGTAACAGGTGAAAATCATCAGGTGGCTAAATCCATCAACTTTAAACAATGGCCATAATAGAAGAAATTTATCTTTCTATTTTAAAATCTAAACATGAAATGGTTGATAATATAAAACAAGACATTCGAGTAACAAGCCAAAGCAAAATTTTCTCATATTTAATTGATTAACTATTTATTTCATAATAATTACAAAAATAAATACCTACTCTGACACTGAAACTACTTTATAATTCTGATTAGATTATATAGTTCTCAAAGGAACTATTCCTGGGTAAAGATAAGTTAATGTATAACAAACAGTTATTATTTTATCTATTATTGTTACATATTAATTTGAATACCTGCTAAGAATAGTTACTGATAATTTTCCGGATGAAATTGTATTTTTTGCTTTTAACAGCTAATGCATCCAATATGATCCAGAAATTTTGCTAAATTTTCATGTATTCTTGTAATCTCCATTTCTGTTAAATAAATGTATATGTATGGTATAATATTGATAGATGAATTATTTAATTAATTTGAATTATCATTTTTTTTTCAGGAATTCTATGTAGGTTTAATATTTTATTGTATTTTTACCTCTCGCCAAGAGAAGTATTGAATTCATGCTAAAAATCGCATATCCAGATTTTAGTGAATAAGCACATTTTAAGGTCCCTAGAATTCGATTATAACATTTTTACGATGATGTCCGTGTGTGTGTGTGGATGTGTGTGTGTGGATGTGTGTGTGTGTGTGTGGATGTGTGTGTGTGTGTGGATGTGTGTGTGTGTGTATGTGTGTGTGTGTGGATGTTGCATCCACGATTTCTTAAATACTATAAGACTTAAGACATTTTTAACTACGGATTCCTCAATCTAACAATAATGGGAAGAGTTGATTAAGTTTTGGTAACAATTGAACAACTGGAAGTAGTAGTTACAAGAAAAAATCTTTTAAATATTATTTACCGAAAATTTATGTAAATACTTATATTAAAGAACGTTAAATTCTTTATTCCATAAATATAAATTCATTATTATATCTTCTATAGAAATGCATATAAAATAATTTGATGTAAAAATTCTCAATCAAGGCAAGAAATTCAAATGTTTGAAATTGACACATAAATGTCACTGTCAAAAATATTTGTATGCCACTGTCAAAAATATTTGTACATCATTATGAAGATTATGAAAATGAAAAAAAAAATAAACAACGCAAAAGAATATACGTAAAATAGAATATAAAAGGAATTTGCGAAAAAATAACGAATATAAAGAAAAGGAAAGTAGAAAAAGAAAATTTCAGGATATTGAATATGAAGAAAATGTATGTATTGTACATAATTTATATTAAAATATGGCATAGATTTTGCAAATATATGTGAGAATAATTTTGCAGTGAGGCATGAATATATGTATTTGTATTTAAAAATATTTTTCGTTTTATGCGTAGGTAAAATATCTGGCGAGAGGTTATGTGCTGGCCACATCAGATTTTTTATTTAAATTTTTGTCATACAATATACTTCAAAAATAAATTGTTTATTTTTCCTTGTAATTTTTCCTACCTATTTAAGTTATTTTTGGTGTATATCCGTCTAAAAATGACGTGGAAACAACGTCTTAAAATGACGTCTAAACAACGTCTTAAAATGACGTCTAAACCACGTCTGAATATGATGTCGAAACTACGTCTTAAAATGACGTCGCACATCTCCACGCTGAGACGTCTTCCGGACGACTATATGACGTGAATTAGGACGTCGATTCTAGGTCATTTCTGTTACTTGGGTAAGTATACATGTAATACATGTTTGTTAGTTAAATAATTGCAGTATGGTTTATAAACTTGTATTTACTCAATATATATATATATATATATATATATATATATATATATATATATATATATATATATATATATATATATATATATATATATATGTCGGAGATTGTAATATCAAAGCATGTCGTAACGATCATTTAATGAATCAAGTATTACATGAATCACTTATAATCTTTTAATTGTATTGTCGTAAACGAAACGTCAAGCATTGTAGGCTATAATGCTTGGATGGAATCAGTGTGTAGCGGTGCTCAGGGAGTGAGTGCAGGTCCGCCTCGCTGAGATCATCACGTTCATATTATCGCTGTGGTTCTGAAATAGTGTTGGTCGACATAGAGTTTGCCAGTGATACTACCCCCCGACATCAGAAGTGGGATTCGCCTGCGATCCACTATATTGTATGTGGGTATTTGTTCTGTTGGTGAATTATAAAGTGAAGTGTAGGGCCAAGCAGGTTAAGATGGAAAGGCCGTCTAGCAATTTTTGCAGGTTTTCATCCTAGGGCATTGACCAGTAACAAGGATTCCGTCTGTGCCCCACCCGGAGAGTGGTGACGTAATTGCAAGAGCTGGTTAAGTAGAACCGTGAGTAATGAGTACTGAATTTATTTTAAGCGATCTTCCAATACTGGTAAGAGATTTTATTACAAAGCTCAAGATATCGTTGTGAGCTATGTTGGTGGCAATTGGGTTGCTGTTGTAATAAAAGCAATTCGGTCAGTTGCTTGTTGAGAAACGAGAGACGAAGTCGAGTTTTTTGTTTATGATATTGTGTTGGCCGATGATCCGGATTACCGATCTCCATATATGTTATTTAAGATATTATTTATTACAGTAGGTGTTCATGGCAGTTGTTATATTTTGATTGATGTTTTGTCATTGAGCTTGTATGACGTAATAAGTATTTAATTTTTGGTAGCTAGATTCTACTCCTTTACATCGTCTGCGACGTGACAATATTATTAAACTGAATGTAGCTCATGTAGTCACAGATCGGGAGTATCAACCAGTTTGCGATTTAGTTAGTTATTTGTGTAATAACAAACGAACTAATACAAATTCCTTAAAGTGTTTCGGTATGTCAAGAAAGATTGTAAAATGTTTTCATTGTACAAGTTTCGCAAACTAACAGACACGTTGAGTAGGTACACTGCAACCTTGAGACACTTGATATATCGTTACTTACTTTTTATCCAGATATGACCGATGCGGGTGCAGAACCATGGTGTACCGAAATATAAATTATAACATTAAATTTTCACTGGGCATCTTCAGTGTAGATAGTTAATGGTGGAAATATGTTGGAAAACTATGCTAAAGATTAATATTTTATTAACTGCAGATAAAGTTTACTGAGCTACAAATTGTTATTATCATTATAAGGTTGAGGGCTTTAAGCGCTGGTGACTTTTGTCACCACGACCAGTAAGATCTGCTGTAGCATGTTTTGACTGAATGTCTGGAAGCCACTTCAAAATTTTGATGAACTGAAATTTGGTATATTATAGAACAATGACTAGTAAAGATACTTGTCATAATTCAAAATCCCTTTTGTTAAGAGCTGATAACTCTTTAACGTTCATCGTCGAGGGTGAAATGAATATATCCAGGCTATGTATTATGACTTTTCAAGTATCCACAGGAAATGCGTAAGACTCACTTATACTACGGTACCCATTTTAGCTTTGATTCACAAGTGAAAGCAGCCTGGTTATCTGACGTTATGTAGATTGCTTCTCCTTTGAGAGCTTGTTTAAGTTTATTGAGCACACAGATTTATTGCTTGAGATATAATGAAACCGTTGTGTATGGATTCCTTTATTTGGCAGCACGGACCAAATAAAATCGATCCAGTTTCTGCTGACTCTAGTTTAGAAATATCCGTAAACCAGGACAGAGAGTCTATTTTGAAGAGTGGCCTTACTACTGTCCAGCGAAGGCGATTACCAAAAACTCTCTTGTGTAGCTTTTGTTTCAGAAGTTATGAGTGGCCTACGAGATCTCCAAGCTTGAAGTGTTTTGTCTTGCACAGTGCAAAGACGTTGGCCCCAGAATCTATTCCATTACTGCACTTGGACAGGTATTCATAGCGCCTGTGGTATGTGATACAAAGAAAAACTATCGTTGCGCTTCCGCAAAGACGCTTGTGCTGTGTTTTGTTACATTTTTGCCGCCATACTAATGATGCATGAGTGATCATTGGTCCAAATACGGTCATGTATGGCCAGTGGTTCGTTTCTGCCTGCAATCTCTAGTTTTTGCTAGAAGGACAGCGGCTTGTGTCCGAGGCTGCTACGGGATTTGTTTTGATGATTTTGTTAATGTATAAATTGCATGTGGACTTTTGAGTATTCAGGTTTCAGGTATCTGCGTTGACATTAAGGGTAATGTGATTGAAGTTAGAGATCGATGCATTCGATCAGTTACCGTACGATGATGCTATTTGGGAAAAATATTCATGACAGTGGCGGGAGAGCTGTAATTATGGACGAAGTCTGTACCAGTCTGTCTCGAAATAATACGCCAGAATTGGCGAGCATCCTGCCCAAGATCTACGAATGAGGCGATGTGTAGCACTGATAGTGAGAGAATGTATTGGATGTACCGTGTTAGCGTGAATAATATAGCGCTGTGCAGACAGTTCAAATCTGAGTGAACTTTTATTAATTGTTCATGGTATAATTTGTATGAAGTTATTCAAGTTCCTGCACGTCCATGTTTCAAAACCCTGAGTCGTTACGGATGGAACTTTCATGAATATTGAAATTTAGGTACAAATATGGTAGTGGTTTGAAATAGTCCCTGAGTCTATTCCCAGAACATACTATATGACTTTATTGAATTTCCGGTGAGCATGGTCGTAGCTATAAAACTTGGCGTTTTGGTTTTGATGGGGCTGTGGCCGATCAGGCTCCTCGTGACCGTTTTCGGGGTGACCATTCTAGTTTTGTCAAATTGTGAATTTGTTGAATGTTTAAATTGTGGCAAGCTAGATCATCCGCAGAGGAGTTGCACAGGATAGCTCTAAGTATTATTTACATAACACATGAATCCATGTTCTAATTTTTAAGTAGAGCGGTTCATGCGTACAATAATGAACCTTCTGGAGGTTGAGACCACAATTTAGTTAGGCTAATCGAGTGGATCGTTGAAAATCCACAGGGGTGACTAAAACTTTGAAGAGCCGACAAACTTTTATAACAAAAGTGGCTAAGGAGTAATTGAGGCGTTGGTCTGGAGATTGGTTATTTTCGTTAAATTCTTTAGAATTATTAACCGTGATGGAAGATGACATGCTACTGGATGCCTCTGTCATGGTGTTTCGGTATGCTACTCTGATACCTCTGCCGAAGGTAACATGCTAACTAGGTGCCTCTGTCGTGTGTGTTTTCCAGTAAATGAATTGGGAAGCGTGGCCTAAGACGACGAGCTAAGTTTTCGATTTGCCATAGGATTTCTGATTTAGGACCTGAATGTTAGCAAACCAGTAATAATTTGTTTTGTATGTTCTAAAGGCCCATGACTCTAATCGCACTTATAAATACGCACATGACCAAATTAGAAAAATGTCAGAGAGAAATGATATTTCTTCCCTAGGAACTAACGAAGAGCCAGGTTCTACACAAAATAATTAAAACTAGAATTGTCTATAGTACAATGAGGGTGTTCCATTGCTAGGTAAGCAATGACGGTGTGGTTTTCCTGAGCTGGATAAGCGATGACGGAATAGTGTTCCATTGCTGGGTAAGCAATGACGGTGTGGTTTTCCCGAGCTGGTTAAGCGATGACGGAAGGGTGTTCCATTGCTGGGTAAGCAATGACGGTATGGTTTTCTTGCGCTGGTTAAGCAAAGATGGAATAGCGATCGATTGCTGGTTAAGCAATGATGGTCTGTCGCTGTTGGACAAGCTATAACAATGCTTGAATACTGATATTGGTAGTCATGTATTTACTGGTGAAATGTATTGTCACAGAATTATGTTTTGTTTGACGTCTTGTAAAAAAGGCGTCCATTAAATAATTTAGTGTACTATAGCTAAATTTTGAGCTTGATATAAATGTGAACAAAGTTGTAACTATTTGAGCACTTATTGGTCAGAGATAGCCGAGCGAAAATACTGTGGATAAATTCTTTGTTTTCAGATAGTTCACACGAGGACGTGTGAAACGTCAGAATGGCCGTGTCGGAGATTGTAATATCAAAGCATGTCGTAACGATCATTTAATGAATCAAGTATTACATGAATCACTTATAATCTTTTAATTGTATTGTCGTAAACGAAACGTCAAGCATTGTAGGCTATAATGCTTGGATGGAATCAGTGTGTAGCGGTGCTCAGGGAGTGAGTGCAGGTCCGCCTCGCTGAGATCATCACGTTCATATTATCGCTGTGGTTCTGAAATAGTGTTGGTCGACATAGAGTTTGCCAGTGATACTACCCCCCGACATATATATATATATATATCTAAATAGTCAGTGTATGTTATAATACGATTTAATGTGAAGTATTTTGTTAAAATGTTAACAAAAAGTAATGAATGTTAAAATTTGGTCTCACTAAACCAGAACATACTAAGTATTTAGTGCAAGTGTGCACCGAAAAGTCGGTATTCTAAATGGTGTTTGACTAAGAGTCGATATATTTCCCACAATAAAAATATCTACTATGTTATTAATAATAATAACTTAATTTGCATGACAATATTATTATTAAAAAATCCGTGCCGAAAGGTCTTTTATCTTAAGGGCCATAGTAAAAAATTCCTACTTTTACCGACTGTTATTTTTTTAATAAAGAAATTGGAAAATCTGATATTTATTAATCGACAAACTTATATCCAGTCTCTTGAAATAGATTATTAAGAGCATGAGTAAAAACATTCAAATCGTTTGAAAAATAGCTTAAATATTGAGTACTTTCGGTTGCAGTTTTCTCAAATGTAACAGAAAATGACTTTAAAATTTAAAGAAGCATACATTAGTAGTTCTTCTAGAGCAAGAAGAAGTTTCATGAGACTTAATTATATAGTTTAATTATAATTAATAAAATAGATATTGCCTATTTTAGCAAAAATTTTAAAGTTGATTATTTGACTTTCTGAAAAATTTATGAAGACGAAAATTACGTCTTACCCTAATAATTGATGTATATTTTCAATATTAGAAAATAAAAATTATTTATTTATGACAGTTTTTGTGAAAACTGCACTGAAAAATGTTACTATATACACAATGTTAACAGTTTTACGATTTTGCCGCTGGGAGCAACAAGACACTTTACATCAGAGGTGTCTAACCTACGGCCCGCGGGCTGCATGCGGCCTCAAACTCCTAGCAATGTGGCCCGATAGCGGTATAAAATTCTCACATTAATATATCACTTTTAGCACAGACAAACTTAACCAAGACCCGCAGCCAGCCGACGCATAGCGTGCAGTTAATTAGTTACCACGATGGCGTTACTGCAGTAACTATAGATTACACTCGCACAATTCAGTCAGAGACAAACATAAAATAATACCGACTTTATTTACTTGTAAATTTTAACTGTGAGAATGTAATCTCAGTAACGCCATCTACCACAATCATGCTAACTTCTGCAAACTATCTGGATTTAGGAATTTAATAATAGGTTTTAAAATTTCCGAAACAATCAACCAATTTTTTGACAAATTTGCAACTTCAATTTTAGTCGACATATATAAATCAACAGCGAATTTTTAAATAGACGTCATAGAATTGCAATCCGATATTCAACTCAAACAGAAATTTGAATATATTTCTTTATTAGTTTTACAAAACGTATTTTTCGAGAGAAAAATATCCTTCGCTTCACGGCCACGTCTTATTTATGTCCTCACTTTTTGGTAACAAATATATATTTGTGAACAATTATTTTCTAGAACAAAGCACACAGAAAGTAAAATTAGAACAAAAATTACTGACGACCACCTAGGATCGCAATTTCTTCTTGGAACCAAACATTGACGCTTTGGTTTCCCAAAAGCAATGCCAAATATCGCATTAGTATTTTCTGTTTGCTTGTTTATCAAATATTTATAGTAAGATACTGTTAAAAAAAAATAAAAGAAGTTTCATTACTCATAATAATTATTTACATTAAATATTTTACATGCGGCCCAAAGAAATTCCATTCCACTCATTACCGCCCGGGCAAGTCAAAAGGTTGGACACCCCTGCTTTACATCATCAAGAGAAAAAGAAAAAGGTATAAAAAAAATTAATTACTTTCGATTAATCAATTAATTTAAAGAACTGCACAAATTTTCACATCTGAGGAGCTTGTTTTCAAACGCAATTTCTGAAATGTAACTACTTTTGAGTTATAGATGGCATTGTCAATTGGTTTGTAAGTTTCACTGCCTTGCGTCTACGATTGACTGCCGGGCCCGTAGACTTTGTATGGAGGCGGCAGTAAACCGTAGACGCAAAATAGCGAAACGAACAGACCTATTGGTTGGCATAAAGCAATATATTAACGTCAAAATTTACGTTCAAAGCACATTTTATCAGCTCTCAAAAGGCAATTGAATTTTGCATTTGTTTTCAAAAAGAAATTTCATGAAAAAAATGTTATTTTCAAAACGTTATTTCTGGTTTTGAGAAAATCAAAATTTTCTGAACAGACTAAACTGATTACTTTCTTAAAATAGTAAGCTATGAAATTAAAGTAATGGTAGTATAATGACAGGTATCTAAATATTTAATATTTTACTAGAAATACGCTTTACAAAAAAAATATATCACGATTTAATTGGAAAAACTAAGAAAAAATCGATTTCAAAGATAAAAGTCTTAATTATACGATATGAATTATATTATAGACTACTTTCAAAGATCTTGTAAACACGATCGTAAAGCATCGAAGTGCAATCAAGTAACTGTTAATAGTGCGCTAGAAGCTAGGCGAAAATTCTTTCGCGTGACGAACAAAATTGTTCCAGATGGAAAGCTATCGCAGTTTATATTAGGGACTAATCCAAAACATAATGTTCCAAAACGTAAACCTGCTGCCAGGTGACAGAAACACATAAAACAAATAATCGAATGAAGTATAGGATAAGAAAGATTGACCTAGAAGTAGAAGAAAAACACGAAGACTGTAATTATCAGGAATACTCTGGTAGACAAATTAATTTCAAAAACTGTATTATCACTTACAAAGTAGTTTTCTTATTTCATATTTTGATTTCTTGTAATGTTTTTATATAATAATAATAAAAATCTGATGTGGCCAGCACATTACCTTCCGTCAGTTCTATGTATTTTGTACAAATTTCATATAGAAATTCCTTGCTAAAGATTATATTTCTTGTACTTTACCTTCCGGCAGTTGCATGTATTTTATGCAAATTCCATACAGAAAATTTATAGCAAAAGATCCTATATTTCCAGTAAAATTATAATACAAACACACTATAGGTACGTTCCATCGGTGTCAGAAATCTTACTACTTCTTCTAGTAGAACCTCAATGATCGTTCTTTTGCGTCAAAAAAGTCTGAATATTCCTACGAATCATTCCAACTTCAGAGCTGGAAGCGCTGGTTGGAAGATATATAGATTGGAGATAAATTCAAAATTGTACTAGCCGACTGTCGCGCGTACCTTTCTGTTACATTTGTCAATGTTCAGATTAGACTGTGCTCAAAGAAATACCTCCTTTACATTTTTATTATTTAATATATTTTTATATAATTATAATCTCTGTAATAACAACATTTTGAAGATCCAAAATAAACATACAAAGTTAGCTTTAGTTGTTAACTAACAATAACACATAAACACTCCCACTGTTCTATCGTATTTATTTTTTACTTGACAGTTATTTGCCACTGAGCGTTCTATTGCTTTAAGAATATTCTTATTCTAGTAGGAATATTTCTGACACTGATAGAACGTACCTTATGCCAATTTCACTTGACACTGACATCTTTCAATCAAAATTTTCTTAATATAGTATAGTTTCCATAGCTATGGCTACTATATGAAATTTAATTTCTTTATAATTTTTTAACTCTGTATCCATTTAATATTAAGTATAAAATGCAGTCAAATCGTATAGAGAATAAAATATTATTTAATATTTATAATAACATTAAATGTGAAAAAATGATATTTAACATAGTTTTTTCAAGAAAAACTGTTAAAATCTTCAAATGAGGGTACTGCCGGTTGTCCAATTCTAACCAAAATCTAATCAGCTCTTCACATGGATGTAACGAATAGAAATACGAAAGAATTATAATTTTTAGAATTGTAGTATGGAAGTTATCGTAGACGAAAATTTTGTTACACACACACACACACACACACACACACACACACACACACACACACACACACACACACACACACAGAGAGAGAGAGAGAGAGAGAGAGAGAGAGAGAGAGAGAGAGAGAGACACATACATACACACACACATACAGACATCATCGTAAAAATAGTAAAATCGTATTCTAGGGACCCTAAAACGTGCTTATTCATCAAAAACTCACCACCGAATTTTTTGACCAAAGACAATACCTTCCTTACCTAAAGGTGACGGAAGGTAAAAATAATTTCAAAATGCAAATGAAACCTTTCAACGATATTAAACTAGTATCTTGTCGAATGGATGATCAATTACATTTAATTAAACCGTATCTCGAGCCAATAAATATGAATATTTCAGTTAGAAAAATTGTTTGTTGTTTGTAAAGAAAACTTTTTTTTCAAAGGAGTGAATTCTGATGGAATATAAATGTTTTGTAAAAATGTTATTCTTTCCCTTTTAAAGCGTTCGGTTTATTCAATTTTACATTTAATTATCTATTCTATATTCAAATAATACAGGCAAAGATATCAACAAACTAGATTCCTACGGAATACTCTATACATTTCACAGTTATCTAAAGTAGTATTTTATTATGATTGAGCACTAATATTGAATTGTTATTTTTACTACAAAATTTTACTTTTACTATAGAATTTTACTTTTAGATAAAAAATCAACTACTTATTGTCCATCATATCCCTTTTTGTTGATCAACAATGCTCCTCAAAAAATTCTGACATTCTAAAAATTCAAAATTTAACAAAAACTTTTGAAATATATTAAAAGATGTCTTTCAAATTGATTCAAATCCAGAGTTCGTTTTCAAATAAATTATTTTCTGAAAATAAATAAAGATCCAATAGAAATATTGTAACTTGAAATTGATAAATAAAACTTCTTATACTTACAGGTCTATTCTAAAGGCACCTCGTTAAACGTTAAAATTTCAACGGAACCCGTTTAAAAATTATATTTTAACGGATCCGTTAAAATTTCATATTCCAAAGAAATGAAAAAACGGATACGTTAAAATTTAACTCCAAAACGGACTCCGTTGCGTTATAAATGAGGATAGATACATATAATGCTCTTTTTGTTTTTTCATATAAGCATTGTTGACAACTATAGAATACCCAATAAACATATCTATGTATATCGTCAACTAATTTAAAAACTGTAAAGGAATGAAACACTATTTTTAATACACATTTATATTATACACGTAGTTATTCTATATTACAAGTTCGAAATGTATTTTTATCAATAAATATAGTGTTATTAGTAATATTAATAGTTCCTTACATTGCATGCACTGTTCGTAATATGCCATGGAAACACAACCGTAAAAAAAAAAATTGTTGCAAATATATTATTTTGTCAAAAAATAAATCAATTTAAATATTATTGTAACATGGGACGCCCGCCGTCGCCGCCACTGTAAGCGAGTGTCTATTTATAGCGATGACGTAATCGCGCTAGTAGCCGGCCGATGTAAACAGTCTGGTCGCGACGTATTTAATTACTTCCGGTCGCCTGAACCTTTTGTGTTCATTGTTATTATGTGTTCGAATATTCTAGACTGTTCTAGAAAATAATGGCAGCTGTATATAAGGGACGTAGCTATGCTTGAGGGACTTAGTTAGTTACATGGAGAGACATAGAAATGTTCATATAGACTGTTAGTGAGTTTGAGAAGCACAGCAGTATCGTGGTGAGCGTATGCAGTTGGTGTTGAGTAGGTACTCGGGAAGTTACTGGTATATTGGGATAGCTGTGGATGTGAATACTCGGTAGTGTTGACGAGTATTAGGAAGCTATAGTGTACGAGGACAGTAACGGCGAGTCTGGAAGTTACTGGTATATTGGGATAGCTGTGAAAGTGAATACTCGGCAGTGTGGACGAGTATTGTGAAGCTAGATATACAAGGACAGTAACAGCGAGTTGGAGTGGATACTCGGCATTGGTGTTGAAGAATTGTGGCATACAGATAGTTGGTGATACTGAGGCTGTGGAAGAGAGAGAGTTACATAAATAAACAGACAGTGAGGTGAAAGGTGTGACTTCTGTCCGAGCAGTTGAATATACAGACGCTGTTGAGTCAGTTGAGTATATAGACGCTGTGGAGGTCGGTAGGCGGACAGTTGAACATGATATAAGTATATAGTCATATAAATATAGTGATATAAATATCGCGTAAACAGTCTACAAGAGTCTGCAACAGGCCGGCAGTCTAACATTGGAACGCGTAGTGAAATAAATAATTGTAATATCATGGAAATAAATAGTAGTGTTAATTGGTTAAATAAATAGTGTTAGTGTTATCTAGTTAATTATAGTTCTAGTCTTAATTAGTTTTTAATAACAATATTAGTAATAGTAACTTTTATTATAGTTTAATAAACACTTAATTTTAATTAATACTAATTGTCTAATATTTACACTTCACCCAGATAAATATAAAAACGTTACTATTGGTGTAAGGTGTGGGGTTAATAAACTGTGAAGTGTAAATTAAAAATAAATGAAATGAAACTATTAAAATTAAGTGAGCTGAAAGTACGTGATCTCAGGACGGAACTGGAAGAACGTGAATTGAAATCAACAGGAAAGAAATCAGAGCATCAAGAGAGACTGCGTCAAGCATTAGTCGGCGGTGGTGAAAATCCTGAAGATTACTTATTTGAAGTTCCGTATGATGATTACGACATTTGTAAACTAATAGAAGAATATTGCAGAAAAGAAAAAGAAAATTCTAGAAGATTAGAACAAATAATAGATGATCATTTTACAAAATTAAATCAAATATTAGAAGAAAGTTCTAGAAGTCTAGAGCGGAGATTGGGGAAAAGTTCTAGAAAAGCGGAGGAAAATTCCGGAGCACCGGTTAAAGAATTAATGGAACGTTCTAGAACAATAAAAAGGGAATTGGAGGAAAGTTCTAGAATAGCGGAGGAAAATTTCGGTGCACTGGAAGAGGAAGTAATGGAACATTCTAGAACACTAGAAAAGGAATTCAGTGAGAGTTCTAGAAACGTCGAAGAAGATTCTAGAATTTTGAAGAGGAAATTGGGATTAGAATGGGTGAATTCTGGAAAAGTCGAAGAGAATTCTAGAATTATGGAGCAAATGTCGAAACGGAAAGTGGAGAAGATTTCTAGAAGATCTGAGGATGGCCTTCGGGAGTTTGGAGCCGACGTAGCTAGCGTGGTTCATCTCGCACATCCTGCGGCTCCTGACAGTGAGTTGGAGTGCCTGGGCACGCAAGCACTCATCTACGCATTTCGAGAAAGTAAAACTCAGCAAGCACTGCACTTAGCTCGGCCAAAAACGATTGATGACGCTATGTCATACGTATTCAATCATGAAGCTGCCAAACAAGCTTCACGCAACCCATTGCGAGTGCGAAATTATTATGCTGAGCGAAATAAAAACACCGAAGTCATAGAAGAGAAATTGCAACAAACTATAGGCAAAGTCTTTATTAGAAGAAAGAAACTCCGCTGTTACAAAAGAAGACGAAAGAGGAAAAGGAAGAGAGCGAGAGAGAGAGAACGAGAACGCGTAAAGTAAGTGACCAAAAAGAAATTTAACACGAAATTCTAGACATAAAGGAAAAGTATGAAGAGAGTATGGGCAATTAAGATCATCTGGAGGGCAAGAAGGGCCCTGAAGAAGAAGAAGTAGAAGAAGAAAAAGGGAGAAGCCAACCAGAAATGAATAGTCTCAGACGAGCAACTGCCATCACAGTCTAAATAATTTCAAAACTAAGTCAGAAGACAGCGAGGAAGACGCGTGTGGACAGCTCGAGTGAAAAAAATGAAAACTAGAATCAGATGACGACAATGACGCTATCTCTCATCGCAAGGAGGAAAGTCAAGAAGAAGAAGCCCAAGAGGAACAGGACGTGTGGAAATGGTGGTAGGAAGAATGCGCTTGTCTCAAGACGCTGAAGAAGTCGCTGGTTTATACGCTAAGACGCTAATCCATACAACCAACATCATCTTCAAGTACTGGCGCAAGTGCATGAAGAAGAGAATTATGAGTTGAAGATGAAGAATCAAGAGCTACAAAACAAGTATAGGTTCTGTATCACTGATGGGCTTAAAGAGAAGATTGGTAGCTTGAAGTATCTCCTGGCCAGAAATGGAATGAAATCCGCCACGATCCCATCGTCACTACTTGGCTCGCTTCCTGGTCTGAAAACAACAAGTGATGTTGAACATGGGCAAAAAGGCTTGACAGTAGTATAAAACTGCCTACAATATGGTCGTACGTTTCGGTAGGAGCCGGAAGAAGGTACAAGGAAGACTTGAAGAGAGTAAGTGAATTAGACAGAAGGCGGGGGCGTCGTACTTCATTGTTGAGTTGACGCTTAGGGCTAGTAATGAAAAAGGAAGACCAGGCGGATACTGTGGGTTGTTGCTCAAGAGAGTGGAGCATATAGAGCTACACGAACAGGAGGATGAGAAGTATTATGTCGTCGTGTTTGATTTCTCTGAAAGGACACTATCCGGTGTTACAAGGAGGTTCCACTAGCAAACCGCGTTTTCAAGAATCTACAGCTGTTCATGGAGAATGAAGCACTAGGTGTCGATCTATTCGACCGGTTGAACACAAATCTTGGAAAAACATCTGAAGGAATATGGATAGTCTGAAGACTAAGATGTTCTGTTACCTACAACGCTTCGCGGCAAAAGATAATAACTCAAACTGAACATCGATTACCACGTCATTAAGACTTCTAAAAAAACGCCAAGGGTAACACATGGATTGCGTCATCACGAACTGTTCCGGGACGAAACAGTCTTAAGGAGGGGGCAGTGTAACATGGGACGCCCGCCGTCGCCGCCACTGTAAGCGAGTGTCTATTTATAGCGATGACGTAATCGCGCTAGTAGCCGGCCGATGTAAACAGTCTGGTCGCGACGTATTTAATTACTTCCGGTCGTCTGAACCTTTTGTGTTCATTGTTATTATGTGTTCGAATATTCTAGACTGTTCTAGAAAATAATGGCAGCTGTATATAAGGGACGTAGCTATGCTCGAGGGACTTAGTTAGTTGCATGGAGAGACATAGAAATGTTCATATAGACTGTTAGTGAGTTTGAGAAGCACAGCAGTATCGTGGTGAGCGTATGCAGTTGGTGTTGAGTAGGTACTCGGGAAGTTACTGGTATATTGGGATAGCTGTGGATGTGAATACTCGGTAGTGTTGACGAGTATTAGGAAGCTATAGTGTACGAGGACAGTAACGGCGAGTCTGGAAGTTACTGGTATATTGGGATAGCTGTGAAAGTGAATACTCGGCAGTGTGGACGAGTATTGTGAAGCTAGATATACAAGGACAGTAACAGCGAGTTGGAGTGGATACTCGGCATTGGTGTTGAAGAATTGTGGCATACAGATAGTTGGTGATACTGAGGCTGTGGAAGAGAGAGAGTTACATAAATAAACAGACAGTGAGGTGAAAGGTGTGACTTCTGTCCGAGCAGTTGAATATACAGACGCTGTTGAGTCAGTTGAGTATATAGACGCTGTGGAGGTCGGTAGGCGGACAGTTGAACATGATATAAGTATATAGTCATATAAATATAGTGATATAAATATCGCGTAAACAGTCTACAAGAGTCTGCAACAGGCCGGCAGTCTAACATTGGAACGCGTAGTGAAATAAATAATTGTAATATCATGGAAATAAATAGTAGTGTTAATTGGTTAAATAAATAGTGTTAGTGTTATCTAGTTAATTATAGTTTTAGTCTTAATTACTTTTTAATAATAATATTAGTAATAGT
Organism: Harpalus rubripes; assembly: GCA_963082715.1. Lineage (NCBI taxonomy): Eukaryota > Metazoa > Arthropoda > Insecta > Coleoptera > Carabidae > Harpalus > Harpalus rubripes. The sequence continues at coordinate 47,834,207 of OY720452.1, forward strand.
AACTTTTATTATAGTTTAATAAACACTTAATTTTAATTAATACTAATTGTCTAATATTTACAGTTCACCCAGATAAATATAAAAATGTTACTTTATTATGGAAAAAATAAACAAGAACGAACTTATCTTAAATTATTTAGAAAAAAATTGGGATTTATTTGCGTTCAACAAAAATGCAGGGGCATTTATTAAACTTGTTGCTTCTTTATTCAACCGAAATAAATTTATAATAGGCAATGTCACGGAATATCCATACATTTGTTCATACTTTAAATTTTAAATAGACAGATTCATTGGAAAATTGATAAATTTGAGAAAACAACTCATCTTCGTTATTTCTTTTCATATACAACGTGACCTTGATGTGACGTCCTCGCGACCCCATTTGGGGTGGCGATCCCTAGTTTGAATATCACACGATCGGCAAGGTTTTAAGCGCCGGACTGGTTTGAACGATTTAGAGTAGGTAGTATTTCGGTATACGAGAAAGCAGTTGAACACCGATATCTGCCGTCTTATTTCTATGTACTGTTAGCGTGATTGAAATTACATGTCGTCCGTTATATGCCAAAGGGACGAATGTGTATTTTACTAGTTTTGAGATAAATGCGTTTTAATATTCAAATTGTTATAATAAATCTGTTTATAGACTCAGGTTTATGAACATATATAAAAATAATTTGTTTAATAAGTAAGTTTTAATAAAAAAATTAATAAAATATTTTTTTCCAAAATTTTAGCACATTCGTTCTTTTGGCATGTCAGTATATGTCAAATTTTGATGATTCGGTATATTTTCAATATAAAAAAATTATAAGATTTATTGAAAAAAATATTTTTTTTGAAATAAATTAACATGTGATTGTCACAAATATATAAAAAAGATATTTTACCTAAAATTACCTAGATATATTATTCGCTATCAGACTTATCTTCATTAGGTTCTGGTAACCTATCTCGTACATTTGCAGAATATTTAAAAATTTTGTAGTACGCATGGTGTTCCCTAGGAATCGTAAGATCCTGACACATTTTTTGTAGATCTAAGTATTTTGCTTTAGTAATAGGTAATTCAGAATCATATGCTTTTTGAACAGTATAGTTTAACAATTTTCGGCCTCTTTTGGACTTTAAACCACATTCAGAAAAAGGACTTTCGAAATTAATTTTATAAAATATTTTTGAAACATTTTTTTCATAGCGGACAAAACAAATTTGTCTCCAAGGAAGAACTGGAATTATGTTATTTGCCAGCTCTTTAAAATTAAAAAAATCACTAAGTTACATTGTTTCAACTATAAATGGCTTCGGATTAACTCTTGAGCAACGAATTATTTGAGCCCAGCCCTCTGGTACGTATACAGGTACGTATTTAGAGTTTTTTTCAATTTTTGAATGAATGCTATCGCATTCCATCTCCGTGTGTCCTACTTCAAAAAACTTATGTTCAATCTCCTGTAAAGTTGGATGTTCTTTCAAAAGTTTTAAACACATTGCAGCAAAGATTTTATTTTTTTGCTGACCTCCACATCCGTCAGACATCATTCGAACAATTTTAATGTTTGAGTGATTCATTATAAATTTATAAATACAACTAGAAATATCATTTGCTCCTCTGTTTCCAGTTGTTTCATTCCACAAGAAACAATGAGCATCTCGATTCCCTAAGTTGTAAGTTATTAAATTGTAGACTGCAAATTTTCTTAAATAAAATATTTGTCCCGCGCTACCCTTCGGAGTTGTAAGAATAGCTTGTAGGTCAAAATTAAATGCTAAAACATCGTCTCTATTAGATGCTTCTTTTTTGTCTTCGTCTCTAGCTTCTCTTGATAAATTACGCCTTTTTAGATGATTTTCATGTTGCTCATTATTTAAATTTTGTTCCTCAAATGTCATGTTTATAAATCCTAAACAGTATTTACATTGGTCCTTTTTTGGTTTAAAAAAGGATAACTTATATTCATTAAACACGTGCCTATATTTATGAAATGAAAATGATGTTCTATTCTCAGTTCTACATTTCTCTTTATATAATCCATGCATAATAGTAATATTTAACGATGCATCTAAATATCGTCTGTCACTCGATTTACGTTTTTAATGCGATTCTACTGCCGGGAAAGAGAGAATATGGTCCCGCAGAAATTTTTCATCATCATCGCGGGCTTTATTATGGGGAACATGTTTTCCTCGTAGGTCCTTTTGTAAAATACCATTAGATACCTTATTAAATGCACCTCTTATAAATGCGTCAGTGATGTTGAAAATTGCCATAAAAAATTCTCGGCAAACATCTACTTTTTCTTCATTGACTGTAATACTATAAAAGTTGGTAAATAATCGTCTTGAATTCCCCAAATTACGGGTGGTACGTTTTTTTGGTTTACGCTCAATGTGGTTCAAAATGTATTGCCTTTGATCGTCTATACTCCCTAAATCTCGAAAATGATTATACACGTATTTTCTGGATTCTTCAGTTACTAGATTTGAGCAGTTGTGAGGTTTGTCTTTACAAGATGCTGGTAACATTGGTCGGGCTTTATAAACAATTCCTCTGTGCCCAATGTATGACGTACCTTGAAGTCTGTTTTTAATCCTAATATTTTTTTTCCATGCGTCCTTATTCAACTTTCTTTTTTTCGGAATATCTTCATATTCTTGATTTTCCAATTGACGAGTAGTAACAGCCTGTTCTCTATTTGTTTTTTGTTTTCTTCTAATTCTTCATTATGTCCTGATTCTTCATTTTTTTCTGCATGTTCATTTTCTTCTATATCTTCATATTTTGATGTTTCTGGGGAGGCAGATAGAGAGGGTTGAAATGTCTGTGAGTCCGTGTCGCTGGCATTATCACTACTCTCATCTATATTTTTAGTATCTGTGACAAAATAAATTTATTAAAAATTCTACAAAACATTTAAAATAAAATATATACCAATGTTTGATTGATCATTTGCTTCTGAAGGCTTCATAACTAAAAGTTTATTAGTGTTTCCATCATCTGAAGTAACCTCTACGACTTCATAATTCATAAATTGCTCGTCATTATATACTAAAATAATAAAATAAAAATGAATAGATAGAATTTATGTTTGAAATTACTTACCAATGTTTTCTTGATCAATAGGTAAAAATTCATTATCTAATGAATTTTCCAAAGTTCGAGGTTGTGTTTCTACAGATCAAAATTAACAGAATTTAAGCACATTTTTTTACTTTGTGATGAAAAACACTTACCCTCATTAGTGTTTACTAAACACATATGAACAATCCGTTCGGATCTTGTTAAGAAACTCATTTTGTATTTACCAGTTCCAGAAGGGACGAAATTTGGCGCAAACATTCAAGTTCAAATGTGAGGTTAGAAGTACGAACTGTGAAAATAAGAATATTCCAAAGGCGCGAATCTGCCACATTCGTGCATCACGCTGAGTTATTTTGCTATAGTTTTATTCTAAAATAACGAATGTGGTACATACGTGTTTTTGGCATAATGCCATTTTTATACTTCATACATTCGTGATTTGGGTTTTGTAAATTTGAAAGGTCAACTTGTTTGTTACATTTTCGTGCCTTTTGCAGATAAAAATATACTAACCACGCAACACATTCGTGTATTTAACTCAAAACCGCTAAAGTTGCACATTCGTTCCTTTGGCATATAAGGACGATGTGAAATATTTTTTCAATCGTAAATATATGTATAATTATAAGTTAAAATGTAATTGAAAGTTAAAATTATGTTCCCATTTATTTATAATTAATTATATATCATGGAACTCTTGTGACATCACAAGTGACTAATGCGCATGCATAGAACGGATGGCGAGATCTGACTTTTTGCACTTAAATCGTAGCTTGACGCATACACACTTCCAGCTTTTTAGCTTGAAGTGAATTCTATTTTGTTTTTCAAACTATTCTACAATACTTAATAATGGATAAAGATACTCACCTTTAGGAAGTTAATTAATTTTCTTGAAATATTTGCACTAATAAACTTTTTCCCTAACAATCAATATTCAATAATTAAAGTCCACACAAATGAATACAATAATACACAAATGAAATAAATAGAACCAGTTGTTTGCACAAAAAGAACAACATGCAGAACTATAATATTCACAACACAGAACTGTCACTGCTTATAAATGTCAAAACCTGTGGATGTAATTTTTACTATAAGTACGTCATTATTAGAAAATTTCATTTTTTGAGAAATTTAAGTATCTTTGAGTGAAATAAAATATGGAATATCACTTTTGAAGACAATTTTTATAAAAAAAGACACTAAACTCCCATTACGTTGATTTGTAAAAAAATAGATATTAAAAAAAGTAAAAATTTCTTAGTTTATTTTAAATTTTCATCTGCCATATACCCACGTCTATAATAAATTCATATCTCCGAAATAAATAATTTACAAAATAATATTGACATCCAATCAAACAATAAAGTTTTTATTTATTTATTTTATTCATTTATCCCCGAAATAAGTAACACAAAACTACAAAAATAAAATTCAAACAATAAAGTTTTTATTCATTTATTTTATTTATAAGATTAAATATGTATTATGTATATATATATATATATATATATATATATATATATATATATATATATATATATATATATATATATCATGAATAGGCATCTTTCTGCAACGTCGAGGATCAACTAGTTCCGGTAATAAACACTTATGATAAAAATCTTTTAATTTACTTTTCATTTTTGTTTCCCAAAATTCATTGTCCCGTAAAATGGTTTCTATTTTTAATTTATTCGGTCCTGTCCAAACTCCTAACAAACATACCTTTTTATCTGCAATATGCAACTGCCCCTGAATTTGGTAGTACCAATCTTGATTCGTATTGATAATGAACTCTCCGTCTTTATTTTTTCTCCAGAAAGTAATTTTTTTCTGATCGATAGCTTCTTCGGGAGTAAGTCCAAGTCTGTATGCCGTATACGGACATTTAATTTCGACAAGTTTGTCATTGTCTATTAGTCCATCTGGTGAAGCTCCAAGGAAGAATAAATGTTTATCTACAAAGAGGCCACATGGTTCAATTGAAGGCAGATTTTTCACAATTAACATTTCTCTTCTGGCGGAATCTTCATATGTTTTACCGTGTTCTATCGACTTAACTTTTAAAGTTTCAGATTTGTACAAAATATTTTCCACGAGTTTCGAGCTATTTGATTTATTTTTTCTCTTGCACACTCGAGCAAAATTTGATGCTGTTAGCAACTTCCTCCTTTCTTCCATCTATCTACCGCTACTACTTTGAAAACGGGTTTCATATTCCAATTTAATTCACTCTTCTTCCGATCTCTCTATATTTTTAAGAAATTCAGTTTCCGTGAGTTTATAAATATTTCCAATTTTAAATGGCACAAAATTGACCCCTGTGGTGCACTCTCCACGCCAGCAATGAGTGCCCGTGAGGTGACGCCTGGTAAGCGCCCTCACGGTGCAAATATTTCATCATTACCGATATCTGCGTACAAAGCAGATTGGCACACCCAGCAATGGGTAATACGCCGTGATGATATATTTATTTATTTATTTTTTTATAAATTTCCTCTGACAAATCTGGCTTCTGGCAATTTTCACCATAATCAGCATGATCAATTTTATCTGTTTTATTATTGCCCCTACGATGGTTACGGAAAGCTGCTTGTCTTCGCAAACGATCTTTTTTGACTTTTTCAAATCGCCTCAGGTCCATTCTTCTGACGATCTTGGAATTCTTATTTGGCATCACATTTTGAAAGCTCGCATGTGGCATTTTTGTGTTGTGCGAAACGACAGCGGCTGCACATCTAGCTTTATATAAATTGGAAAGTGAATAATTAATGCGCATTCCACCCACAAATTTAGCAACAATAGAATTAAATTGTTCGACTATATTACTATCTCTGTCGAAAAGTAAACTCCTAGAATGATTAGCAATACTATAAAAAATATTCATTACACTGTTCAAAAATTGTCCAGATAATTCATTTGTCTCGTTTACTTCATTAGTACGTTTGCAAAAATATTTCTCACAATTTGTGTGATTTCCAAAAACATGGTTTACCACATTTATAATATCTTTTCGTAACGAAAGAGTGGCTTGTACTTTGTTTTTTTCTTGTTTCCTGTATTGAACAGCACTTTTAATTCCCGTGCGCATACGCAAAATTTTACCCTCCAATAATTTTCTTTCTTTGCGGGAATAGCATGTATTCCCAACTAAGTTTTTTAATTTTGTGCAGAAATTTCGCAGTAAATGGTTCCGACATTCAACCTTCTCAACTGTAATATTGTTATAAGGACGTGACTCAAGAATTTTTTTATAGGTACTGCTGTCACCGTCACCTACCATTTGAAAATATTTAATTCCATATAGTTCCACACTACATTCAAATCCTTGCACTAAAATATCAGATTCCATACTACTTGAACTACCAGAAATTTTTTTGTGCATTTGTGGGGTTTGGTTTGGTATGTGTTACCTCTGCAGCAGTAGGAACAAAATTTGTTTCGTACACCTATGTACAACACTTTACCAGTATGTTGACCTACAATCGCTGCTACTCCTGATAATGCGTTGTAATTGTTTCTATAGGATCGTTTAGACCAACATCCGTCGACTACAACAGGGACAAGTGGATATCCATTTTCATCAACAGAATTTATGCTCCGAGCGTAATCTGCTTCCTGATCTGCGGCTGCCTTCATAGATTCTGCAGAAATTTGTTCCCATCTTGCTGCTACTTCGTTATGTTTTTTTTTGGTACGTAGCGGACGACATAGAAGGAATATTTATCGACGAAAAAAATTCTTCCAAATTATAAAACCCTCCTCCAATTGAAATAATTGCGCTCACAGCGGCAGAATTTATGTCTAAACCGTCGTCTGGGTTTTGTGTATGTATAGTCAATTCTCCATGGCACATTTGACATTTTAATATAAATTTGGAAATCAATCCTTTTCGTATTTCATTTTTGATAATAAGGTTTTGGAAAGTACAACCAAATCTTTCACCATGGCTACATATTTTTACCAGGCTGTCGAAAAAATATTTTACATCAATGACACGATTTCCTTCTATCATATCTAAAAAAGGTTTGTCAAATTAATTATTATATAAGTACATATTTTTTAGATACTTACAACTATTAGATAAGCCAGTTTCTTCACTTCCATTAGAATTTGAAGTAAAACTCGTTTCTCCGTTTTGTTCATTATTACTCCCGCTAGGATTATTAGTAATAATAATACTATGGTGGACAGTTGAATTCCTTATATTTGTGGATACATCAATAGCAGAATCTGACATCCTCTCTGTGTCAACAATGGTATTTTCATTGTCTCTTCTCTACAATAAGCGGGGGTAAATAATATTTCTAAGCCAATGTTAAAGTAAATTATTTATTTACCTTCATCCAATACTCTTTTAGTAAATTAGCATTACCCTTACGTTTTTTAGTTCCATACGGTTTTTATACTCGTCCCATTATAAGCTGGCATTTTAATTAAATGTTATAAAATGTTTATATTTATAATTTGTAGTTTGTGGGCTCGAGTATTTATTTAAAGTATTTCTTTATACAAATTTAAATTACATAATATATTATTTTTTATATATCAAGTGCTGAAAATCTTTGTCGACCAAAACGGAAGTTGCAGCCTGAGCGAAGCGAAGATTGCAATCGTTTGTGTTCGACGAAGGACTTTCAACACGTGTTATACAAAATATTTTTTGTTATAAGTTTATTGTTAGTTTTAGCACACTTATCTAGTAAGAAGACTTAAAATTTTATCTTCTAATATCAAATTCTCTTGTCAACGTAGACACGGAAACACAGAAGCACTCGAGCACTAATTGTGTAAGACTGAAGAAAACTTGTAATAATTCAATACTTTTCTCGTTGTATATAGTATGTATGTAGTCAAAACGAGGTAAATAATGCTTCAGGTACATCTTCAACTCAAGAAATTGCTTTCCAAGAAGTGAATCATCTTTACCTGTATCGAATTATATAGAATAAAATATACAGGATATATAAATCAAAAATTTGCAACTACATATAATAGCCGACACGGAGCTCAAAGTTCAAATCGTCCATATACCTACTATTGAAAATTGAGTTAGGTAATTTGATGATAGACACGTCAATTTCATATAATGTGTATCTATTTATGGTTTTTACGAAACCGAATAGTAAATTATGTATTGAAATTTTTCATAAAGTTTTCATGGACCACCATGGGGGAAGGGGGCATGTATCTCCGTATATCGCTGGATTCGGCGCCAATTTTGCAACAATACAATAAATTGTAATTCAATAATATAATATTTCTTTCATTATATTTATAAATTGTGTTAGAGAAAAGTTTATAAAATAAAGTAGGGATACATTCGTAAATTTTAATTATAATTTCACAATTTTCGTAGTAGGTTGCGAGAGCAGCAATCGACTCGTACATTACTCAGAAAACCCCGAGGAAACCCCTCATTATATGCAGGTCAAAATGAATATACAGTTTTACGATGTTTGTGTGTAAGCGATGATGCCCTGTTATAAATCTTAAAAATTTACTGAATTTATTCGTCAGAAATCTTTAAAAGCTAATAACCCTTTTATTTAATATTTTTTTCCAGCGGAGTTTTCGGCATTGTTCTCAAAATACTGAAATCTATGTCCTAACTGGAGTATATAATTAATTGCTTTTATAGAAAACGGTATATAGTGAAAGTAGATTCCTCGACAGAAACATAATTTTTATTTAAATATGATAATAAATTATTACAAAATATATAAACTTGTTAAGACCTAGAAAAAGGTTGGACACCTTAAATTTAAAATTTCAAATCAATATCACTTTTAATAATCGAGAAATTACATGTTGAAAATGCATTGACAGTCCCATAAGAGCTGTAGGTAGGGACTGGCCTTAAAAATCCATGTTGACGACGTAAACATACCTATGCCAAAATACAAATATTATATTTCAATAAAATGTAATTATTCGTAGAAGTATAAGCAATATTACCTCTGTTCTCTTTCTTCTTCTTTAATTACAAACTATAGATGATTAAAAGAGCCATATATATGAAAATAATTGATAAATAATGTCAAACACAATCACCAAATTATCCGTTTATGACAGTCCGATAGATGGTTTTAAATTAACGGATCCAATAAACGGAATTCCGTTCAGTATCAAAACGGACCAGTCCTTCTGAATACCGAATTTGTTAATTTTGTCCGTTAATTTTTAACGGTCCGTTTTAAATTAACGGAATACGTTTAGAATACACCTGTTTCCGAAAGCCATATTACAAAACATACAAAACAACTAATATTTGACATCACCTATAAAAAGATAATATGCAGGCCACCATTGCTAACTTGAGAACTATAAGAGCTACAAGGACGGTTAAATGGGCAAACAATTTCTATTTCACAAGAGAAATTTAAAGAAAAGAAAAAAATTAATTTTTGGACCAGTGATTCTTATTCGTTAGAGAATTTAATTCTAAATTCAGTGATATAATATTTTTATTCCTTTATAAAACGATTTTTTCGAGAAAAATACATGTAAAGTTATATATTAATTTGATTAAAATATGGCTATAATAGGCGTATCATGAATGGAAAAAACGAATACACGTTAATTTTTTACATAGAATTAGAATGACATCGAAAAAATACGTAAATATTTTGTTTGCAATGACATTTATGATCAATTGCAAGAACAAAGCATTCACTTCTGTCGGTCAGCGCACTCTAATTTTATTATCTTTTAAATCTCCATCTTCGGGTGTCAAGATTACACGTCTTATCGTATTCTGCTTATTATTTCCTTTCACTTCTTTCTGTGTGTTGCTTTTTTCCTTGCTTCTTGATTATTGATGTTGTTCCTTTTTAGTATTTCTTCTGCTCTACTTTCTTTCTTGGCCTTCCTCTTTTATTTTTCTTCATTACTTTTGCATTCCACACTTGTTCAGCTTGTCTGTATATCACTAAATTCGGAAATGAATTCTCACTGGCCGAAAAAAAATATTGTTCTTTTCTTTAAATTTGTCTTGTGAAATGGAAATGGTTTGCCCATTTAACCATCTTTGCAGAACTCTGTATAGATGAATTTACTTGAAAATCTATTCATGAATGAAGTCTTTTAAATATTTTGAAAGACTAATATTTAGGTATTGTTTGCTAAATATGAAGAGCAAGGGAAAAAGGATGAATGTCCATTCTAGCAAAATGAAATGATTGGTCAACTAATAGATTGAAGATGGGTCTTTCAAATTATATATGTAAAGAAGGCAAAAACGGTAACAGTCCTAAGATACAAGAGCTTAAAAGGATAAAGCCCCAAGCATTTTTGCTTAGTAGATTTACTAATCAGACTGACCTACGTTTATCTCGACAATTCAAGCGGCTTGAAGTATATTATGACTTGAAAAATCCTATTGGTTTATCTCAGCGATTAAAATTAGGATTGACTTATTTTCAATCTTCATTAAATTTGTATCGACTAGAAAAAGATGGTTAAATACTATACTATGCAGGCAACCAGACAGGGAGAGGTATACGATATAATTTCATGCTGGATATATAACCTCAAAATCTGAAAATTGTCATTTTATTTGACTTCTCTTTCAAGAACAATAAAAAAATATTTGTTTGTATATCACTCCAAATATTTCGCTTTTAGACAATTATATTAAGTTTCATGTCGCGACTTTTATAAAATGTGATAAAATACAAAAAAAACAACAAATGATATGAATTTATTAACACTCCAACATATTGCGGATATGCGCATGCGTAGTTGCATTACTTGAAGCTTCGCTGTTTATTTCGGCAGAATTTAAGCCGCTTCATAAGTCCAAGCCTTTTATTTTATAGCCTTAACTTGACATTTCCAGCGGCTTGAAATATTAATCTCGATCATTTATTTCGAAAAATGAAAAGGGATTTACTAAATTCAAACGGCTTGAAATGTCGAGATAAACGTAGTCACTGTGTAAAATTGTATTAGGTTCCTCTCGACTTATACAATGTCTAATCTGATTTTTGGACTTCAGTAACTTGCTTCAAAAATCAGGTTTCATCCCTTAAAATTCGCGATCAAATAACGTACATTTTGTGACATTCATCTTTTTTCCCCATGACATGACTCTTCATATACAGTTTTTCTTTTCTAAACTCCATTTATAAATTAATTGTATGAGAGGGTTACGTACAGGGTGTAAATTGAAAACTGGAACATAGGCATTTAACATGGCAAATCAGTTTTTCTTCACGCAAACGTTACCTAAATATTTTATGCAAAAATACTTCAAATAAAAGTTATAGATTTGAATTCTGCATCTAAATAATGTGAAACGATTATTTTACCTCTTCATATAAACGTAAAGTTGATAATAAAATTACAGTTTTTATGAGCTTTTAGTCTAGGCAGCCAAGGATCTATGACAAAAAATAAACAAATGCGTTGATTTTAACTATTAATTAGAAGTAAAATAATTTACCTTCCTGTGTTGTGTGTTAATTTATTATTGTAATCTAAATTTAGTTCTAATAAACAGTTAAAAATAATGCCTTTGTTTATTTAATGTCATAAATCCTTGCCTGTCTAGACTAAATGCTCATAAAAACTATAAATTTATAATTAATTTTTACGTTTATATGAATATGTAAAATAATCATTTCACATAATTTAGGTGAGGAATTTAAATCTCTAACTTTTATTTGAAGTATTTTTGCATAAAATAATTAGGTAATATTTGCGTAAAGAAAATCTGATTTCCCATGTCTATGTTCCACTTTTCGATTTACAGCCAAAATGTATACGTTAAAAACAATGGTTGTTGCAACGAAAGAATTAGAAAACAAAATTCAATTCAAAGTCAAATATCTAAATTTACCTATCTCGGTATTTTCATCTTTACTGAAATTGTCTGTTTATTTAACGTCAGTTATATTAGTAGGATCGTATAACTTCTTTAAACAAGTATTATTTACGGAGATGGAAACGGAAAGAAAAAATTTCTTGAACTTGCAGTCAATAATAAAATTTATTCATACCGACGTTTTAACGATAGCATAGTCTTTTTCAGGAGTTCTACAACAAGAGCCAAATAAATGTACTTATGAACACATAATTACAATAGTATAAATATAATTACAATAATATATGACATAGAACTTACAGAATGGTCAAGTTGAAATAAAAACACGTTTAGATAACAGCGATATATACATCAAAAGTGGGATATTTAAAAAATAGTTTAAAAAATTGTTAAAAGACAGATCACAGGATGAAAGTCGTCAAAAATTAAAAAAAAACTTATATTTGATGAATAAAATAAAAATGGATGTTTACAAAACTATAATAAAGACACAAAGTAACAGTTGCTGATTTTTTGAACAATATGAGATTAATTAATCCTTATCTTATATTTAAAAAAAATATTCATCAAATATATGTTTATTTAATTTTTGACTACTTTCACTCTTTGATCTTTGTATTTTAACTATTTTTTACTTATTTTTTTAATGTCCATCTTTTAATGTATATCGCCGTTATGCACATATGTTTTTATTTCAACTTTCATTGTGTAAGTACATACTATTGTAATTATACCGTGTGTCTGTCATAAAGGTGTACAGGTTTTTTGCATTTTCCTGCTCGCCTAATTATTTTAAGCAAAAACGCGTCTAATAAAAGTTTTAGGACATAAAATTCTGCATCTAATTCAATTTAACAGAATTAATTTTTCATACTTTGTAACGACAGAAATTAAATATGAAAATGTCGAAAATTACGTTGAAAATATCGACAGCCATGGAATTGAACAAAAACTAAATAAATGCTTGACGTTTTATCTATCACAAAGTAAGTTAACTTATTTAACATCCGACTGGTATGTTATTATTATCATAACAACCCTGCTTTCAGGGTTGTTATACATATACCAATAACACCCTAGAGCGTGTTATGAGTTGTTGCTATGGTAAAGTTATTAATAAATTGATATTGATACTGAGATAAAGCCTAAAAAACAAGCAAAAGCATACATAGCGACCTACTCCGCAAATTTTATTAAAACTTTTTGCCCCGTAATCCGTATAATATAAAAAATTATAGTCGGACGTTAAACGTTGAACGCACTACGGGAGTTAAACGGACAATAATGCCTTCGGTCAACGTATACGTCTCGAGCCAGAGGATCTCGAAAAGTATACTGTTGACCCCAGGCGTTACTGTCCTTATAACATCCTTGATACGTTAATAGCTATAACTTACGTTGTGACATAAAACGTCAAGCATTTATTTATTTTTTGTTTAATTCCATGGCTGTCCATATTTTTAACGTAATTTTTAACATTTCTATATTTAATTTCTGTCATTATAAAGCATGTAAAGGTAATTCTGTTAATTGATTTAGATGTATATTTTTATGCCCTAAAACTATTATTTGACGCATTTTTGCTTAAAATAATTAAGCGAGCAGGAAATTGCAAAAAAAACTGATATCCTATGTTAATCTCCTATGTACACCTTTAAGACAGACACACGGTATGTTCATATGTATTTTGCTCTTCTTGTTATACTGTAAAGCCCTTAAGAAGACTATGGTATAGTCGAAAAGATGTCATGAATAAATTTTATTATTGTCTGAAAGTTCAAGAAATTGTTTCTTTCCGTTTCCATCTCCATCCCAAAACATAGCCGAACATCGTTTCTTTGAAGTATTGTTTAATTTAAAAATATAATTTTAATTATTTACAAATTAATAAAATGCGATTACAACACTTGCTAATTTTTGTTCTGAACGATTATACAACCCTATTTCATGTGATCGAAACAATATTTCGGCAGTTGATTCCTGGTGTTCGTAGTGAAACAATTACAGTGATTGTGCCTTGTACTGGTTGTCACAAAGTATGTTTTGTGTGGGATTCATAATGTAGCTTTATTTACTTTCAAATTATATCTACATTTTTACATTTATATATTACGTATATTTTGACACTATGCTTTTAGAATGAGACCTCGAGAGTCTCGGGGATCATGCGAACCTTACGTTATGTTACACTATGCGTTTAGTTCAAGTAAACTTTAAGTTACACTATTCGTTAGTGTGAGGCCTCGAGGGTCTCGGGAGATCATGCGAATCTTTATTAGATCATGCGGACCTTATTCTCACTAAAACTACATAAATGGTCTTGCGTATCCTTAACGCTGGTTTTTATTTATTACTCTGCGCTGCGGTTTACACGTTACTTGAATTCCAGATAATTTGCGTGTTCATACGGCAAGACATACTCCTCGCTTGAAGGTGGCCTAAAGCCTAATGACAGAGAAAGTAATCGTAATTAACAACATTAATTAAGTTTCGTACTGCATAACACGAACTATCGTTTTTTGATTGAAGAAGATATAGTCGTGCAACGAGGCGGATATCGTGCTAAAAGTTAAAAGAAAAATATCGCATCAAAAAAAATTATGCTGTATAATCAATGCTATATTTTTCATTAATACTGACTGTTAAATTGATATCGTCAATCATTTCGAATATTAACAATAACAACAAAGTTCTGCAAGGGGCCATAAATATGAGTATATGAAAAAAATAAGCCGGGTACGCTTTACCGGGTGTGCCATTTTGAATTTTTAGTCTCAATTTTAGACTCCAAGTTTTGACTTTAATCAAATTAGAATCCAGGCCATCAAAACCATACTCAGTGCAACCCAGCTATCAGCCCCATAAGATATTATTTTATGTGCAGTACGAACGCATAATAGTTATTTAAATATCAAGGCCGCGAAATCAATCTTTATAGCGTTCCCAGATAAAAATTCCCGCCGATGCCGCGTCCGAGGCAGGACAATCTCCAGGCCGCTAAGGGATTTTGCGGACCAGGTGTACACACTATTTAGTGTGCATCTGTAAAAGTATGTAATTACAAATTTTATTGTATTTAAGTAGCTTAATTTATTGAAATAGGAAGGCGGCTTTGATGGGATCGACATTTGATAAACAAAATAAAAATAATCATTGGAAAGAAGAAAAAGTTATTTCTAAAATAACTATTTTACAATATTTATTGTATTTAAAAAAACAAACCAGGAAATTTATTGTTGTAACATAAATGTCATTGCCATTGTCATATTATCCATCATATGAATTCTCAAGTGTCAAAGTGATTTTAGGTTCCATCCAATTTCGCATTCTGTATTGCGTCTGCGAAATGTATAATTCGCGTCCGGTTGCACAAAAATATATTTTCAATTAAATTTTCTATCTATTTGGAATGTAAAACTCAAACAATTATTTATTAATTTAAATGCACAATTCAATTCTCGCTATCTTATATTAGAAACAAATACATATATAACAAAGAAAAGTTGGTTTGTTATTTTAAACATTTGTCATTTTTCCGTATCGACCTATAGTATCTAAATATCACTACTACAGCAAACAAACTGTTACTCGTTTTTAAAAGTTTTTCACGTCACTTTTTAAGTTTCTCGTTTAGGTACTAAAAAGTATACTGCATACATTTTAACATGCTCAACTAAAAAAACAACTGCGATAAGTAAAAAATATTATGTACTTTTGCATAGATTTACATTTCTAACTAATGGCATTAATTTTTCAGTGTACTTACGAAAAATGATCCCAGGGCAAAAAATCTTGCAGTAAATTTGTATACAATTTAATAAACATGGGAAAATTCCTAGCGTGGCAGAAAATATCTCACCCTGTCAAATTTCATGACAGTGTAAGCTTGCGGTTCCCAAACGTTGGATTTTGCTAAAGGAACATAAGACATCTTGAGGACTGAAAAACTCTCCTCTTCTCTCACTGTAACGTCCCATAAATCAACGAAGATTACAATGAATTAAATTGATATGCAGAGTTTTTGCCAGCTTCTGGAATCTAGAGTGCTGTGGTGAGGTTGTTTTTTGTTTTCTATGGTACATAATGACGTCATTGTGTAAACTGTCAAAGTGGAATTAAGTAAGCGTTTATAAATTCAAGTAGTTGATGGAAATTTAGGGCGTACCTATGTGATAAAACCTTTATAGGCTCTAAGTTCTAAAGTATGGTAAAAATTTTGCTACGTGATGTTATAAATAACAATTACTTGAGATATTTTTTCTCTGTATACACTTAAGAAAACACTTTAGAACTGTTTCTAAGTTCTTACAACTTTAAATTATAGTTCAGACTTATAAAGCGGAGAAATAATTCAGACAAAGAAAACTGTAACAAACGTAAAAAGTCGTTTTTAATTTTACATAATGTAATAAAATTAAACTTTCAAATGTTAAATGATACCGATGTTATAATTTAACTGCTTAATTAAATATCCGTAATTATCTGGACCATTTATAAATAGTTATTTGTGAATCACGGTAATAAAAGTGATGTATTTGGCTAAATATGAAATTTGCAACTGATATGTGGCAAAAAAGAGCTTTTAAATTGAGGTTCAAACACCATTTTTCAGGCGAATACTTATTAATTTTTGAAATAATATATTTTAACTGCTTAATTGAATCATGTCACTTGCAAGTTTAATTGCTGTCTTCTCAACAACTCAGAAAACAATATGCTTACTGCAAAATATTTTATAACCTAAATGTGAAAATAAAATAATTAGTATAATTAATTTTTTCAGCAAAATACGATGTCTGTTAGAAAAGTATCCAACCTTATTTTTTTGCAAAAACCTGATGGATTTGAATAAGCCGACCTTAAACCTTCTGCGCATGCGTGAATTTTTTCTCGCCTGTCGATAGCGTCTATTTCTGACAAGCAGCATTTGGGTGAGTGAAGTGTAGTGCTCTCGTCGGTTTTTCATTACAAGGAAAATGACGGAACGACTGGAGCAGTGCTATTTCACTCGCTGCTCCAGTCGCTTCGTCATTTTCCTTGCAATGAAAATCAGACAAGAGCACTACACACTGCCATTCGGAAGATTCAGACGGCTTTCGGTTTAAAGACGGCCGCACATTGGTGAAGAGCAAGCAATGCTCCGGTCGGCCATCAACACCACGAGTACGTACCACAGGGTCAAACAACCACCAAAGAGTACTACAGGGATGTTCTACGTCGCCTACGTTATGCTGTGCGGCGCAAGAGAACAAAGTTGTGGTTAACAGGAAATTGACGCCTCCACCACGACAATGCTCCAGCACATTCGTTGTACTTGATTCAGATTTTTTTGGCGAAAAACGAGACTCCTATGCTTCAATAGGCTCCTTACTCTTCTGATATAGCCCTCCGCGACTACTGGCTGTTCCTCAAACTCAAGAGGCCATTGAAAATAACACGATTTCAGACAAGAAATTACATTAAGGCTGTAACGACAGCCGAGCTAAACTCCATTCTAAAAGAGGCTTTCTCGGAATGCTTCCAACAATGGTGGCACCGCTGGGAAAAGTGTGTGGAGTCCCAAGAAGACTACTTTGAATGTGATTAGGTTTCCAATGCTCCAAGTACGTTAGTTTTTTTCCTGACCATAGGTCGGATACTTTCCTAACAGACC
>OY720452.1:47856777-48009277 GCA_963082715.1 Harpalus rubripes
TGAAGCGCGCACGTTACCCCTACTCTATCAGAGCTGTTGCTTAGATACTATTATTTTCATTTGGATTTTTGATATCTTTAATTCTACTTTTGATATCCTTAATTCAATTCTTGATATACTGAATTCAATACATAATATCAAGAATTTGAATTTTTGACATCATAAATTAAATTTGGATTTCAAGAATTGAATTATGGATAACACATCTCGATTAATAGCAAGTTCAGAATTCGAATTTAAGATGTCAAAATTTCGAATTTTTGTCTTCTTAAATTAATTTTGGATTTCAAGAATTGAATTATGGATATCACATCTCCAAAAAAAACATGTCCAGAATTCGAATTTTTGATGTCCTAAATTAATTTTGGATATCAACAATTGAATTCTGGATATCAGATCTCCTAAAATAATTTGTCCGTAATACGAATTTTAACATCTTAAATTAATTCTGGATATCAAGAATTGAATTATGTATATCGCATCTCCTTAAATAACGGTCGAATTCTAATATTTGATATCAAGGATTCGGTGTGCCATCTATTTTAAAGTGGCTGAATTATTTTGTAACGGAAAGTCAGATATCCGTAGCGAATTGACTAAATGTATAAGCAAGGCCTATGTTTTTATACTCAAAACATTTTATTTGATAAACGACAACAGACAGGTGATTTTTTTTTTGTTTTTGTGAAACAGGTTTGCATTCTGACCAATCAAAAGGCAGACTGTATATTTCTATCTAAACCAACCCTATTTTCTTACTTGAAATGAAGTATAAACTCTGTTTTATTTAAGCCATTTATCAGATGGCGCTGACATCAGCGCCAGTTTCAAGTAGCGAACATTACATTTCTGGACAAAGAAACTGTAAAAATTACTATAATCTGCTCCTGAATCTCAAGTAAACTTAATACTTGTTAAGTAGAACCACCCTCTCCATTAGCGAGTCAAGATAGTCTAATGATGTTAACGTAATATATTCTAAAGTTTTTATATTTATTTGGGTGAAGTGTAAATATTAGACAATTATTATTAATTAAAATATAAGTTTTTTATAACGATATAGAGATATTAAATATAATTAAAAGATGATAAATATAACGAACACTATTGTAGTCAATAAAACAAATATTATACACTAATTAAAACTTATAAAACACTTAAACACTAAGATTATTTATTTAAACAATATATAACTCATTTATTTATATAACTATATTTTTTTTATAAATGAAGGTTAAAGAAAGAGATGCAGAATTTTTTTTAATTATGTGGCGATCGTTTTCGGCTTAAAAAAATTTTAAAATTTTTTTAAAAAAATTTTGACATTCTGCATCTCTTTCTTTAACCTTCATTTATACAATGCAGAACTACCTGGAGTCCTTTTGCCAATTTAATATATTTTTTATGTTCACCACTTGTCTCTACTATATGTTTATATCACCAATTATTTAACACGCGACGTTTATTTATATCAGACTGTCCAATGTCTTCGCTAACAGTGCTTATATACCCCGGCATTTGAATTCGAGAAATTTCTAGAGCCCTATTCCAGATAGAAACTCAAACACAATAGATTACATTACCCGAGTAATTTAGCAGGTTCGTACAAGTCTGTTGACAACGCACGACCCTTCGCGGCTATTGCATCATCGCTAAAAATAGACAATCGCTCATCGCTGCGGCGCGGCTGCGACAGCGCCGGAGACGGTGGGCGCTGCACACTACACTGCCTCCTCCTTAAGACTGTTTCGTCCCGCATGCATTACCCTTGGTGCATTTCGAAGATTTTAAGAAATGACAGTCAATGGTCCGCTCGACTTCTGCTTTATGTCCGTTAGAGTTAAAGCTTCAAACGAGAATTTCAACGCCGGCAAAACGGAAGAGGACTTCTATCATATTCCTAACAATACTCCAATTTAAACCATCTAGACCACAGCCTAACTTCGGTGCGGCTAATGTCATTCTCTAGCAGATGATCCCTCAAATCGCACAGCGAGTTCCACAGTCTACGATACGACGGCTTCTAGTACGAGCGTGGTTTTTTTAACCAGGTAATAGATGTACCTCTGATGGTCTGCATTGCTATCCTTTAGGCGCAGCGTTTTCCCAACAGTTGGACGTTGGTTGGCCAGTTCTTGTTGTCGCCCAAATTTCGCCTTAAAGACTGAAGCTATGCCGCGGGACATCTTTAAGTCTTCTGATACGCATTGACCGAGGAAATATACTGAAGACACGGTGATCAGATCTCGGTGTTCTTCTTTCGTCACGCCGAACCGCGCCTTGCGGCGAAAGGAATAGTTCTCCATGAAGTCTTCAAAAGTTAGTTCTTGTGCTATGATCCGACAAACCGTTGCTCCATTATGGTCTTCGTGGTTGTCTCCAGCAAAAGGAGCTAGCCGATTAAAGTGTACTACTCTCGGCTTCCCGGTAGGTAGTTTCTTAATTCTATATACCACGTCGTTTATACTTTTGACTACTTCATAAGGACCTTCCCAATTCTTTTGCAGCTTTGGTGATAAACCGCGACGTCTTTGTTGGTTGTAAAGCCACACTAAATCCCCAGGTTGATATCCACCCTTTTCGGCCTTGATGTCATGCCGGTCCGAATCGGCATATACATTCTTTAACTTAAGTTTCAGTGGCCGTGGTGGCTTCCTGGTTGGGTAATGGATACGCTTCTACCCACTTGCTAAAGTAGTCCATGACAACCACGATATATTTATTTCCTTCGTCATTTTCTGGGAATGGTCCAGCCACATCAATCGCAATACGCTCAAATGGACTGCCAACGTTGTATTGACGCATTGGAGTTTTTTGTCTTTTATGTGGACCGTTACTTCCAGTGCAAACCACACATTTCTTGCACCAATCTTTAACATCTTCCGTGAAATTAACCCAGTAAAACCGCTGGCGCAATCTGTCTTGCGTTTTGATAACTCCAAAATGGCCCCCAGATCCGTCATGGATCTCTTTCAACACGTTTGGTACTTTACTTTTAGGAATAACTGAGTTCTCTTCTCAGTTCTATCAAAATTTTCTACCACACGTTTTAACAGACCATCCCCAGTCACAATGGAGTCCTATTACGCCCAGTACAATTTTACACTCGGTGAGTGCGGTGCAATATATTCCCATACGGGTTTGCTTTCCTCTGCTTTCCATTCCAGAATCATTTTCAAAGTCGGGTGTTTTTCTTGGTCTTCGCGTAGTCCATCGGGCTGCCAGTTATGGTCGATTACTGTTGTCCTGGCGACGATGGAAAATTTCTCTTCTAGTCGACTACAATGCTTGCATTTATCTTGGCATGGTCTTTTGGACAATGCTTCGGCATTACGATGGATGTTACCTGTCCTATGCTCGATGTTGAAATCGTATTCTTGTAGTCTTTCAATCCATCTAGCCACTTGATCTTCAGGATTCTTGAATTGTAGCAGCCATTTTATGCAGCATGGTAAATTCTAATCAAAAATTTTCTTCCATACAAATTATACAAATGTTCCACGGATTTCACGAGTTTCAAGAGTTCTTTTCTGGTAACACAATAATTCCTCTTTGGTTTTGACAAGGTCTTGCTAAAATAGGCAATAACCTTCTCATGTCCGTCTTGTATCTGGAAAAGGACGCCACCTGTTCCTACGTTGCTGGCATCTGTGTCTAGTATGAACTCTTCTTCAGGTAAAGAATAACTTAGCACAGGTGCGCTTTTCAAAGCATGTTTCAGTTCTTTGAACGCAACTTTGCAGTTCATTTCCCAGATAAGTCTTTCACCTTCTTCAGTAAGCCTTGTCAGTGGCTTGGCTATGTTGGCAAATTCAGCTACATATCGTCGATAATAGGTACACGAACCAAGAAAACTACTAAGTTCGTGTATGTTCGTGTTGCTTGCCTATCTTTCACAGCCTTTATCTTTTCCGGGTCAACTGCAATACCTTTAAGGGAAACCACGTGTCCAAGGTAATGAACTTCCCTTTGAAACAGGTGACTCTTCTTGGGGCTGAGCTTCAGGTTAGCCTTCCACAATCTCTGGAAAACCTCTTCCAAATTCTTCATGTAGTCCTCGAATGTTTTACCTACCACAATAATGTCGTCAACATAGACTAAACAGGTTTCCCATGATAGTTCAGCCAATACTATTTTCATGAGTCGTTCAAACGTTGCAGGGGCATTTCAGGGCCCAAATGACAACACAGTAAATTGCTACAGTCCGGTACCAATGGTGAAGGCTGTCTCTTCCTTATCTTTTGGATCCATATCTACTTGCTAGTATCCGCTCTTTAGATCCAGAGTAGAGAAAATCTTCGAGCCAGCCAAAGTGTCTAGTGTATTGTCAATTCGAGGTAGCGGGTAGCTATCCTTCTTGGTCACGTTGTTAAGTTGACGGTAATTGACGCAAAATCGTGTAGAGCCATCTTTCTTCTTCACTAACACCACTGGAGAAACCCATGCGCTACTCGAAGGTTCGATCACACCTTCCATCTTCATGTCCTTAATTATTATTTACGGTTCCTCACGCTTTGCCAGTGGTAGTCTCCTTGCTGGTTGGCGGATGAATTTTGCCTCGCCGGTGTCTATTTTATGGTGAACCACATTCTTGTCAAATTGGAACACATCTTGAAATCTTCCAATTAATTTCTTCGCCTTGGTTCTCTAGTTCTTGAAAGGATGTTGATAATTGATTAATTAAAGTGTTTGAAACTTCCGGAGATGTTTTTCTTGGCCTTCACAGTTTGAATAATCGAGGAAACTGCCAAACATTCTCGTACATTGTTTCTCTCTTAAGAACAACAGGATAAAAATTTACGTTCATTATTCGAACTGGTATTACTTGACTGGCTTTGATCAGTAATTTTCCTACAACAACTCCAGTACCAGTCTTCACATCATCATTCTTGGGCTCAAATATAACAATATTCCCCTTACAGAAACTACCATCTAATTGTGCTTGCACAGTAGATTCACTTCGTTCTGGGAGGGTAACATCTTCGGTCATTAGTACGCGCACAGTCTTGTCTTCTCGTGAATTTAAAACAATTTCTTCCTCTTTGACCACCATTACACCATTCTTCAGGTCAAGTTTAAAACTGTGCTTTTTCATTACGTCCTTGCCTAGTATTAACTCATCTTCAACATCAGCTACCAGCGCACGATGTTTAAAGGATATGTTTCCAATAGTGGTGGTCTTATCTATTTCTCCTAATGTGGTAGCTTGTTCTCCCGTTGCTGTGCGTAATCTCCACTTCGTTGGTTGCAGATGCATCTTGCCTGTGTTCTTTACTAAATCGGGTCTAACTATAGTCTTTGTCGCGCCCGTATATAGTAACATTTTCAGTGGCCTTCTATTAACAGAGCCATTCACGTAGATGCTACTGGCTTGATGATGAAGGGATGCGACATAACTGATGGATTGTGGGTCTACTAGATTACGAGTTTACGATTGCCCCTTCGCATCAACCCGACTTAGTTTTCCAACTCTTTTCTTCTCTTGTCGATTCCATCTTGTTTTGCATTTTCCCAACAACTAAGCTTCATTCTTTCAGAAAACACTTCATCTACAACTCGTCGCATTTTCTCTTCTAGATCTTCCGTGACTTCTTTTCTCTCAGCATCAATATTTCGCACTCGAGATTGGTTACTAGAAGCTTGTTTGGCAGCTTCATGTTCTAATACATATGAGAGTGCGTCAACTATAGTTTTTGAGTGAGCCAATAGCAGTGCTTGCTGAATTTCGCTGTCTCGGACTCCCTAGATGAATGTTAGAATGGCCAGGCACTCCAAAACGCTGTCAGGAGCTGTAGGATATACGAGACGAACTAAACGAGCTATGTGGGCTTCAAATTCTTGAAGGCTTTCTTTTGAACTCTGATAGCAGTTCCTCAGTTGCGTCTGGTACACCTGCTCTAGGTGCGCATTGCCATACCGCATGTCAAACCGCTTAACTAGTTGGTCGTAGTCCTCTTGTTCTTCTTCCTTTAGCGTTTGTAGGATATCGATGGCTTCCCCACGCAACGAGACAGTCAACGCTGTAGCCTTCTCTGTAGACGCCCAGTTATGTGCTTTTGCAGCCGCTTCAAATTGTTTTAAATATTTCGGCCATGAAGATTTTCGATCAAATTCCAGCGTTTTGATGTGCATTGTTGTACTAGTATCAGGTTTTACTACTTTCCTTTCTTCTTGTAAACCTGCCTTCGCTACATCGGAATTTGGCATAGGCGACAATGTAATTTAAGTAACCTTTTCTAATAGTTCTTCAATCTTCTTGTCGTACTTGTCTTCTAAATTCTTCAAGTCTTCAGTGTTTTTAGAACTCTCCTCTAATTTCTGTTCTAACCTGCTAGAATTTTCTTCTAACTTTTGTTCTAAACTTCTAGAATTTTTTTCTAATTTTTGTTCTAAACTTCAAGATTGTTCCATTAATTCTTCTTTTAATATTCTGGAATTTTCTTCTGCTTTTCTAGAACTTTTCATTAATTTTTCTTCTAATGTTCAAGACCAGGGGTCGCCAACCCGTCGATGGTGGATACTTCCCGTAGCTCACACAGGTATATCTCAAAAGAACTAAAAATAATAATTTTCTGTAAATTCTTATTTTTTTCGTCGATCACTTCAGTATCTAAGGATTGAGAATTATTTGTTGTAATGTTTTATATATTTATTGTGTATTTTTAATTATTTTATGTATATTGTATATGGTTTGGAAATGAATAACAAAAAATTTTCGTTGCACAATTGACAAACATTTCTCGCTATAAAAATAAATCTATAATACTACCGATACTACATTCTCCTACTAATATATACAACTTGCGCGATACCAAGCATTTTCTTCTTCTTTCAGAAAAGATATCTCAAAATCCGTTGCAACTCTATGACAGTAAAAATCATGTGCAAATAATTTCTAACTTGAAGAATGCCTTTAAAACTCGTTTTGAAGATTTCAACGAAATCGCACTAGTGGCACAATTTGTTGCTTTACCCTTCATGAAAATTAATTTTGAGCAATTTACTATTTGTGTTATGCGAAAGCAGTGCTGCAACTGAAATGGAAGTTATTACGCTTCAAAATGATTTAGCTTTAAAATCGTTAGTGTCAAATACAAAATTTATCTGGCCTTTTATTAAGTGAAGAAAAATATTCAGTTTTAGTTAGAATCGTCTGTTGACAACGCTCGACCCTCCGTGGCTATTGCGTCATCGCTAAAAATAGACACTCGCTCATCTCCGCGGCGCGGCTGCGACAGCGGCGGAGACAGCGGGCGCTGCACATTACAATATTATTTCGCGGAGGTCATTTATATTTGGCACAAACTATAGGAACATAATATGTAACAATTTCGGTATGTTATAAAAAAATGCTATTATATTTATATAAATATCCCCCTTTTTCAAATGGTACCATAACTTTACCCTAACTATCATAAGCAACTGATATTTCATAATGAAGGCTATTTATAATTTTATACTGATGTCTGTATTATTATATAACTTCTGTTTTACTGTCCTTCTGAATTTCTTTTTTATACTAAGCGTATATCAAATTCATGAATGGAACCAGAAAGAATCCAGCCAGAAGAAATGCGGGCGTCGGTCTTATGTTCTGAGTGGCGTCCTAAAAAAGCTGTTCTAGGAAATAACGTATAAGTGGGTATAACAAAAGGTTTTGGAAAACATTTACTTTCCAAACTTTATTACTAAATGAAGCCTAATCTAATTATAACTGAACATATAATAAATACATAATAGCTGCTTTATAATGAAGCACGTTAAAATTGCCAGAAAAAGTTCACAAAGATGTTACACAAACTTGAAATATGCAAACCATCTAGGTTAGTTGGATAAATAGCAGAAACGTGAAGTTGTTAACGTTTTTGGGGATCAAAATATTAGACAGGCGACTATTTATCGAACTATACGGGAATATGAAAAATGTGTAGTATGCATTAATTTAATAAAAAGATGGCAACCCGAATTTTTGTCTCGAAATCAAATCAGCAGACTCATTTAAAGTGCTCAAGATAATGTTAGAATGTCATCGAGCAAAGTAACTTAACGATTTTAAATTTTAAAGATGATTGTTAGCAGCACTTTGGTCAGAAATGATTTAAAATTTCGAAAAAGCAATAATGTAACCAAATATGAGAGCGGCCTAGCTGCAGCAAATCTCCAGAAGCAGCAGAGTATAGTACACGCATAGATATTGTAGCTACTTCATGCTGTGTGTCATGCTGTGAGCCAAAACCGAAAAATTAACCAAACCAATTTCCAAAAGGATAAACAAATAAAGTACAGGTACGGAAACAGGGCTGTATTAATTTTATTCATATTTTGGATATTTATTACTTACGAGTAATAATGTCATATAAATCTTAAAGTATTCTAAATAACAAATATTGCATCAAATTATAGGATGATTAAATTTATTCATTGAAACTAATTTTCTAATCATCGTAATTGATAAGAGTCCAATCCATAATATATATATATATATATATATATATATATATATATATATATATTAATTTTTAATAATACTTAGTTTTATGTTTCACAATTATTTTATTGGATTACTAGTTTCGCTATAACATTAGCATCATTAGATCATCTTTATCGTTTAATTATAAATATATATATATATATATATATATATATATATATATATATATATATATATATATATATATATATATATATATATATATATATATATATATATGTATAATTAAACGATAAAGAAGATCTGATATAAATATTTAGTAAATAAAAGAAAATAATATTAAGTTCAAATTTAATTTCAGATCATAATTATATATGGAGATTAGCATTAAATACGGGCCAGTATGCTAGGTAGGAAGACCCCACGTAGATCTGCTCCCTCAATTACTATACTGATATGTATTAAAGAGCCAACATTTTAAAGAAAAGTATAATCCCCCAAATGTTCCTCAGGCGCAACTGATTAAAGATTTTTGGGCATTCCTTAGCAGAAATAATGGCTATGAACAACACTTACAGAAAACAATATTTCCGACGGGAAAAAGATTTAGATTCGTAAATGAGACAAGTTCTTAAAAAAACTGCGACGCATTCAATATTAATGGTTCACAGTTTGTAAAACTAGATTTCTTATCCCCATAGTTTATAGGAACTACCCCTTACGTCGATGTCTCAATAAAAAATTGTTTCTATTTGATATACGTTTGTGTAAATATAAAAATTTATAAGGTCCGTGAAGTTGGAGTCCCGAAGTAGAAAAACAGGTCTAAGTGCATTTCTATAATTTTATGCTCATTTAGTGCTAATTATTGCTATATTAAACAAATTTTGTGCTCTTCTCATTTTTGTGTTATTTGCTTTTGTTTAAATGGTACTCCAAGTTCACGCCTAGTCCAGTGTGAAACAAATTCCGGTATTTCATAATACTATATTTTTATGCACATTTAGTGCTAATTATTGCTATATTAAACAAATTTTGTGTCCGTCTCATTTTTGTGCTATTTGCTTTTGTTTAAATGGTGCTTAAAGTTCACGCCTAGTATATAATCATTTCCAGTATTTCATGATTCTATATTATACTGTTCGTTTAGTGCTAATTATTAAACAAATTTTGAGCTACCTGTATTATGGAGATCATTCTGTTTTTCTAATGGTTTTCTAAGTTCACGCCTAGCACCATATATTATAACAATAGACCAGAAAAGTTAGGTTAGAATTTGCCTTTAAGAGTTTAATTTTAGACAAAAAAAAAGATATTTTGTAAAAGAAATTAAACAGCTCTTGCTAAGAATTCGATAATTTGTTTATTCAGTAATAGATTGCAAGAGTTTAAACCTGTAGAAAAGGTAAAGTAAGAAAATTATTAGAAATTAAAATTCTTGGTGCAAGCAAGGATACCGTATGTCGTTGACCCACCAGTAAATAGGACAGAACAATAGAAGATGAAGCATGCACGATCAAACTAAGACATACGTTCAATGAATTTTGTAGTTTTGTATTATTATTTAAATAATTATAAACTGTGCAGAGTTCATGTTAACATTATTGTATGAATCTGGAGATAAAGGATCGGTCTAGATGCTACATATAATGCTTTGCATAAGATATTTACTTTTATGAGACTTTTCGGCCTTTAAAGTTGAGCAAAAATATCCTTGGTACCAAATACACGGGGATTAAAATTATGTTCTCAGCGTTATGAACTGAGTTTGAATTTCGCGCCTAAGTTTGACCGTTACACCTTTCTGGTCTATTCCGGTATTTTATAATACTATAATATTATGCTCATTTAGTGC
Organism: Harpalus rubripes; assembly: GCA_963082715.1. Taxonomy (NCBI): domain Eukaryota; kingdom Metazoa; phylum Arthropoda; class Insecta; order Coleoptera; family Carabidae; genus Harpalus; species Harpalus rubripes. The sequence continues at coordinate 47,867,064 of OY720452.1, forward strand.
TAATTATTGCTATAATAAACAAATTTTGAGCTATCACAGTAATGGAGATATTCCTGTTTTTCAAATGGTACTTACTCTATGTTCATACTTATAGTTCGTGTCAAATAGAAATGACCTGCGCAAATATTTAGGAAATCGACACACGTAGGGTTTATTTTAACAAACTACATTCTCTACCTAAAAACTGTCACTTACACTTACAATTCATGGTATAGTTTGGTTAACATTATTTGGAGATGGGTTTCGCAAGAGGATTAAAAAAATTTATGAGGTGGAGCGGTTAGTTAACATCAGTTGTTTATTTTAAAGTTTATTTTCTTAATTTTCATTAATATTTTTAACATGAGCAATAAAATATGTTTAAAATTTCGTTTGAATTAAGTCTTTATCTACTATAACGTCAATATAAAAATATTGAAATTAATGAAAATGCACAACATTATCAAATTTTGAGAACTAAATTAAAAAATTATTGTCAATAAAAATAACCAAATTATTGTCTTTAATTATGTTTATCAATTGTTTTATTGTACTCACAATAGTTTTTAACCTTTAAATTTAATAATTATTGTATTTTCACTGTTTGAAACAAATAAACATAAAAAAGTTACACATCGTTGCAAAACTAAAAATATCAGTTTTTTATTTTAAAGTTTATTTTCTTAATTTCCATGTATATGATAATATTATATAGGTATATAAAAGAAATATTTTATTTTGATATGTTTACAACATAAATATTTGTACATATATTATAATACTCGTAATTATATAAAACTCAATATTGTCAAAAAAATATTTTTTCTACAGCCTATATACAAAGTAGCCATTTGCGCCATTTTTCGTCAACGCAAAATGTCACTTTGCCGCTCTTGCGCGACAAAGCTGAAAAAATGCTCGCTGTCCAAATTTCTAACTATACAATGTTCAGATACATATGCCACTTGTCTACATTCTTAATGTAAACGTTTAGTCAGGAACTAATGGCACTGTAGTTACACATTTACCACCTTCTCAAGTCAATATGACATATAACTGCTCTGCCGGTATATTACATAATCAAACAAATGGCGCACTGCTGTGAAAATAAAATAGGGTATTCATTTACAAAAACGAAAGTATATATTAGATGGAAGCAATAGCAAAAGTTTGGCATGAACGCTCCCAATGGACATCCACTTTTTCACTGCACTAGTTTAATGTACTTGAAACAAATAAATTATACAAAAAAACTTTTTGTTATGGTGGAGGACCCCATTGTGGCGACTGTAGAAAAAATCTTGTGTGTGTTTCGATTTCGAGAGAATGCCGCGCTGCGTCGCGCGACAACAACCTCGCAATCGACAATGTCCCATCTTGCGCTCTTAATACACAAATAGCTATTGTACGTCATCGAGCAAATTAATTTGACAATTAGAATTTCAAAGATGATTGTTAGCAGAATTTTAGTCAGAAATGATTTAAAATTTCGGAAAAGAAATAATGTATCCAAATAAGCCAGCGTTCCAGCTGCAGCGAATCTCCAGGTGCAGCAGAGTATTCATAAGAGCTAACATTTTATAGAAAAGTATAATGACCCAAATGTTTTTCAGGCGCAACTGATTGAAGACTTTTGGGCATTTTTTAGCAGAAAAGTATACAATGATTGCTGAGAACAATAGTTACAAGATTATTTCTGACGGAAAGAAGATTTAAAATCGTCGAGGTAAATGAGACATGTTATTAAAAAAACTACGTCGTATTCAAGATAATGGTCCACTAGCAGTGTTGTAAAATTAGATTTCTTATCCCCATAGTTTATAGGAACTACCTCTTACGTCAATGTTTCAATAAAAATTTGTTTCTATTTGATATACGTTAGTTTAAATATAATAATTTATAGCCCTTTCCTTACTTCATAATAAATCATGAATCAGAATTCCTTGGTCAAAATATTTAATTCATATTGTTATTCTTAAATATATTTATATTTAACCCTCTATTGCATATTGTCCCCAATTGGGAACACAACATTCTAAGTTGTATAATAACGACATCTCGTATTGGGTAGTCGAAATTATAGAGAAATAAGAACATGTAACCTAATTTTATAATTTTAGAAAGTTATCCGACCGGAAAAGGGCGCTAGTGACGTTGTGTGTCAAATTTTAAACATTTTGTCAACTCAATGGCCGGCAGTATACTTTTGGTGACTTTGGACGATTGGTTTTTGTTTTTGTGAAACTTCTTGGTAAGTATATATTTTTTTATAACCAGTTTCAAGTGATAGGAGTTGACTAATACATAATTCGATATATTTCATTTATTACTTTTTCCACAAAAGGTCATACTCTAAAAGTTCCCAATCGGGAACATTGTGCGTAGGAAATTCATGTTTCTAATTTATGACTACCTATTTGACTTGCAGATTTACAATGGATTTTCTGTTAAATTATCCCGAAGTAAGACCCACCAATTTTTATGGGGGGAAAAAAAGAATTGAAGTTGAAGTTATTCGAGAAATTCCTTTAGATAGCGAAGATTCCGAACTATCGGACGAGGATGAAGGTAGTTTGTTATGCAGATAAATGTTTTTACTAAACATGTAAATTTTTCATTGCAGTAGATACAGACATTCCTATTGTGTTGGACAATGAAGATTTTCAGTCTCACGATGCTGATATTGCTGATGGTCCTGACAATAATTCAAACGATAAGGATGACATACCTTTGACTCAGTTATTTGGACTTCCTCCAAATACAAGATTCTATTTTTTGAACGATGAAAATATAATATGGAAACCTTCAAATACTGAAAGAAATCCTCAGAATAATCCATTTTTGGGAGAACGCGATCTTCCAGAAGACATTTTACAGTTGCAAGATCCATATAGTTTATTCAAATTTTTTATACCTGATGATTTTCTATCTACAGTAGTAGAACAAACATGTTTATATAGCACACAAAAAAGGCTCAACAGACCTTTAAAAACTGACGTCAAAGAAATCGAGCAATTTTTGGGAATCATTATATGGATGGCCTTGATAAGGCAACATTCAACCCGAAGATACTGGTCAGCTGGAACCAGAACACCCCAAATTGCCGACATCATGCCTCTCAATAGATTTGAGGAGCTGAAACGTTTTCTACATTTCGCAGATAATACCATAGCCACTAAAAGCACAGATAAAATTATGCCGGTATTGAATCAAATAAAAGAATCATGTCAAAAAATTCCATTTGAGGAAAATTTATCATGTGATGAGCAAATTATCCCATTCAAAGGAAGAACTTCTCTAAAGACATATAATCCTAAAAAACCACACAAATGGGGTTACAAAATGTATGTTTTGTCGGGAGTAAGTGGTTTCAGTTCAAATTTTGAGCTTTGCAGTAGTACAGCAGACAAAAATCTATTGCCAGGGGAACCAAATCTTGGGGCTGCGAGCAATATCATAGTTCGTTTATGTAGACAAATTCCAAGAGACATGAATCACAAGGTTTACTATGACAATTATTTTTCTGGGCTACATTTATTATCTTATTTGGAGAAATTAGGAATAAAAAGTGTGGCGACAATAAGATCTAATCGCCTCAAGGGATTAGAAATTATGAATGAAAAAGAAATGAAGAAAAGAGGACGAGGCTCACATATTGAGCACACTGGAAATGTAGATGGCGTAGATGTCCATGCTGTGCAGTGGTATGATAATCGAGTAGTGTCCTTGGTTTCAACTTTTTCTGGAACTTGCCCCCTTACCAAAGTACAACGTTTCTTTAAATCAGAAAATACCAAAAAAGAGATTGATCGCCCAGATATTGTTGCAGTCTACAATATGCACATGGGAGGTGTAGATTTGCAAGATTCTCTCCTGGGATTATATCCCATAAAATTGAAAAGCCGCAAATGGTACATGCGCATTTTTTGCCACATGATTGACCTTGTGATAGTAAATGCTTGGCTACTTTCAAGACGAATAAATAAACAACAAAACATCAATAAGAAACTCTCTCTGCTACAGTTCAAAACGATCCTGGCACAAGATCTATGTTTACTGGGCAAAATAAACGAAAAAAAGAGAGGACGTCCTAGTACTAATGGAAATGATACACCTACCAATTCACCCAGAACGTTGACACCTAAAAGAAGATGTTTCGAACCACGTCCAACTGAAAATATCCAATTTGATAACACTGGACATTGGCCTTTACATACAGACAACCGAGAAAGGTGCAAAAAATCTAACTGCAAGGGAAAGTCTAGAATAATGTGCGAAAAATGTAGATTACATTTATGCCTGAATAAGGAAAATAATTGCTTTAAGTCATTTCACAGCAAGTAAAATAAAAAAAAAGTATTTTGTAAAAAGTTAAGATACGAATCCCTACCTCAAGGGCACAATGTTCCCATTTGGGAACAATTATTTTTTTTTGTTTAAATAAATACATTTTGCAAAATAACCCACTGGTGTCTCATTTCTGTCCATATGTAATATAAAAACCAAAAAAAGAATTTTTTTTTTAAATTTTTAAATAAATTATGCAATAGAGGGTTAAAAATAACAGAAAATTGTTCTACAAATCTGTTGCTATTTGAGTTTTACAGGCCGCAGAAGTGGGTCCGTAAAGTTGACACGTCATTGGAAGCACAAATAATCTTTTTTATATTAGTAATTAGTGCTTTAATTTTTTTAAATTAATTGAACGGTTCATGAAATAATCAACATTATTTAATGTCGTGCCAACTTCACACTTAGCACGTCTTTAGTAAAATATCAAATTACTTAATACATCTTTGGTTAGTGTATTGTTAGTGCTCTTTTGTGTTTTAAATTTTTTTGAAATTCATTTCAAGGTTCATGATATAATTTACATTATTTATTGACGTGTCAACTTTACACCTAGCACGTCATTAACAAATATTCAATTATTTAATGCATCTTTTGTTAGTGCTTCGTTAGTGCTGTTTTGTGCTTTAAATTTTTTTAAAATTCATTTATGCAATAATTAATATTATTAATTAACTTCACACCTAGCACGTCATTAATAAAATATGAAATTATTTCATACATCTTTTGCTAGTGCTTCGTTAGTGCTGTTTTGTGCTTAAAAATTTTTTGAAACTCATAAACCGGTTTATGAAATAATTAACATTATTTATTGACGTGCCAACTTCAAATCAAATTATTTAATACATCTTTTGTTAGTACTTCGTTAGTGCTATTTTGTGCTTTCAAATTTTTTGTTATTCATAAATGGTTCATAAAATAGTTAACATTATTTATTGATGTACCTAGAATATTAATAAAATATAAAATTATTTTATACATCTTGTGTTAATGCTTTGTTAGAGCTCTTTGAGTTTAAAATTTTTATAAAATCTCAGATTCTTCCCAGATTTAATTAACATTATTCAATTAGAGGTAGCACATTATAGTAATTCACGTATCAAGAACAATAACGCCTGAGGTCAACAATGTACTTTCCGAGAGCCTCTGGCCCAAGATGCATACGTTGATCGAAGCCATTATTGTCCATTTAACTCCCGTGGTGCGTTTAACCTTTTACGTGCAACTATAATTTTTTAATATAATAGTAGGTAGGCTATGAATGCTTCTACTTGTTTTTAGGCTTCATCCCAGTATCAATATCAATTTACTGACAACATTACCAGAGCATAACACGCCCTTGGGTGTTATTTTGTATATAACAGCCCTGAAAGTAGGGTTATTATGATAACAATAACATAACCGGTCGGACGTTAAATAATTAACGTTATTGTTTAATGGAAACAATATTTAATGTTTAATCTAAAAACTCTACATACAATAAAATTTGTAGATGACCTTGATCGGACATCTTTAAAATAATTACTGTACACAAGTACCTATTTTAAATGATATAATGGCTGTTTAGTTACGATTTTGCTTTATAATCATAATAAAAGATTGTTTTTATTTTTGAATGAAATTACTTTTATTTCATACTATGTTAATATTAATTTAAAGATAATCTTAATTTCAATGTAGCTACCAGATGCAAAATAAATATCATGTCATGGCTTTTATTACTAATTGACGGAACTTTTGAAATATCTTTTCAAATTGTGAAGAAATCAAAAAATTAATAAAAAATCTGATGTGGCCAGCACATGACCTTCCGTCAATTTTATATATTTTATACAAATCCTGTACAGGAAGTCTTTTGTAAGGAAAAAAGATATCTGTCAATTTGTAATATTTGAACATCTTTACTGTTCCCATGTTAAAGCAACGTAGGTTGTAAAATTTATGAAATTGCAATCAAACTATCATTAAAATGTATAACGAAATTATTAGTTTTTATCCAGACAATATAAATTTGAAAAATAAAATATGATTATTGAGTTAGATACAGAGTTTAATTTTATACAACATTTATTTAGAGCATTATTTTTTAAAATTAATAGGCCACTTTTGTGCAAGGAGAAACTGTTTCACTATGTTAAACGCCTATGGCTTGCTTTTCGTGTTACACCCGGTATGTACGAATGTACCTACGGAAATAAATTTGATATCTTCTTTAAACGTAATTTCATATTATATTATTGTATTGTAGACCAATCACTACGTTGAATGTTGAATATATTGTACATAATATTAAGAAAAGAAATTTTCCAGAAGAACATGCTGATTTTTTTTAATATTCATCGTTTGTAGGCATTTACAGATATTTTATTCATGTTACATAGTGTTTTATTTCTATAATATCAAATAAATCTTCATTACCATGTGTTAATAGACCTGTTCAATTAAAAAAGAAAGAAAATATGCGCAATGGGATATGCGCATATCAAGTCAATGAAAGGTGCGAGACAGTTAAGTGCTTGTCATTTGCGTTTCTGGTGTTTATTTTATGACAACCGGCTGCTGAAGTGTCAAATGATGAGTGGAAGTTATATGCTTGAATAAAAATAAATATAAAAAAATACAAGACACGTTAGAATTTTGATCTGAGTGAAAGAAAATATAATAAATAAATTGTTGGCAGACTGCTACAGATGCATATTTCCACAGAGGGTTTTTCGTTGTTTCACTTAACTGCCCGGCTAACAGTTTTAGTCGCAATTTTACTATAGCATTTTCCACTTATAAATTCAGTGCGCACTTTTAGCGTACTTTTTCGGTGCGACGTTTTTTCGGGACGAACTTTTTCGATGCTACATTCTCTGCTCATTATGAACTCGCACTCAGTGCATTGTCAACTGGCAGTAAGAGCATTATGATTTAATCGCATTTATATCACATCTAGAAAAACTCCAATCATTAATTTAACAGAGCCAGTTTTAAGAATTTGTGTATGTCAATCAATAAACATGAAAGATTAAATGTTATTAATTTTATAAATAGTGACGTAGTCGTACATAAATATTCTCACAGACACTTAATTGCGAAAGAGTTTTGCACTTGCCGTTTAATCTGTATGCACTATTTGCTTATTGATAATAAAACCAATGTAGTACGCAACGCACCGCGTACTCTGTGCATTAAATTTTAGTAAGCTGAAAATGCTATTAATATGCGCAGATTGGATAGAAAGAGAAAAATTTTAAATTGAAAATGTCTATGACCTATGTCCTTAATTAATATTTACATATTTTCAAATAAATTACTATATAATAGTTTCTGTACATGTATATGTTATTTTCATTTAATAATCTGAAATAAATAAAATTTATTAGACAATTTTTACAAGATAAGAAAGCCTTACCATTCACTTATTAATAATTGTTATTCTGTCATTTTTTTAAAATTATATATAAAGTGTATTCCATTAACCCTGCTGGAAAAGATTTGTATTACATTTTTTTGTTTCCATATGAATTCTTAGTAATTGACGTAATAAATTTTTCATGTATAACGTATCGCATCGTTGGTGTCCGTATCAATACAATATGAAATAGTATGCAACATCTTTATTTATAAGGTGCGCCGTGACTTTTGTAAAATTGGATGAATGGAAAAGGTTCTTCATTAAATTTTTGGAATTTGGCATGGTTTAATCCAGGGCGATAATCAAGATGGAAATGGACAATGTGTAATTCAAGGTATTCAAAATGAAAAGGATAACAGGATTTTCAGTTCATTTTTGACATTAGGCAGGGTTTAATCCACGAAGATATTCGAGATGAATTTGAGCATAGTTTAATCCAACGATATTCTGAATTCAAAAATGATAAGATTTTTATTTAAGTCTTGGCATTGAGCATGGTATAATCCAGGAGATATTCAGGATGGAATGGGGCTTGATATATTTCAAGTTATTCAGAATAAACAAGATTCATTTCAGTCTGGGCATTGGACATGGATTAAGGAGATATACAAAATGAAATAATTCGATATGGTATATTCCAATGTTTTCGAACCTTTTTTGTTCCGCGATCTCCATTTCCCTAATTTTACAACAGACTCCTCTTGACTTAAGTTTGGGAAACCTTGATGTATCCATTGTATGCAAAATAAAAAGGATGTTAGGATTTACTTTTCATTCTTGGCATAGAGTATAGTTTTTTCCACGGAGATATCCAGGATAGACATGGGCATGAATTAATCAATAGAGATATTCAAGATGGACATGTGTATGATGTAATCCACGGTATTTCGAATAAAAAGAATGACAGTATTTTCTTTTCATTTTTGGCAACGAGTACGGGACGACATACTCTTAAATTATTTGTTTAGAACTTTTCAAAAATATATCTACGGGTACAGTATCAAAATTGTCTAGCAACGCAATGCATCATAATTCATTCACTTTATGCAAATACGACAGTTAAAATCATACTGATGAAAATAGTGTTCCATTAGTATAGTATGTTAATTACCAAATAAGTAAATAATATTTATTCACAATCGGTTAGTAATATGACGATTTCTGACTTTTAAAAAGTTGGGAAGTTAGTTATTGTTAACCTCATATTCCAAGAGGTTGGAAAGTATAACGTGAAGATAGCTGGGGTTGGAAAGTTGACACTTTCCAACCTCAGCTATACTCACGCTGTACTTTCCAACCTCGAGGCGGGAAATAGCTGCCCCCCCCGCTTTGAGAAATCAATGCGTATCAATGATGGGTATTTACATATAAACAAAGCATCTTTACAATTTATATGATAAAAATATGGAATAAACTTGTGAATAATACAAGTAATGAATGAAATCAGTATTTAAGGTTATAAATCAAAGTGACAGTTCATGTGACAAATGAACAATCTCAGACCATTCGTTTATTTATGTTAGGTTATTATTATTTAAATATCATATATTAATTTTTTATTTCAGATTGTGAATAAAATAGTATACAAACCTCGGTGAAAAGTTTCATTGTCTCGGGCTATAGTTAACCTCGGCGCTTCGCGCCTTGGTTAACTATCTTCGCCCTCGACAATGAAACACTTTCCTCCTCGGTTAGTAATATACTATTACACATTTTCAAAGAAATTAGTATCTGCATAATATGTACATTTTCTTTCCATTTCTGTAATCAATAAAATTTATAAAATGATTTTTACGAGATATTATAACCTTACCATTTCATTATGATATTCTGTTACTTTGCGTTCGTGAATTTCATATAAACAATATAAAGTCTATTCCATTAAGCCTGGAAAAAATTGTGTATTACCGTTATTTATTTCAAAATAAATTCCGATTAATTAACATGGAACATAGTTTTGATTATATAGAAAATAAGAGAAAAGAAAGAAATTTTTAATATATATGTATAAATTCATAACGTACCGCATGGTCGTCATCCATAGCGCTCAACTTCTTTAAATAATGATTGCAGAATGGTCTTTGAAAACAGGATGTTTGAACGGATAGAAACAGTTGCTAAATTTTCATTACATCTTTGGCATTCGGCATGGTTTAATCTTTAATCCACTTTACTCAAAATGACAAGGACGGTAAAGTATCCATTTCATTCTTATCATTGTACATACAAATCCAAGAAGTTATTCAGGATGGAATTAGGCATGATGTAATCCAAAGGTATGCTGAATAAAATGGATGACATGATTTTTATTTCATTATTGGCAATGGTGAACGGAGATATTCAAGATGGATTTTGGCGTAGTGCAATGCAAATATATTCGACGGCAGGACTTTCATCAAAATTTTTACATTGGGATGATATAATCCAGGAGATATTCAAGACGGAATTGGGCATTTTGTAATCCAAGAGATATTCATGATGGAATTTGGCATGGTGTAATCCAAGAGATATACATGGTGGAATTGTGCATGGTGTAATCCAGGAGATATGCATAATGAATATGTAAATGATATAATCCAAGAAATATTCATGATGTAATTGGGCTTGGTGTAATCCAGGAGATATATATAATGGAATCTGGCATGGTGTAAGCCGAAGATATTCAGAATAAAAATAATGAAAATATTTTCATGAACATGGTGAAATCCACGGAGATATTCAGGATAGTTTTGGACTTGAGCTATCCAATGATAATTGGAATAAAAAGGATAAGATTTTCATTTAATTTATGGAATCGGAGATGATATAATCCAGGAGATATTCAAGATGGAATTGAGCATGATGTAATCCAGGAGGTATTTCATTTTGGAATTGGGTACGGTGTAATCCAACGATATTCAGAGTAAACAGAAAGACAGAACTTTCATTTGTTTTGGCAAGGAGCATGGTGAAATCCACGGAGTTATTCACAATGGATTTAGGCTTTGTGTAAACCAAAGATATTAGGAATAAAATGGATGACAAGTTTTTCATTTAATTGGTTGACAGGATTTTTAGTTAATTAATAGTAATAATAGTCCAATCCACTGAAATATTTAGGACGTAAACGGAGATGTTTAAGATTTTTATATTAATAAGAATAACAGAAATTTAGTATCACTAATGAGAATGATTATATGATAACTTTCCATCAAATTATTTGTACGAAACTTATTCTAAATACACCTAAATGTACAGTACCAAAATTATCTACTGACAATAACGTACACTTTTCAGTTGTACTGAAATGCATTAAAATTACATATATAGGATTATTTTAAGCATTGATAATGCAGCAAAAAGAAGAAAGAGACAAAATGATTTAATAAGATATAGAGACAATATCTATAATAATTTATTGCGACAAAATTTGGAAATATCGAAATTAGAGTTACAGTTTATTAAAGATAGATGCCATACGCCAGATATAATATGTTTTTGTTGTGAGGGACTATTTTTTAAGCATTCCGTTATTTATTGCGAATATGAAGACAGTACAGGACAAACTCGAGAATTCTATAACTTAATTCACAACTTTGCCACAAATTATTTATGTAAAACTTGTAAAAAATATATATCCAAAGGCATAGTATCAAAATTAGCTACAAGTAATAATTTGAAATTTCTTATTTTACCGGAATGCATAAAAAAATTATCACCTTTGGAAGAAAGGATGGTAGCTTACATCAACTTTATGCAAATAAGACCGTTAAAGTCATATGCCTTAAACGCACAATTAGGTCAAAAAGGGAGCGTAGTAAATGTGCCACTCCAGATTAATAAAATTTTACAAGTTTTACCAAGAAATTTTGATCAAATGGACACCATTCAGGTAAAATTGAAGAGACATATGTGCCACCGATCTGACTATATGTTCGAGACTATAAGACCTGCAGTTGTATGTGACGCATTAAAATACTTATTAAATACACCCCTTTATAAAAAATACAATATAGAAGTAGATCATAGGTATTTCGCAAATTACGAACATAAGTATGATGAACAAGTAGATTTTATTGTTGACCAAAATGATAACGATGATGATAACATGAATATTGTTACCACTGTTTCTATTTCAAATTCTTCAGTGGATAGAATCTTTAATGATTCTTACGATTTTGGGCAAATTGAAATTGACGAAGAAGTTTTAATCATAGACAGAAATAAGGAAATGAACGACAAAATTAAAATAACTGCTCCATGTCAAAATGAAAAACCAGTACCATGGCATATAATCGATCACTTAGAAGAATTATGTTTTCCAAAAATTTTTGCGGGCCATGGATTAAATACTTTAATTTCGTATAATGATAGAGCGAAATCAGAATGTAGAAGATGTGACCGGAGATCATGCACCCCTACAAGAGTCCTATATATGGCAAAAAAAAAATTAGAAAAGTCCTGTTTAGCAAATATCAACGTATGTCTCCGGAAAACTAAGCAGAATCGTAATTTATCTGCGGGAAATGTTCTGCAAAAAGATTTTTTGGATAAAATAACAAAATTTGATGATGGATATAAAATTTTAAAAAACGTTAGATCCTCGCCTTCTTATTGGGAATCTAAGAAAAAAGAACTGTTAGCAATGATACGCCAGTTAGGGAAACCTGCTATATTTCTCACTGTTTCTGCTGGTGAGAAAATTTGGCCTGAATTAATAAAATCACTGGTAAAAGTAAATTCTGGAAGGGACATAACTATAGAAGAAGCTTATGAATTAGACGAATTTGAAAAAGACAAACCTAATTAAAAATGATCCGGTTACATGTGCAAGATATTTTGACTATAAATTAAACAAATTAATAATGTTTCTGAAGCAAAATTTTAGTATTTTTGAAGATTATTCAGTTGAAGATAGTTACAGTCGGACTGAATTTCAAATGAGAGGATCACCACATGAGCATATATTTTTATGGCTTAAAAATGCTCCAAATTACGACAAATCGGATATTAACAGCGTAGAAAATTGCGTCACATTTATAGATAAATATATAACATGTAACTATGACGAAAATAATCCGTATATAGGGCTACAGAGACACAAACATACACATACCTGTTACAAAGGGCAAAAGGTTAAAAAATGCAGATATAATTATCCAATACCGGTAATGCCAAGAACTATGATTTTGGAGCCATTAAACTCAGAAGAAAATTCAAATGATTTAAAAACTATTTTCAAAGAAATTCATAAATTAATGTTCCATCTATATCAAAAATCTACTGATATGACATTTGAGGAAGTACTGGCAAAATTGAATGTAACAGAAGAAAATTACATATTGGCCATTAGAAGTTCTATTTCAAGACAACAAGTTTTTCTAAAGAGGAATAGTTTAGAAGTCGGTATAAATTCCTATAACAAAAATTTTTTGTATCTTTTCGAATCAAATATGGATATACAATTTATCTTGGATGCTTATGCAGCGGCCACGTATGTAGTAAATTATGTAGCTAAGGCAGAAGCAGGTTTATCAAAATTATTGAGAGATGCTGCGTCAGATATAGATAATGGAAATAAAAATATAAAAGATAAATTTAGAAATATAACAAATATTTTTCTAAATATGAATCTAATGTCAGCTCAAGAAGCCTCGTACCATATTCTCTCTTTACCCTTGTCAAAAATGAGCCGACAATGTATTTTTATTAATACCAGTCCCATCAATGAAAGAGTTCAAATTTTAAAGTCAAATAAAGAATTACGCGAACTTGACGAAAATTCACATGAAATTTATATGGATGACCTTCTTCAAAAATATAGTAAGAGACCTGCGACGATGGATAATATTTGTTTAGCAGATTTTACGGCAAATTATTCTAAAAAGCAAAATTTATATGTTCAAAATGAAGATGAAATTGATAATGAAAATGTATATTCATCTAGAAAGAAGTATGCGATTATCAGATATAGACGTTACAAATTAGAGCAAGATCCAAATAATTATTATCGTGAGCAAATGTTATTATTTCTTCCTTGGCAAAATGAAGTCGACGAAATTGAAAATGTACAGTACGAAGTTAAATATTTACAAAATTTTCAAATTATCGAGGAAAATCGAAAAAAATACTCTATTCTTGGCGCTGATGTTTTAGGTGTAGCTCTGCAAAATTTCAACAATGACATAGATAACGAGGCAGAAAACGATACATTATCAGTTAATTCTGCGGATGTACATGTAGATATTTTTGAACAAGCTGGTACAGAGGCACCGAAAAAACAAAATTTTATTCGTTTTACAATACCGAAACGCATATCTGAAGAGAACATGTTTAAAATAATGCAAAAACTAAATTTCAAACAAAGAAAAATTGTTCTGTATGTCCTTAACCATTTAAAAATTTCAACTATCCCGTTACGTCTCTTTCTCAGTGGATCAGCAGGGGTAGGTAAAAGCACAGTTATAAATGCAATTTACCACACTGTTACTAATTTTTTTGACAACAAACATGGAACAAATTCAGATACCATTATTACTTTGCTATGTGCACCATCAGGAAAGGCGGCATTTTTAATTAATGGCGTAACTCTACATACTGCATTTGCTTTACCAGTAGCTCAATTTGGTGGGCAAATGCCAGAGTTAGCAATGGACATAGCAAATACTATTCGAGCTAAACTTTTACATCTAAAACTTCTTATAATTGATGAAATTTCAATGGTTGGCAGTACATTATTTAGTCGCGTTGACACACGTTTGAGGCAAATTATGGGTATAAATTCATCGTTTGGTGGTATTTTTGTCATTTGTGTGGGTGATTTACATCAACTTCCCCCTGTTATGGATACTCATGTATTTAGAGTTTCCACTAAAAATGAAATGCATAAATTCTTTGATACTAACCCTCTTTGGGATGAATTTAATTTTTTTGAGTTAACCGAAATTATGAGGCAAAAGAATGATTTGGATTTTATAAACGCATTAAATAATATGGCATCAGGAAAAATGACTCAACAAAATGTGAAACTTATATCATCGCGACAAGTCCGAGACGATGAAGTACCTGAAGAAGCTATTAGATTATATGTCGAAAATAAGCATGTAGACCTATACAACTCCAATAAAATTAATACACATCCGGGGGAAAAATATCTATCTGAAGCCAAAGACTCCATCCTAGGAAAGGTAAATGCACAAACAAAATTATCTCTTTTAAATTCTTTGAAAACTAAAAAAATATCCGAAGTCAATGGTTTGCCACATCTACTCAGTTTAAAAGAGGGAATAAAATACATGGTTACAAGTAATATTGACGTGGAAGATGGTTTGGTAAATGGCAGTTGCGGCGTATTGGAAAAAATTCATTTTAAAGAAAACACTACTGAACCTTACATTTTATGGATGGATTTTCAGTCTAAATTTGTTGGAATCAAAGCTAAGCGGGAATATGCTAATGTAATTAAAATTAACAAAATATCATCTAAATTAACACCAGTAGTAAAAATTACCAGTACCCTAAATCTTTCAAATAAAATGCAGTATCCTATTCTTCGAAAACAATTGCCTTTAACACCTGCTGAAGCAATAACTATCCACAAAAGTCAAGGGCAAACATATTCAAAAATTTGTCTAAATTTCAATATCATTAAAAGAATTACAAGATCTATGTTATATGTCGCTATAAGCAGAGTAACATCTTTGTCGGGGCTGTACATTTTGGGCACATTTAAAAGTCCAAACTCAAGTGTGAAAGATGACCCAGTTTGTATGGAACTGAACAAATTAAGAACACAAAAAGAAATAAAATGGGAAGCAGAAGTTGTAAAAAATTATGGTGGAATAAAATAAGTATATCAAAATATATGTTCGTTGAAAACCAAAATATCCCATGTTAAAAGTGATACATGGTATAATTATAGCGATATATTAATATTTTCGGAAACCTTAACTAAAACGAATGATATAATGGATATGGAAAATTATAATATTATATACAGATCCGATTCAAAGGGTGTTACACGAGGTGTCATTTGTTTCGCCAAAACCCATACTATTTTCACAAATTTGCAGTATGTAATCGATACGGATAAAAATTGCCACATAGAATTGATATCCTTCACCGTTTGCGACATTAAAATTATCACTGGATACAAATCTCCCGGAGTAAGCCAGGTTATGTTTGAAAGAAACTTTAAAAATATTTTGGAAAAAATATCATTTCATTTGGATAAAGACAAAATCATAATTTTAGGGGATTTTAATTATGATTTATACAATAACCAAAATGAATATTTAATAAAGTTTTTGCAACAATTTCAATTTACAACTAAATTACCGTCAAATGTAGTAACAACAAATTTAAATTCCCAGATAGATATAATTTTTTCAAATATGAGTAATTTAATATGTGGAGTATACGAAACCTACTTCTCCTATCATAAACCTATTTATGTTCTTATTTACAACGAAGATGATTTAGAAATTACAAATATGGTAAATCTACATGCATATGAAAACTACACCAATATAGTTGAATCAGATAATATAAATAGCCCAGTTATTCTAATGGACAATTCTTCAGATACTACAGAAAATTTAAACGAATTGAAAGAAAGCAATACGCAAAATTTTAAAAATGTTAATGAAATAGGGAACAAATTGGTAAATCTTCTAAATTATCAGGATAATTATTTTCCTGCACTGAATGATTTTATTCAAAAACAGGAACACTTTTAATGAAATCCGTAGAGATGGTGCATCTCTGCAATATTTTCTATATGATCCAAATTTTGATAATGCGACAATGGATAAAATATCTGCATTTAATGGTTTAGAGGATAAATTTAAAGTGGTTAACATTACTGGAGATGGTAATTGTTTGTATCGGGCTATTTCATATTGTTTACATCGTACTGAAAAATATTATATGCACTTAAAATTAATTTGCCTTTCTTCTAATCAGAATTTTATTCAAATATATATATATATATATATATATATATATATATATATATATATATATATATATAAATATATAATATATAGGTTGTTAATACTAAGTCGTAAGACTCGAAAATGGTAGTTAGAACTCATTAAAACAAATAACTTTTCTCAGTTCCAATTTTTAAAAGCCTATTCATAATCTCGTTTATATCATACATAGAAATTATAAAATGTACGTACCTCAGAAAGGAAGAACATGCATTTCGTTTTTAGCATTGGCATTCCTTAATTTAAAGAATGTAGGATGGAAGTGACTATAGACTAATAAAAATATATTCAGGATTGGAATCATGACAGAATTGTCCTTCAATTCTTTCCATTGGCTATAATTTAATATATGGATGAAGAGGAAAACAGGTTTGTCATTTCAATTTTGGTATTGGAGTTTAAATCCACAGAGATTATAGGAATCTTGAAGAAACAGAATTTTTATTTCATTCTTCATATTGCCCGTTTTTTTCCACGAAGACATTCGAGATTGAAAGGAAAACAAAATATTCCTTTCATTCTTGATATTGGCCAAGTTTTAATCTACGGACATAACCGGGATTACAAGGAAAACAATCTTTGTTTCATTTTTCATATTGAACAGGTTTTAATCCACGTAGACATTCGGGATTGATAGGAAAACGGAATATTCATTTCATTCTTGATATTCAACAAGTTTTAATCCAGCGTGATATTCGCGATTAAACGGAAAATAGACTTTTCATTTCATTTTTCATATTGGAGACGTTTTATTCAGCGGAGATATTTGGGATTGAAAGGACAACAAAATATTCCTTTCATTCTTGACAAGTTTTAATCCACAGATATAACTGGGATTGAAGGAAAATAGAATTTCCATTTCATTCTTCATTTTGGACACGTTTTATTCCACGGAGATATTTGGGATTGAAAGGAAAACAAAATATTCCTTTAATTCTTGATATTGGACAAGTTTTGATCTATAGATATAACCGGGATTGAAAGGAAAACATAATCTTCATTTCATTTTTCATATTGAACAGGTTTTAATCTACGTAGATATTCGGGATTGAAAGGAAAACAGAATATTCATTTCATTCTTGATATTCAACAAGCTTTAATCCACCGTGATATTCGTGATTAAACGGAAAATATACTTTCCATTTCATTTTTCATATTGGAGACGTTTTATTCAGCGGAGATATTCGGGATTGAAAGGACAACAAAATATTCCTTTAATTCTTGATATTGGACAAGTTTTGATCTATAGATATAACCGGGATTGAAAGGAAAACATAATCTTCATTTCATTTTTCATATTGAACAGGTTTTAATCTACGTAGATATTCGGGATTGAAAGGAAAACAGAATATTCATTTCATTCTTGATATTCAACAAGCTTTAATCCGCCGTGATATTCGTGATTAAACGGAAAATATACTTTCCATTTCATTTTTCATATTGGAGACGTTTTATTCAGCGGAGATATTCGGGATTGAAAGGACATCAAAATATTCCTTTCATTCTTGATATTGGACAAGTTTTGATCTATAGATATAACAGGGATTGAAAGGAAAACATAATCTTCATTTCATTTTTCATATTGAACAAGTTTTAATCTACGTAGATATTCGGGATTGAAAGGAAAACAGAATATTCATTTCATTCTTGATATTCAACAAGCTTTAATCCACCGTGATATTCGTGATTAAACGGAAAATATACTTTCCATTTCATTTTTCATATTGGAGACGTTTTATTCAGCGGAGATATTCGGGATTGAAAGGACAACAAAATATTCCTTTCATTCTTGATATTGGACAAGTTTTAATCCACAGATATAACTGGGATTGAAAGGAAAACATAATTTTCATTACATTCAACAAGTTGTAATCCACGTAGATATTCCGGATTGAATGTGAAACAGATTATTCATTTCATTCTTGATATTCAAAAAGTTTTAATCCACCCAGATATTCGGGATTAAAAGAAAATAGAATTTCCATTTCATTCTTCCTTTTGGACACGTTTTATTCCACGGAGATATTCGGGATTGGAAGGACAACAAAATATTCCTCCCAATCTTGATATTGGGCAAGTTTTAATCCACAGATATAACCGGGATTATTATTAGTAAATTAAAATATGCCAATTCTATTTAGCACCTATGTACATAATGCCCTCAAAGTTCTGGTCTGGATCGTATCCATCGAAAGTTCTTAAAATAAATGTGAGACTATATATACTGATCGGAATATAGACCAAAATTCCCTTCTTGAGTGGTATTCTTCAACATGCTTAAGTTCCAGGCCAGAGATCTCTAGTGTACGCCTTCAATAGTTATTTCTCACGTGGTCCAGTATGTACCCAGGCTTGCATTGTTATTTATTATTAATATTATTATTATTATTATTATTATTATTCCTTAATTAAGAACGCACGACATCTCCTCTGCCCATTGCGTTAATTAATGTTATTCTTATTTCTATTTTAGTATAAATATGTATAAACTTGTATAATCTTGTATAAAATAAATAAATTTTTATTGGTCCATATAGTTATTTAGGACAGAATTTGGTTCCTACGGTTTAATCCAAAGAAATTCAGAATAGAAAGGGAGACATAATTTTCAATTAATTTTTTGCATTAGACATCATTTAACCGAAGTCATAATTTTCATTTCAATTTTGATATTCAGGATGGAATTGTGCATAGCATAATCCACAGAAATTCAGGATATCCGCATTTTCTTTTCAATTTTACCATTGAACATATTTTGATTTTTGAATAAAATTCTGATTAGAAGAAAGGCAACGTTTTGATTTACAAGTATCACAGATAAATTTGTGGATGTTCCGGGATAGCAAAATTTTCAGTTAAAATAACAGCACTATAGTGAGCAGATTGATTACCAGGATTTGTCAGATAAATTATGATGGGAACGTTATATTCTCGATTGAATGGTACAATTCCAAAAACGATATTTAAGTTTTCTTCTAATTTCTGTATGACTATAATTTCATTTCGTAACGCCAGGGATAAAGCATATATAGATCCTTCATTACCATATTCTCTATATTTTGCGCATAATAAAATTAATTCTTTCACACTATTGGTTTCAATTTGATTTTCTTGTATCCAATTGTCGAAATGGTCTTTATAATCTAATATTGTTTCCACGCAGATTAATTTTAAGTGCAAAACATGTCCAATATCAAGAATGAAAGGAATATTTTGATGTCCTTTCAATCCCGAATATCTCCGCTGAATAAAACGTCTCCAATATGAAAAATTAAATGGAAAGTATATTTTCCGTTTAATCACGAATATCACGGTGGATTAAAGCTTGTTGAATATCAAGAATGAAATGAATATTCTGTTTTCCTTTCAATCCCGAATATCTACGTAGATTAAAACCTGTTCAATATGAAAAATGAAATGAAGATTATGTTTTCCTTTCAATCCCGGTTATATCTATAGATCAAAACTTGTCTAATATCAAGAATTAAAGGAATATTTTGTTGTCCTTTCAATCCCGAATATCTCCGCTGAATAAAACGTCTCCAATATGAAAAATGAAATGGAAAGTATATTTTCCGTTTAATCACGAATATCACGGTGGATTAAAGCTTGTTGAATATCAAGAATGAAATGAATATTCTGTTTTCCTTTCAATCCCGAATATCTACGTAGATTAAAACCTGTTCAATATGAAAAATGAAATGAAGATTATGTTTTCCTTTCAATCCCGGTTATATCTATAGATCAAAACTTGTCCAGTATCAAGAATTAAAGGAATATTTTGTTTTCCTTTCAATCCCAAATATCTCCGTGGAATAAAACGTGTCCAAAATGAAGAATGAAATGGAAATTCTATTTTCCTTCAATCCCAGTTATATCTGTGGATTAAAACTTATCAAGAATGAAAGGAATATTTTGTTGTCCTTTCAATCCCGAATATCTCCGCTGAATAAAACGTCTCCAATATGAAAAATGAAATGAAAAGTCTATTTTCCGTTTAATCGCGAATATCACGCTGGATTAAAACTTGTTGAATATCAAGAATGAAATGAATATTCCGTTTTCCTATCAATCCCGAATGTCTACGTGGATTAAAACCTGTTCAATATGAAAAATGAAACAAAGATTGTTTTCCTTGTAATCCCGGTTATGTCCGTAGATTAAAACTTGGCCAATATCAAGAATGAAAGGAATATTTTGTTTTGACAAACCTGTTTTCCTCTTCATCCATGTATTAAATTATAGCCAATGGAAAGAATTGAAGGACAATTCTGTCATGATTCCAATCCTGAATATATTTTTATTAGTCTATAGTCACTTCCATCCTACATTCTTTAAATTAAGGAATGCCAATGCTAAAAATGAAATGCATGTTCTTCCTTTCTGAGGTACGTACATTTTATAATTTCTATGTATGATATAAACGAGATTATGAATAGGCTTTTAAAAATTGGAACTGAGAAAAGTTATTTGTTTTAATGAGTTCTAACTACCATTTTCGAGTCTTACGACTTAGTATTAACAACCTATATATATTATATATATATATATATATATATATATATATATATATATATATATATATATATATATATATATATATATATGTCGGAGATTGTAATATCAAAGCATGTCGTAACGATCATTTAATGAATCAAGTATTACATGAATCACTTATAATCTTTTAATTGTATTGTCGTAATCGAAACGTCAAGCATTCTAGGCTATAATGCTTGGATGGAATCAGTGTGTAGCGGTGCTCAGGGAGTGAGTGCAGGTCCGCCTCGCTGAGATCATCACGTTTATATTATCGCTGTTGTTCTGAAATAGTGTTGGTCGACATAGAGTTTGCCAGTGATACTACCCCGCGACATCAGAAGTGGGATTCGCCTGCGATCCACAATATTGTATGTGGGTTTTTGTTCTGTTGGTGAATTATAAAGTGAAGTGTAGGGCCAAGCAGGTTAAGATGGAAAGGCCGTCTAACAATTTTTGCAGGTTTTCATCCTAGGGCATTGACCAGTAACAAGGATTCCGTCTGTGTCCCACCCGGAAAGTGGTGACGTAATTACAAGAGCTGGTTAAGTAGAACCGTGAGTAATGAGTACTGAATTTATTTTAAGCGGTCTTCCAATACTGGTAAGAGATTTTATTACAAAGCTCAAGATATCGTTGTGAGCTATGTTGGTGGCAATTGGGTTGCTGTTGTAATAAAAGCAATTCGGTCAGTTGCTTGTTGAGAAATGAGAGACGAAGTCGAGTTTGTTGTTTATGATATTGTGATGGCCGATGATCCGGATTACCGATCTCCATATATGTTATTTAAGATATTATTTATTACAGTAGGTGTTCATGGCAGTTGTTATATTTTGATTGATGTTTTGTCATTGAGCTTGTATGACGTAATAAGTATTTCATTTTTGGTAGCTTGATTCTACTCCTTTACATCGTCTGCGACGTGACAATATTATTAAACTGAATGTAGGTCAAGTAGTCACATATCGGGAGTATCAACCAGTTTGCGATTTAGTTAGTTATTTGTGAAATAACAAACGAACTAATACAAATTCCTTAAAGTGTTTCGGTATGTCAAGAAAGATTGTAAAATGTTTTCATTGTACAAGTTTCGCAAACTAACAGACACGTTGAGTAGGTACACTGCAACCTTGAGGCACTTGATATATCGTTACTTACTTTTTATCCAGATATGACCGATGCGGGTGCAGAACCATGGTGTACCGAAATATAAATTATAACATTAAAATTTCACTGGGGATCTTCAGTGAAGATAGTTAATGGTGGAAATATGTTAGAAAACTATGCTAAAGATTAATATTTTATTAAATGCAGATAAAGTTTACTGAGCTACAAATTGTTATTATCATTATAAGGTTGAGGGCTTTAAGCGCTGGTGACTTTTGTCACCACGACCAGTAAGATCTGCTGTAGCATGTTTTGACTGAATGTCTGGAAGCCACTTCAAAATTTTGATGAACTGAAATTTGGTATATTATAGAACAATGACTAGTAAAGATACTTGTCATAATTCAAAGTCCCTTTTGTTAAGAGCTGATAACTCTTTAACGTTCATCGTCAAGGGTGAAATGAATATCTCCAGGCTATGAATTATGGCTTTTCAAGTATCCACAGGAAATGCCTAAGACTCACTTATACTACGGTACCCATTTTAGCTTTGATTCACAAGTGAAAGCAGCCTGGTTATCTGACGTTATGTAGATTGCTTCTCCTTTGAGAGCTTGTTTAAGTTTATTGAGCACACAGATTTATTGCTTGAGATATAATGAAACCGTTGTGTATGGATTCCTTTATTTGGCAGCACGGACCAAATAAAATCGATCCAGTTTCTGCTGACTCTAGTTTAGAAATATCCGTAAACCAGGACAGAGAATCTATTTGGAAGAGTGGCCTTACTACTGTCCACCGAAGGCGATTACCAAAAACTCTCTTGTGTAGCTTTTGTTTCAGAAATTATGAGTGGCCTTCGAGATCTTCAAGCTTGAAGTGTTTTGTCTTACACAGTGCAAAGACGTTGGCCCCAGAATAAATTCCATTACTGCACTTGGACAGGTATTCATAGCGCCTGTGGTATGTGATACAAACAAAAACTATCGTTGCGCTTCCGCAAAGACGCTTGTGCTGTGTTTTGTTACATCTTTGCCGCCATACTAATATGCATGAGTGATCATTGGTCCAAATACGGTGATGTATGGCCAGTGGTTCGTTTCTGCCTGCAATCTCTAGTTTTTGCTAGAAGGACAGCGGCTTGTGTCCGAGGCTGCTACGGGATTTGTTTTGATGATTTTGTTAATGTATAAATTGCATGTGGACTTTTGAGTATTCAGGTTTCAGGTATCTGCGTTGACATTAAGGTTAATGTGATTGAAGTGAGAGATCGATGCATTCGATCAGTTACCATACGATGATGCTATTTGGGAAAAATATTGTTGACAGTGGCGGGAGAGCTGTAATTATGGACGAAGTCTGTACCAGTCTGTCTCGAAATAATAAGCCAGAATGGGCGAGCATCCT
Organism: Harpalus rubripes; assembly: GCA_963082715.1. NCBI lineage: Eukaryota > Metazoa > Arthropoda > Insecta > Coleoptera > Carabidae > Harpalus > Harpalus rubripes. The sequence goes on from OY720452.1 coordinate 47,890,818, forward strand.
GCCCAATATCTACGAATGAGGCGATGTGTAGCACTGATAGTGAGAGAATGTATTGGATGTACCGTGTTAGCGTGAATAATATAGCGCTGTGCAGACAGTTCAAATCTGAGTGAACTTTTATCAATTGTTCATGGTATAATTTGCATGAAGTTATTCAAGTTCCTGCACGTCCATGTTCCAAAACCCTGAGTCGTTCCGGATGGAACTTTCATGAATATTGAAATTTAGGTACAAATATGGTTTGAAATAGTCCCTGAGTGTATTCCCAGAACATACTATATGACTTTATTGAATTTCCGGTGAGCATGGTCGTAGCTACAAAACTTGGCGTTTTGGTTTTGATGGGGCTGTGGCCGATCAGGCTCCGCGTGACCGTTTTCAGGGTGACCATTCCAGTTTTGTCAAATTGTGAATTTGTTGAATGTTTAAATTGTGGCAAGCTAGATCAGCCGCAGAGGAGTTGCACAGGATAGCTGGTGCCCGGACTGCAGCCTGCCACGGTTGCGAAGCAGACTGTTTTACCTGAAAAACAATTGAGCAACAGAAATCTGTCAGCCATTGGAAGCAGAGAAGTCTGACAAGACGGGACTTGCTTTTCAAATGTTTGTCTTAATGTTTGTGACGCCTAAGTGCAGCGTGATGGACGCTGGAACAAATTGCTTTAAAATATTTTGATCGTATCCAAGGATAAATTTAATTGAAGAAAGTTCATCGGATGATGGATATAAAGGAAGATAAAAAAAATTGTTTCTACATCTCCTCTTGCAAACGTTTCGGTATATTATTTTACCTTCATCAAGTGCTACAATAAAAATAAAAAAAAATACCTGTGAGATATGTAGGCCAAACGAGAAACATTATAATGGACAGCATCACCTGTGACAGTGTAAGATCAACTGACTAAAACTTACTAACCTCCAATAAGGGCAAAAACCAACTTGTCAAAAAATTAAACTAAAAAACACTAAGCCAAAATATAGTTAGGAAAACGAAAAGAAGAACTATCTGTTTGAATTATTTAACAAATTTAGAACATTTTGATAGCTCTAAGTATTATTTACATAACACATGAATCCATGTTCTAATTTTTAAGTAGAGCGGTTCACGCGTACAATAATGAACCTTCTGGAGGTTGAGACCACAATTTAGTTAGGCTAATCGAGTGGATCGTTGAAAATCCACAGAGGTGACTAAAACTTTGAAGAGCCGACAAACTTTTATAACAAAAGTGGCTAAGGAGTAATTGAGGCGTTGGTCTGGAGATTGGTTATTTTCGTTAAATTCTTTAGAATTATTAACCGTGATGGAAGATGACCTGCTACTGGATGCCTCTGTCATGGTGTTTCGGTATGCTACTCTGATACCTCTGCCGAAGGTAACATGCTAACTAGGTGCCTCTGTCGTGTGTGTTTTCCAGTACATGAATTGGGAAGCATGGCCTAAGACGACGAGCTAAGTTTTCGATTTGCTATAGGATTTCTGATTTAGGACCTGAATGTTAGCAAACTAGTAATAATTTGTTTTGTATGTTCTAAAGGCCCATGACTCTAATCGCACTTATAAATACGCACATGACCAAATTAGAAAAATGTCAGATAATAATGATATTTCTTCCCTAGGAACTGACGAAGAGCCAGGTTCTACACAAAATAATTAAAACTAGAATTGTCTATATTACAATGAGGATGTTCCATTGCTAGGTAAGCAATGACGGTGTGGTTTTCCTGAGCTGGATAAGCGATGACGGAATAGTGTTCCATTGCTGGGTAAGCAATGACGGTGTGGTTTTCCCGAGCTGGTTAAGCGATGACGGAAGGGTGTTCCATTGCTGGGTAAGCAATGACGGTATGGTTTTCTTGCGCTGGTTAAGCGAAGATGGAATAGCGATCGATTGCTGGTTAAGCAATGATGGTCTGTCGCTGTTGGACGAGCTATAACAATGCTTGAATACTGATATTGGTAGTCATGTATTTACTGGTGAAATGTATTGTCACAGAATTATGTTTTGATTGACGTCTTGTAAAAAAAGGCGTCCATTAAATAATTTAGTGTAATATAGCTAAATTTTGAGCTTGATATAAATGTGAACAAAGTTGTAACTATTTGAGCACTTATTGGTCAGAGATAGCCGAGCGGAAATACTGTGGATAAATTCTTTGTTTTCAGATAGTTCACACGAGGACGTGTGAAACGTCAGAATGGCCGTGTCGGAGATTGTAATATCAAAGCATGTCGTAACGATCATTTAATGAATCAAGTATTACATGAATCACTTATAATCTTTTAATTGTATTGTCGTAATCGAAACGTCAAGCATTCTAGGCTATAATGCTTGGATGGAATCAGTGTGTAGCGGTGCTCAGGGAGTGAGTGCAGGTCCGCCTCGCTGAGATCATCACGTTTATATTATCGCTGTTGTTCTGAAATAGTGTTGGTCGACATAGAGTTTGCCAGTGATACTACCCCGCGACATATATATATATATATATATATATATATATATATATATATATATATATATATATATATTTGAATAAAATTCTGATTAGAAGAAAGGCAACGTTTTGATTTACAAGTATCACAGATAGCAAAATTTTCAGTTAAAATAACAGCACTATAGTGAGCAGATTGATTACCAGGATTTGTCAGATAAATTATGATGGGAACGTTATATTCTCGATTGAATGATACAATTCCAAAAACGATATTTAAGTTTTCTTCTAATTTCTGTATGACTATAATTTCATTTCGTAACGCCAGGGATAAAGCATATATAGATCCTTCATTACCATATTCTCTATATTTTGCGCATAATAAAATTAATTCTTTCACACTATTGGTTTCAATTTGATTTTCTTGTATCCAATTGTCGAAATGGTCTTTATAATCTAATATTGTTTCCACGCAGATTAATTTTAAGTGCATATAATATTTTTCAGTACGATGTAAACAATATGAAATAGCCCGATACAAACAATTACCATCTCCAGTAATGTTAACCACTTTAAATTTATCCTCTAAACCATTAAATGCAGATATTTTATCCATTGTCGCATTATCAAAATTTGGATCATATAGAAAATATTGCAGAGATGCACCATCTCTACGGATTTCATTAAAAGTGTTCCTGTTTTTGAATAAAATCATTCAGTGCAGGAAAATAATTATCCTGATAATTTAGAAGATTTACCAATTTGTTCCCTATTTCATTAACATTTTTAAAATTTTGCGTATTGCTTTCTTTCAATTCGTTTAAATTTTCTGTAGTATCTGAAGAATTGTCCATTAGAATAACTGGGCTATTTATATTATCTGATTCAACTATATTGGTGTAGTTTTCATATGCATGTAGATTTACCATATTTGTAATTTCTAAATCATCTTCGTTGTAAAGAAGAACATAAATAGGTTTATGATAGGAGAAGTAGGTTTCGTATACTCCACATATTAAATTACTCATATTTGAAAAAATTATATCTATCTGGGAATTTAAATTTGTTGTTACTACATTTGACGGTAATTTAGTTGTAAATTGAAATTGTTGCAAAAACTTTATTAAATATTCATTTTGGTTATTGTATAAATCATAATTAAAATCCCCTAAAATTATGATTTTGTCTTTATCCAAATGAAATGATATTTTTTCCAAAATATTTTTAAAGTTTCTTTCAAACATAACCTGGCTTACTCCGGGAGATTTGTATCCAGTGATAATTTTAATGTCGCAAACGGTGAAGGATATCAATTCTATGTGGCAATTTTTATCCGTATCGATTACATACTGCAAATTTGTGAAAATAGTATGGGTTTTGGCGAAACAAATGACACCTCGTGTAACACCCTTTGAATCGGATCTGTATATAATATTATAATTTTCCATATCCATTATATCATTCGTTTTAGTTAAGGTTTCCGAAAATATTAATATATCGCTATAATTATACCATGTATCACTTTTAACATGGGATATTTTGGTTTTCAACGAACATATATTTTGATATACTTATTTTATTCCACCATAATTTTTTACAACTTCTGCTTCCCATTTTATTTCTTTTTGTGTTCTTAATTTGTTCAGTTCCATACAAACTGGGTCATCTTTCACACTTGAGTTTGGACTTTTAAATGTGCCCAAAATGTACAGCCCCGACAAAGATGTTACTCTGCTTATAGCGACATATAACATAGATCTTGTAATTCTTTTAATGATATTGAAATTTAGACAAATTTTTGAATATGTTTGCCCTTGACTTTTGTGGATAGTTATTGCTTCAGCAGGTGTTAAAGGCAATTGTTTTCGAAGAATAGGATACTGCATTTTATTTGAAAGATTTAGGGTACTGGTAATTTTTACTACTGGTGTTAATTTAGATGATATTTTGTTAATTTTAATTACATTAGCATATTCCCGCTTAGCTTTGATTCCAACAAATTTAGACTGAAAATCCATCCATAAAATGTAAGGTTCAGTAGTGTTTTCTTTAAAATGAATTTTTTCCAATACGCCGCAACTGCCATTTACCAAACCATCTTCCACGTCAATATTACTTGTAACCATGTATTTTATTCCCTCTTTTAAACTGAGTAGATGTGGCAAACCATTGACTTCGGATATTTTTTTACTTTTCAAAGAATTTAAAAGAGATAATTTTGTTTGTGCATTTACCTTTCCTAGGATGGAGTCTTTGGCTTCAGATAGATATTTTTCCCCCGGATGTGTATTAATTTTATTGGAGTTGTATAGGTCTACATGCTTATTTTCGACATATAATCTAATAGCTTCTTCAGGTACTTCATCGTCTCGGACTTGTCGCGATGATATAAGTTTCACATTTTGTTGAGTCATTTTTCCTGATGCCATATTATTTAATGCGTTTATAAAATCCAAATCATTCTTTTGCCTCATAATTTCGGTTAACTCAAAAAAATTAAATTCATCCCAAAGAGGGTTAGTATCAAAGAATTTATGCATTTCATTTTTAGTGGAAACTCTAAATACATGAGTATCCATAACAGGGGGAAGTTGATGTAAATCACCCACACAAATGACAAAAATACCACCAAACGATGAATTTATACCCATAATTTGCCTCAAACGTGTGTCAACGCGACTAAATAATGTACTGCCAACCATTGAAATTTCATCAATTATAAGAAGTTTTAGATGTAAAAGTTTAGCTCGAATAGTATTTGCTATGTCCATTGCTAACTCTGGCATTTGCCCACCAAATTGAGCTACTGGTAAAGCAAATGCAGTATGTAGAGTTACGCCATTAATTAAAAATGCCGCCTTTCCTGATGGTGCACATAGCAAAGTAATAATGGTATCTGAATTTGTTCCATGTTTGTTGTCAAAAAAATTAGTAACAGTGTGGTAAATTGCATTTATAACTGTGCTTTTACCTACCCCTGCTGATCCACTGAGAAAGAGACGTAACGGGATAGTTGAAATTTTTAAATGGTTAAGGACATACAGAACAATTTTTCTTTGTTTGAAATTTAGTTTTTGCATTATTTTAAACATGTTCTCTTCAGATATGCGTTTCGGTATTGTAAAACGAATAAAATTTTGTTTTTTCGGTGCCTCTGTACCAGCTTGTTCAAAAATATCTACATGTACATCCGCAGAATTAACTGATAATGTATCGTTTTCTGCCTCGTTATCTATGTCATTGTTCAAATTTTGCAGAGCTACATCTAAAACATCATCGCCAAGAATAGAGTATTTTTTCGATTTTCCTCGATAATTTGAAAATTTTGTAAATATTTAACTTCGTACTGTACATTTTCAATTTCGTCGACTTCATTTTGCCAAGGAAGAAATAATAACATTTGCTCACGATAATAATTATTTGGATCTTGCTCTAATTTGTAACGTCTATATCTGATAATCGCAGACTTCTTTCTAGATGAATATACATTTTCATTATCAATTTCATCTTCATTTTGAACATATAAATTTTGCTTTTTAGAATAATTTGCCGTAAAGTCTGCTAAACAAATATTATCCATCGTCGCAGGTCTCTTACTATATTTTTGAAGAAGGTCATCCATATAAATTTCATGTGAATTTTCGTCAAGTTCGCGTAATTCTTTATTTGACTTTAAAATTTGAACTCTTTCATTGATGGGACTGGTATTAATAAAAATACATTGTCGGCTCATTTTTGACAAGGGTAAAGAGAGAATATGGTACGAGGCTTCTTGAGCTGACATTAGATTCATATTTAGAAAAATATTTGTTATATTTCTAAATTTATCTTTTATAGTTTTATTTCCATTATCTATATCTGATGCAGCATCTCTCAATAATTTTGATAAACCTGCTTCTGCCTTAGCTACATAATTTACTACATACGAGGCCGCTGCATAAGCATCCAAGATAAATTGTATATCCATATTTGATTCGAAAAGATACAAAAAATTTTTGTTATAGGAATTTATACCGACTTCTAAACTATTCCTCTTTAGAAAAACTTGTGGTCTTGAAATAGAACTTCTAATGGCCAATACGTAATTTTCTTCTGTTACATTCAATTTTGCCAGTACTTCCTCAAATGTCATATCAGTAGATTTTTGATATAGATGGAACATTAATTTATGAATTTCTTTGAAAATAGTTTTTAAATCATTTGAATTTTCTTCTGAGTTTAATGGCTCCAAAATCATAGTTCTTGGCATTACCGGTATTGGATAATTATATCTGCATTTTTTAACCTTTTGCCCTTTGTAACAGGTATGTGTATGTTTGTGTCTCTGTAGCCCTATATACGGATTATTTTCGTCATAGTTACATGTTATATATTTATCTATAAATGTGACGCAATTTTCTACGCTGTTAATATCCGATTTGTCGTAATTTGGAGCATTTTTAAGCCATAAAAATATATGCTCATGTGGTGATCCTCTCATTTGAAATTCAGTCCGACTGTAACTATCTTCAACTGAATAATCTTCAAAAATACTAAAATTTTGCTTCAGAAACATTATTAATTTGTTTAATTTATAGTCAAAATATCTTGCACATGTAACCGGATCATTTTTAATTAGGTTTGTCTTTTCAAATTCGTCTAATTCATAAGCTTCTTCTATAGTTATATCCCTTCCAGAATTTACTTTTACCAGTGATTTTATTAATTCAGGCCAAATTTTCTCACCAGCAGAAACAGTGAGAAATATAGCAGGTTTCCCTAACTGGCGTATCATTGCTAACAGTTCTTTTTTCTTAGATTCCCAATAAGAAGGCGAGGATCTAACGTTTTTTAAAATTTTATATCCATCATCAAATTTTGTTATTTTATCCAAAAAATCTTTTTGCAGAACATTTCCCGCAGATAAATTACGATTCTGCTTAGTTTTCCGGAGATATACGTTGATATTTGCTAAACAGGACTTTTCTATTTTTTTTTTTTGCCATATATAGGACTCTTGTAGGGGTGCATGATCTCCGGTCACATCTTCTACATTCTGATTTCGCTCTATCATTATACGAAATTGAAGTATTTAATCCATGGCCCGCAAAATTTTTTGGAAAACAAAATTCTTCTAAGTGATCGATTATATGCCATGGTACTGGTTTTTTATTTTGACATGGAACAGTTATTTTAATTTTGTCGTTCATTTCCTTATTTCTGTCTATAATTAAAACTTCTTCGTCAATTTCAATTTGCCCAAAATCGTAAGAATCATTAAAGATGCTATCCACTGAAGAATTTGAAATAGAAACAGTGGTAATAATATTCATGTTATCATCATCGTTATCATTTTGGTCAACAATAAAATCTACTTGTTCATCATACTTATGTTCGTAATTTGCGAAATACATATGATCTACTTCTATATTGTATTTTTTATAAAGGGGTGTATTTAATAAGTATTTTAATGCGTCACATACAACTGCAGGTCTTATAGTCTTGAACATATAGTCAGATCGGTGGCACATATGTCTCTTCAATTTTACCTGAATGGTGTCCATTTGATCAAAATTTCTTGGTAAAACTTGTAAAATTTTATTAATCTGGAGTGGCACATTTACTACGCTCCCTTTTTGACCTAATTGTGCATTTAAGGCATATGACTTTAACGGTCTTATTTGCATAAAGTTGATGTATGCAGCTACCATCCTTTCTTCCAAAGGTGATAATTTTTTTATGCATTCCGGTAAAATAGGAAATTTCAAATTATTACTTGTAGCTAATTTTGGTACTATGCCTTTGGATATATATTTTTTACAAGTTTTACATAAATAATTTGTGGGAAAGTTGTGAATTAAGTTATAGAATTCTTGAGTTTGTCCTGTACTGTCTTCATATTCGCAATAAATAACGGAATGCTTAAAAAATAGTCCCTCACAACAAAAACATATTATATCTGGCGTATGGCATCTATCTTTAATAAACTGTAACTCCAATTTCGATATTTCCAAATTTTGTCGCAATAAATTATTATAGATATTGTCTCTATATCTTATTAAATCATTTTGTCTCTTTCTTCTTTTTGCTGCATTATCAATAATTTTTTCATTCTCTCGAAAAGTAATGTCGTCTCTTCTTTTCTTTATGGATAGTTTATTCTTATCATTTTCAACTTTTCGGTAATCTTTGTCTTCCCTCTTTTTTTGCATATTTATTTTATTTGTTTCGTTTTCCATGCTTATATAAATTTGACTTGTTCTTCTTTCTTGCATGTTAATTTTATTTATTTCATTTTCAGCACTTTTGTATGATTCTTCTTTTCTTTTTTCTTTCATGTTTCTTTTATTTATTTTATTTTCAGCACTTTTGTATGATTCGTCTTTTCTTTTTTCTTTCATGTTTCTTTTATTTATTTCATTTTCTGCACTTTTGTATAATTCGTCTTTTCTTTTTTCTTGTATGTTTCTTTTATTTATTTCATTTTCTGCACTTTTGTATAATTCGTCTTTTCTTTTTTCTTGTATGTTTCTTTTATTTATTTTATTTTCAGCACTTTTGTATGATTCGATTTTTCTTTTTTCTTTTATGTTTCTTTTATTTATTTCATTTTCAGCACTTTTGTATGATTCGATTTTTCTTTTTTCTTTCATGTTTCCTTTATTTATTTCATTTTCAGCACTTTTGTATAATTCGTCTTTTCTTTTTTCTTGTTTTTGTTTTTTATTTATTTCATTTTCAGCACTTTTGTATGATTCATCTTTTCTTTTTTCTTTCATGTTTCTTTTATTTATTTCATTTTCAGCACTTTTGTATGATTCATCTTTTCTTTTTTCTTTCATGTTTCTTTTATTTATTTCATTTTCATCACTTTTGTATGATTCATCTTTTCTTTTTTCTTTCATGTTTCTTTTATTTATTTCATTTTCAGCACTTTTGTATAATTCGTCTTTTCTTTTTTCTTTCATGTTTCTTTTATTTTTCTTATTTTCAGCACTTTTGTATAATTCGTCCTTTCTTCTGTTTCCCATGTTTACTTTATTTATCTCATTTTCCGTTTTCTTATAGTTTTCATCTTCTCTTCTCTTCCGTATGTTTAATAAACTTCTATCATTTTCTTTTAATTTGAAATCAAAATTTTCTCGAAGTTTCCTTATTCTTTCTTGTCCGCTAGTCTTTTGGGCTTCTTTTTTATTAATCTTATTCTTATCTTTATTAATTTCATATCTTACTTTTTTTATCCTTATTTAGTTGTTTAGATGATTTTTTCTTCGTCTTCATAATAAATCACTAAAATAATTTAATCTTTTTACCTATCTTAATTTAATTGTAATAAAAAAACATCATTTTACCTTTAAATATATATATATATATATATATATATATATATTTATATATTTTATATTATTTCAATATTGAGTCACTGACATCTGTCAATTAGAATTATTTTAGTATATTAGAAGGATTAGAAGTTACCGGGGTTACAGCATAGCTTGCTGATTTATGAAATTTAATTTTCTTTATATTTTTTTACTCTGTATCTATTAAATATGAAGGGATAGAAACAATCTTACCTAACAGAGAAGAAAATTTTCTTTATTATTTATAACATAAAATATCAAAAATTAATATTTATCTGCTGTTTTTCAAAAAAAACTGTTAAAATCTTCAAATAAGGCTACTTCCGGTTGACCAATTATAACCAAAATTTAATCTGCTCTTCATATAGACGCACAAAAGGAGAATACGACAAAATTATAATTTTTTTAATTGTAGTGTTGAAGTTATCGTAGACGAAATTTTTATTACACACACACACGCACGCACGCACACACACACACACACACACATACAGACACACACACATGCATACACACACACACACAGACACACACACACACACACACACACACACACACACACACACACACACACACACACACACACACACAGACATCATCGTGAAAATAGTAAAATCGTATTCTAGAGACCCTAAAACGTGCTTATTCATTAAAAACTCATCATCGAAGGTTAAAATTTGAAAATAGATTAGAAATTTGATTTTTGATATTAGATTCTTCATGAATCCGGTAGATGGATCTGGTAGATATTGTACAATTTTCGAACACGATAACTTTTTACCACTCGTGTTTTCGAACACAGACAGTAGATGCGGTAACTACCGGTAAAATTTTCGTAAATGCGTATGTATTTTCTATAAAATCCATACAGAAAGTTCCTTGCAAAATATTCTAAATTTCTTGTATGTACATTACCTTTCAATAGTTGTATGTATTTTATATAAATTCCATACAGAAAGTTTCGAGTAAAAATATCCTATATTCGAGTAAAATTGTAACACAAGTATACTACGAATATGTCAATTGCACTTGACACTGACATCTTTCAATCAGAATTTTCTTAATATAGTAGCTGTTTCTAGCATAGCTAGCTAATTTATGAAATTTAATTTCTTTATAATTTTATAACTCTATATCCATTTAATATGAAGTATAAAAAGCAGTCAAATCGTATAGAGAATACAATGTTCTTTAATATTTATAATATCATTAAATGTGAAAAAATGATATTTAACATCGTTTTTTCAAGAAAAACTGTTAAAATCTTCAAATGAGGGTACTTCCGGTTGACCAATTATAACCAAAATCTAATCAGCTCTTCTTATGGATGCAACGAAGAGGAATATGAAAGAATTATAATTTTTTGAATTGTAGTATTAGAGTTATCGTAGACGAAAATTTTGTTACATACACACACACACACACACACACACACACACACACACACACACACACGGACACACATACATACATACACACACACACACACACACACACACACACATACAGACATCATCGTGAAAATAGTAAAATCGTATTCTAGGGACCTTAAAACGTGCATATTCATTGAAAACTCACAACCGAATTTTTTGACCAAAGACAATACCTTCCTTACCTAAAGGTGACGGAAGGTAAAAATCTGATGTGACCAGCACATTACCTTCCGCCAGTTCTATGTATTTTGTACAAATTTCATACAGAAAGTTCCTTGCTAAATATTCTATTTCTTGTACATTACCTTCCGGCAGCTGCATGTATTTTATGCAAATTTCATACAGAAAATTTATGTCTTAAATTATTATTTGGTGACGTTTTCTATATACAGTGTAATGTATCTGCAGAAATAAAAGATTTATTATTATTATTTCTTGTACATTAACTTAAAGCAGTTGTATGTATTTTATACAAATTTCATACAGAAAGCAAGAGATCCTATATTTCCAATAAAATTATAAGACAAACACACTATGTCAATTTCACTTGACATTGACATCTTTCAATCAGAATTTTCTTAATATAGTAGTTGTTTTCATAGCTATAGCTACTTTATGAAATTTAATTTCTTTACAATTTTTTAACTCTATATTCATTTAATATTAAGTATAAAATGCAGACAAATCGTATAGAGAATAAAATATTCTTTAATATTTATAATAACATTAAATGTGAAAAAATGATATTTAACATAGTTTTTCCAAGAAAAACTGTTAAAATCTTCAAATGATGGTACTTCCGGTTGACCAATTGTAACCAAAATCTAATCAGCTCTTCATATGGATGTAACGAAGAAGTATACGAAAAAATTATAATTTTTGTAACTGTAGTATTAGAGTTATCGCAGACGAAAATTTTGTTACACACACACACACACACACACACACACACACACACACATCCACACATCCACACACACACACATACAGACATCATCGTAAAAATAGTAAATTCGTATTCTAGGGACCCTAAAACGTGCTTATTGATTAAAAACTCATCATTGAATTTTTTGACCAAAGACAATACCTTCCTTACCTAAAGGTGACGGAAGGTAAAAATGTAGAAACAGTTTTGTATGCAACATTTAATTCTGTATTGCTTTACACCCTACAGTGTTCGTCGTAAAATGAAGAGGAGGCCAGGAAATCGCGTAAAACTAAAATCCTATGTTAAATTACAAAACGATCAACTGGAAGTGGTACTTTGTTTGAAACTCATAATACAGCCGTTAAAATTATAAAAAATATCTAAAAACAATTACTTTACAATGGTCATTATATTTACTTCAAAAAGTAACAGACAAACTTATTCCTGTCATATTGTAAAAACATCACTGTCATTCTTGTTTTTCAGTGTAATCTAAGAACGAAAACTAGGCAATGGAATATTATAATAGATTCTAGGGACGGAAAAGGTGCTTTTTACCTCCCGCTACCCTTGGTAAGGGAGGTATATGGATCGTGCTAAAATCGCATTTCGAGATTTTGGTAAATGACCACGTTTTAAGGTCCTTAGAATCCAATTTTAACATTTCCACGATGATGTCTGTGTGTATGTGTGTATATGTGTGTGGATCCTCCACTCTAACTCAAATACTATCATTCAGAAAATTTTGAAACCTTGTCTTTCGAACTTTTTCTGTAATGGAAAGAGTCCATTAGATTTTGGTGAAAATCGGATAATCGGAAAGGGCACTTTACTAGAAGCTCAAAATAGTTTTTCTTCGAAAAATACCTTTAAATGTTAATTTTTCGAGATTAATGTTATTATAAAAATGAGTGCCCGTGAGGTGACGCCTGGTAAACGCCCGCACGGTACAAATATGTCATCATCATTACCGATATCTGCGTAGAAAGCAGATTGGCACACCCAGCAATGGGTAATATGCCGTGATGATATATTTATTTATTTATTTTATAAAAATTAAAGATTATTAAATTTTTTATGGATTTCCATTAATACTTTTTCTATATATTTTATGGATAAATTTATAAAATTATCTATAATTTAAATACCAAAGCCTCCGCTTTAAACAAACAAAATGCAGTTATTCAAATGTATGTAACTGACAGATAAATGTCACTATCAAAGTACTAATCATTTCCAAATAATATTAGTAACGTTTTAAAATGAAAAAAGTAAATAGAACAATAGAAAAGGAATTCAATACAGTTTCCAGCATAAGTAAATATGTAGGTATGTATTTAGACTAATAAAAATTAACGATTCCCTAAAATGTTTAAGCTAATCCTCATTTTTCGATTAGTGAATTCTATTCTATACCGGTATTTAAAATTTAATTTTCATTTTATTATAGCGCCGGTGGCTCAATGGTTAGAGCAACGCCTCATGTCATGAGTGCCCTCGGGGCTATGGGTTCGAATACCACCAACGCATGGATGTGTGTGAATGTGAACCCACTCTGTAATTGGGATGAGAGGTTTAAAAAAAAAGGTATTGGATTAGATTAAACTATATTTCAAGAAATACACTGTCAAAATTAGAGTAAAATTCGCTAATCCAAAAATAAGGATTGACTTTATCTTTTTTGTGACTCGGGCTGTAAATGGCGGGAGGTATTGTGATGGCCACACCAGATTTTTTATTCAAATATCATAGCGTTTTTTTACTAGGGTCTCTGTACCATCCTTATCTGGGTTATGGTATAGGTAAACATTTTACAAACACAAAAGAGCAGTAACGAAGAACCAATAAAATATACATTAATAAATTTATTATTGTATTATGATTATTAACGTCATAAGGCTGATATGAAGCAAACATCACCTCGATTTTATAATCAACCATGTGTGTTATATGCATATCGGCCGTGTGACGTTCAGTATTTTTAGTAGTAACATGAAATATCTTCTGAAAGTTCTATTTTCTATGGCATTTTAACAGGTGAAAGCTTTTCATGGCACACTTCATGACGTTGCGATTTTTTTACAAACACTTGATTTTTAATGTACTGTTATAAAAAATAACGGCCGTGGCTGTTTAGCCGCATATGTTGGTTGAGCATACTGTTAAAGCACATTTAACAGTATGGTATTATGAAAATATTATTTATGTCTCACTAAAGTATAAGGAACTGTTTATTGCTAGGATACGGTGTATATAAACATATCTATAACAACCGGGACATTATATGAGGGTATAATCGTTCATTATAATCCGATCATCGTTTATGGACTTTAAATTAGAAATAATATGAACGGTATATAATGAAAATTATTTTCTTTTTAATTATAATTCATTACAATAATAATAAGGATCTATTCCAACAATTAATACATAAATTGATTACAACAAATTATTGAAATAAGAAAACAGTTTTGAAAGCACAACACAAAAATCATTTTTTTTAAATTATTATACTTAAAATTGACTATGAAAAAGGACCTTAAAAAGCAATTTACTTTCAGCACACATGTAAATCGTAAGTACGTCTAATTGCAGACTGCAATGTTTGGCATTGATTTTTGACGAATAACGGATCACAAATTTTTTTGAGGACGATATTTATCCATGTTTGAATTAATTTTTGATATTATTTACTGTCACATGTGACACATCGAAAGCAGTACAAACTCTCTAAAATGTAATAATATTCAGAAATAAATGCATAAGAAATAAAGAACTGAGATGTCAGGTGAAAGCGAACCTCAAAATATAATACTTGTATCTTCTATAGACGAGAATGGAGTAATTAGGGGAAGATTTATGCTTTTGTCTTCCTCAAAGTATGCAGAAACATTCAAAATAATTTCTTTACACCGTTTCGATAAAATGTCTTCCGACACATCAAATCAAAATCAACGATATATAACGTTGATGTTTTAAAAATAAATAAATGTTGATAATAAACAAAACAATTAAACAACATCCTTAGCAACATCAAAGCTTAAGCGACGACATCTGTCTCTCGGGCCAAAGGCTCTCGGGCTAGATCCTCATCGCCCTCCTGGCATTATCATCATCGTAACGCCCTTTGTACATAAAAAACTATTATGAACTGTCCTATGAATTAAAAAAAAGAACAAAAGAGCATTAACATAGCGCTAACAAAAGATACATTAAAGAATTTATTTTATTAATGTCTTGCAGGGTGGGAAGTTCACGTCATTGAATAATGTTTATTACTTCGTGAACCGTTCTATGAATTTTAAAAATTGATATAGCAAAAAAGAGCACTAACGAAGCACTAACAAAAAATATGTAATAAATAATTTGATATTTTATTAATGACGTGTGAAGTTGGCACGTCAATAAATAATGATAATTATTTCATGAACCGTGATATGAATTTAAACAAAAGAGCACCAACGATAGACTAACAAAAAATGTATTACGTAATTTGAAATTTTATTAATGACGTGCTAAGTGTGAAGTTGGCACGTCATTAAATAATGTTAATTATTTAATGAACCGTTCAATTAATTTAAAAAAAATTAAAGCACAAAGAGCACTAACGAAGCACTAATTACTAATATAAAAAAGATTATTTGTGCTTCCAATGACGTGCCAACTTCACGCTGGTGGCAGAAGTAGTTATATATACTGTAAAGTGAGATTGTAAGTACCTCTACAACACTTTGTCTGCAAGCCCCGGCCAGCGCGTGCGAACTGATCTGGGTCAGTAAAGTACGCACGCCCTATTTAAGTATAAAAGATATATTTTTTATGGAACATTAGTATCAGATTTGTATTGTTTTGTAACACTAAAACGAATATAGCAAGTCTTATCATTTTTTATTTATTGCGTATGGTAAATGGCGTGCTAACTTCATACCTAGCACGCCTTTATGTAGTACTAATTATAAGAGATATACTATATGTTAGTATTCCTTAAGTAGACTTTTGTAACGACTCTAAAAGATATCTCCCCTCAACCTTTTTTAATTAATACATGTGGTAAATGGCGTGCTAACTTCACACCTAGCACGCCCTTGTGCAGTACTAATGATAAAAGATATACTATACGTTAGTATTCATTGAGGAGAGTTTTGTGACAATTGTAAAAATTTAACCCCATCCACTCCTTTTTACTTATTGTATGTAAATGATGATAACATCACATCTAGTACGCCTTTATGTAGTACTAGACCGGAGGCTAGTGCTACGTGAAAAATGTATCATGGTATACAAATGATAAAAGATATACCATAAGTTAGTATTCATTGAGAAGAATTTTGTGACGATTCTAGTAATTTAACCCAACCCCCCCCCTTCTTTCTAATTTCGTACTGTAAAAGGCGTGCTTACATCATATTTAGCACGCTCTTGTGTAGTACTAATTATAAAAGATATCCTATAAATTATTATTCCTTGAGGTGAGTTTTGTGACTAATCTAAAAATTTAATGGGAAGCATTTGAAATAGTTTCAGACGTAGAGTTATAAAAAGACATTTGGGAAACAATTTTAAACAACCCCCCCTACCCCTCTGTGAAATTTTATGTAAGCAACATTTGTTATACAACAATTACTTTTTCTGAAGATTGCTGTAACCAGAAATGATATCACACCCAAAAATGAGTGTAGAAACTAACTCAGCACCTCGATGTTTGAATTCTACAGATCGAGTTAAGTTTGATGGGTGTGCTACATCGACGGCAGATATTTTATTTGAAATACAATCTCTAAACACACCTAAGACAGCACTAAGTAGCTCTAATTCTTCCCTAAATCCATATTAAAATTCCAAAAAAAAAGAAAAAAATTCAACTTAGTTCCACCATTATATTTTTCCATATTGTAAAACATACACTCAAAAAAATTGTAAGTATAACAATATGAATTAAATATTTTGACTAAGGAATTCTGATTCATGATTTATTATAAAGTAAGGAAAGGGCTATAAATTATTATATTTACACTAACGTATATCAAATAAAAACAAATTTTTATTGAAACGTTGACGTAAGGGGTAGTTCCTATAAACTATGGGGATAAGAAATCTAATTTTACAACACTGCTAGTGGACCATTATCTTGAATGCGACGTAGTTTATTTTAATAACTTGTCTCATTTACCTCGACGATTTTAAATCTTCTTTCCGTCGGAAATAATCTTGTAACTATTGTTCTCAGCCATCATTGTATACTTTTCTGCTAAAAAATGCCCAAAAGTCTTCAATCAGTTGCGCCTGAAAAACATTTGGGAGATTATACTTTTCTATAAAATGTTGGCACTTATGAATACTCTGCTGGAACTAGAGATTCGCTGCAGTTGGAACGCTGGCTTATTTGGATACATTATTTCTTTTCCGAAATTTTAAATCATTTCTGACCAAAATTCTGCTAACAATCATCTTTAAAATTTTAATTGTCAAGTTTCTTTGTTTATTAAGAGCGTAAAATTGGACATTGTCGATTGAGAGGTTGTTGTCGCGCGACGCAACGCGGCATTCTCTCGAAATCGAAACACACACAAGATTTTTTCTACAGTCGCCACAATGGGGTCCTCCACCATAACAAAAAGTTTTTTTGTATAATTTATTTGTTTCAAGTACATTAAACTAGTGCAGTGAAAAAGTGGATGTCCATTGGGAGCGTTCATGCCCAACTTTTGCTATTGCTTCCATCTAATAAGCATTTTATACTTTCGTTTTTGTAAATGAATACCCTATTTTATTTTCACAGCAGTGCGCCATTTAGTTTGGTTATGTAATGTACCGGCAGAGCAGTTATATGTCATATTGACTTGAGATGGTGGTAAATGTGTAACTACAGTGCCATTAGTTCCTGACTAAACGTTTACATTAAGAATGTAGACAAGTGACATATGTATCTGAACATTGTATAGTTAGAAATTTAGACAGCGAGCGTTTTTTCTACTTTGTCGCGCATGAGCGGCAAAGTGACATTTTGCGTTGACGAAAAAGAACGCAAATGGCTACTTTGTCTATAGGCTGTAGAAAAAATATTTTTTTTGACAATATTGAGTTTTATATAATTACGAGTATTATAATATATGTACAAATATTTATGTTGTAAACATATCAAAATAAAATATTTCTTTTATATACCTATATAATATTATCATATACATGGAAATTAAGAAAATAAACTTTAAAATAAAAAACTGATATTTTTAGTTTTGCAACGATGTGTAACTTTTTTATGTTTATTTGTTTCAAACAGTGAAAATACAATAATTATTAAATTTAAAGGTTAAAAACTATTGTGAGTACAATAAAACAATTGATAAACATAATTAAAGACAATAATTTGGTTATTTTTATTGATAATAATTTTTTAATTTAGTTCTCAAAATTTAATAATGTTGTGCATTTTCATTAATTTCAATATTTTTATATTGACGTTATAGTAGATAAAGACTTAATTCAAACGAAATTTTGAACATATTTTATTGCTCATGTTAAAAATATTAATGAAAATTAAGAAAATATACTTTAAAATATACAACTGATGTTAACTAACCGCTCCACCTCATAAATTTCTTTAATCCTCTTGCGAAACCCATCTCCAAATAATGTTAACCAAACTATACCATGAATTGTAAGTGACAGTTTTTAGGTAGAGAATGTAGTTTGTTAAATTTATACCCTACGTGTGTCGATTTCCTAAATATTTGCGCAGGTCATTTCTATTTGACACGAACTATAGGCATGAACATGGAGTAAGTACCATTTGAAAAACAGGAATATTTCCATAACTGTTATAGCAATAATTAGCACTAAATGAGCATAATATTACAGTGTTATAAAATACCGGATTTGGTATAATATATGGTGCTAGGCGTGAACTTAGAAAACCATTAGAAAAATAGAATGATCTCCAATACAGGTAGCTCAAAATTTGTTTAATACAGAAATAATTAGCACTAAACGAACAGTATAATATAGAGTCATGAAATACTGGAAATGATTATATACTGTACTAGGCGTGAACTTTAAGCACCATTTAAACAAAAGCAAATAACACAAAAATGAGACGGACACAAAATTTGTTTAATATAGCAATAATTAGCACTAAATGAGCATAAAATTATAGTATTATGAAATGCCGGAAATTGTTGCACACGGTACTAGGCGTGAACTTGGAGTACCATTTAAAGAAAACCAAATAACACAAAAATGAGAAGAGCATAAAATTTGTTTAATACAGCAATAATTAACACTAAATGAGCATAAATTATAGTATTATGAAATACCGGAAATTTTTGCACACGGTACTAGGCGTGAACTTGGAGTACCATTTAAACAAAAGCAAATAACACAAAAATGAGAAGAGCACAAAATTTGTTTAATATAGCAATAATTAGCACTAAATGAGCATAAAATTATAGTATTATGGAATACCAGAAATTGTTGCACACGGTACTAGGCGTGAACTTGGAGTACCATTTAAACAAAAGCAAATAACACAAAAATGAGAAGAGCACAAAATTTGTTTAATGTAGCAATAATTAGCACTAAATGAGCATAAAATTATAGAAATACACTTAGACCTGTTTTTCTACTTCGGGACTCCAGCTTCACGGACCTAAATTTATAGCCCTTTCTTTCCTTCATAAGATATCATAAATCAAAATTCCTTAGTCAAAATATTTAATTCATAATTGTTATGATATATTTGTATTTAAAATTAACAGAAAATTGTTTTACAAATCTGTTGGTTTTTGAGTTTTACGGCCGGCAGAAGGATATACACATGCAAATGTCCAAGTTAGCATGCTTAATTTCATAGGTACGTTAAAAGCACAGAATCACTGTCGAAAAATACCGTTAAAGCATAATTACTTAACAACATTTTTTTTGCATTATACAAAAAGGCAGAATGGCACACCCAGCAATGGGTAATAAGCCGTGATGATATATTTATTTATACAGTTGTCCAATTTATCTTGCTCATCATTAGGATCTCCGTAACGATAAGAAATACGAAGTCGGTTAAATTGGGAAAAAGATGTCTCATTAGGAGACCATTTTAGTGGTGTATCGACGATGCAAAGGTCACTAGATGAAAATGTAAATTTTGCAGTTTTTATTTTTGAGACTCCAAATGTCAAATAACACTACATTTTGGTTTGCACACTATTTATGATCTTTCGAACGGCGATGCTCAAATGTTTTTATAGCTGTAGATTTTGAGTTACGATGTCAAAGTTTTAATTTTTATAAAAATGCTGTATAGGAAAGTAATACCTGTAAAAGGATATTTTTTGTAGCTTTACAACGATGTATAATTTGTCTATGTTTATTTGTTTCAAACAGCGATAGTACAATAATTATTAAATTTATAGATTAAAAACCATTGTGGCTGCAATAAAATAATTGATTATTATAATTTAAAATAATAAATTGGTTATTTTTATTGTTAATAATCTTTTAATTAGTTCTCAAAATTTGATAGTGTTGTGCATTTTCATTAATTTAAATATTTTTATATTGACGTTAGAATAGATAATGACTTAATTCAAACGAAATTTGAAACATATTTCATCTGTAAGTATGTTAAAAATATTAATGAAAATGAAGATAATAAACTTTAAAATAAACAACTGATATTAACTATAAGTAACGGCTGATTTCATTTGTATGATATTCCAACACCTCATAAATTTCTTTAATTCTCTTGCGAAATACCTGCTGAGAAACTTATCGCCAATTGTAGCATAATTATTAGCATTAAACTATAGTAATACACTCTATTTTACTTTGGGACTCCAGCTTCACGGACCTGCTAGAGGCTATAAGCCGTGATAATATATTTATTTATGAATATTACTAATAATACTACAAATAAACTATTTAGGTCTTATTGATTAAGGAAATATAAAATAATCTGCGGGGTCCGAATTTTTCACAAAAAAACCTTTCTTCGCTATTTAATACAGTTGGACCTCTTTAATCCGAACTAATAATTGCACTGGTTGATCCGAATTATCGAAATGTTCGGATTAACGAACAAATTACAGAAAACATCCTTTTTCTTAATTCTCTAAGAATTTCCACATTGTCACAATAATTTTTTTTTTCAAATATAAAATTAAAAAACAACTGTACTTACTACATATGAATAACAAAATAGAGTACATATAGGCATATTACATAACTCTATTTTAAAGTTAAAAGTAAATCAAAGAAACTGTGAAAAATTCGGATATTTTGCTATGTTTAATGTTCGCTTTTTTCTGGATTTTTGGCTGGTTTTTTTTTATTTCCGATAGAATTAGAATGTGGTGTACCAAATTATAATTTTTTTCAGCCCACTTCAAACACGTTTCAAAACTTCTGAATGTCTCTTTGTGCTTTACATGTCCTGGTATCAATTTTTCTTCTTCGTGGGAGTTTGATTCATTCTGAATATGTTTCAAAATACCCATATCATTATTTGTGGATTCCCATGATTCTCCATGTCCGATAGCCCATTCAAGAGCTTCTTGTCGTATGACAAACCAAATAATGTCATTGATGTCAATGACAGATTTTAGTTGTTTTATTTGATAGCAGCTTTTATTTAGTTTTATTATAATTGATTCTAGGTGTGAATTGCCATTTAAATTTTCGTTGAATGTTATACCTAAGAACTAACTGCAAGCCACTCATCTTATATGATAATTATCATCGCTGATATTTACGTCTAGATTATTTTTATTTTGATGCGTTCTAAATCTTATGAACTCTGTTTTTGATATATTTAGATACAGGGAATTTCTACTACACCATTGTCTAAGATTTTTTAGATTTCCAGTACAAATTACCTGGATATTTGTGTTAAATATGGATTCACCAAGCCAAGCTACTTGGCTTGAATAAAAAAAGTTTGGCTTGGCTTGAAATTTCAAGCTTTTTTAATGTTAGGCTTGGCTTAGCTTGGGCTTGATGGAAACGAAGTTTGGCTTGGCTTGAAACCTTCATGCTTTTCATATTTTAGGCTTGGCTTGATTTTCAAGCTTATCAAGCTTTTTCAATCCCTTTTAAGCTTTAAAAATGCTCATGCGCACAATAAGTATATGGGTCTTGAAAACCAATAGTAGCTGTTCGGTATCAAGATTTTAATATATATACATATTCGATGTGAATTATATATATATATATATATATATATATATATATATATATATATATATATATATATATATATATATCGATACACCGCTAAATCCGCTATATATCGATTTATTGGAATATTGACGTACCAGTATATCGATGTTACATTGTATCGTAACGAAGTATAAATCACGTTTTTTTTTTCATTAATTTATTGTGGAACAATTGACAATATCTTTTTATGCGTAAAGATAAACAAAACGATAAAATAAAATTTATGAAACTTACACCAAGTGTTCTTGCTTTGTAATTATTAAAATATAAAAATATTGAAATGTATATTTATTCATTTATTTTAGTTTCACCGACTCTCCGTATGCCACAATTCTTCAACACCACTGCCGAGTATTCACTTCCATTTGCGGTTACTGCCCCCGTATACCTAGCTTCCCAATACTCTTCAACATTACCAAGTATTCTCTTTAACAGCTATCCCGGTATACCAGTAACTTTCAGAGTCGCCGTTACTGTCCTTGTAAACTATAGCTTCCCAATACTCGTCAACACTACCGAGTATTCACATCCACAACTATCCCAATATACCAGTAATTTCCCGAGTACCTAATCGACACCAACTGCATACGCTCACTACGATACTGCTGTGCTTCTTCTAACACTTTACTCTCTAAGACTCCATGACTCTGTATGTAACTGACCTACTAACTGTACTAATGTAAGTGTCTCTCCGTTTTCACTAATGGAACTGAACTATGTAAGTCAACCCCTGATCAAATAACTAATGTTGTGTGATCAGGGACTCAAATGAACTAACTCTCGAGCATAGCTACGTCCCTTTTATACAGCTGCAATTATCTTCTAGAAAAGCCCTAGAATGTTCGACCGCATAATAACATTTAACACAAAAGATTCAGGCGACCGGAAGTAATTAAACATGTCGCTACCTGTTCGCTTACGTCGCCCGGCTACTAGCGCGATTACGTCACGTCGCGATTACGTTACCTCTATAAATAGACACTCTTCCGCTTACAGTAGCTGCGACGATGAGCGTTTCACGTTACAATATGGTTATGGATGTATCATCTGCGTACATTGTGACTTGACACTCTTCAGTGAAAACAGCTTCTAAATCACCTATCTATGGGGATGCGTTGAAAGTTTTACATTGTTATTTTTTACCTATTAACATTTTTTCATTTTTACTAATAAAATATTACAAAATGCAAAAATACACAAAATGTACTCTTACTAAACCTTGATAAAAGCAGTTGTTTTTCAGGTATTTTAGTTCAAATTTAATAAAAATAAAATCAGTATTCAATAAAATAAAAATAGGTAAGAACTAGTTACTAATCAAATTCATATAAATTGATTCTTGGATATACATAGACGTCAATATTTCCTGGACGCACAAGTACCGTTAAAATATCCATAAACACCAAATCTGTATATTCGTCAGCACGAACCTTATCCATTTTTTTGTTAATTAACAGAAAAAATTACCAATAAGATAAACATCAGTAGTTATAAACAATTTTTGTTTTTATTGCTTTATGTTCTATTTTTTGAGGTAACGTGATTTTATTTGAATTGTAAAGGGGCTGCTGCTCGAAATTAATTTTTTTTAGACTAAAAGATAAAGTTTAAAATAAATTAGTAATATGTTATTAAAATAATGATACATCCACAGCCATATATAACTGCTCAGTTTATCGACATGAGCCAGATGAGAATAAGCCTGCTTCCCTTGTAGTGGTCAGTCAGTTGTCCAGTAATAATTAAAGATAGAAGTACAAGTATTTGATCGTTTTGTCGGAATCATGTCTACTTTTTAAAAATGTACAGCGCATTAATCTGAAATTCCTTGTAAAATTGAAAACATCACCGAGTGAGTGTTTGAAACTATTAACGGATGTGTACGGACGGATATTAATATGATGACACATACGCGAGTGCATGCACAAAGTATTGGTCGAGGTACAACAGAACGTAGAAAACAGGTAGAAGTCACATGGTGCTAAATCCGACAAGTAAAGTGAAGATTCCAATACTATCATTTTCTCCTCAGCCAGAAACTGCTTTACGGCCAGAGCATTGTAGCCAGAAGCATTGTTCCGGTGTACAAGTTTACTTACCAAATTTGTGAAAAATATTAAATTTATGTGCGATGCTTGTGAATGTGTTCTGTTTGACGCTCATGGTTCCTTGTGCGGTATTAGTAACAGTAGCAAATTCTCGGGTGATGCACCAATATTTCACAAGCTTTTGAACAAAATTGATGAACTATCACAAACTGTCTCAAATTTAGTGTCTGAAGTAAGTGATTTAAAACATAAAAAACTTAAACTCAGCTAGCGACTCCAACAACTATGGTACAGCAGCGACATCGGCTGACACGCAGCAAAAATTGTCGGAACAAGTAAAATCAACACCTTGCTCGAACGATTCGATACAAGTAACACCATCAAACGGTGATCAACAAAAAAATAAAAAACCTGTGGAAGCCGACCAAACTAAAACCTATAAATATGAATTAAGATCTACAAACAGCAACACGAATAACACTAAAGCCACTCGGTCTGCTGCGCAAATAGCAAACAACAATATTCCCAAAACACCTGACAGAGTTCAGCAAATCAAAACACCCCCGAAAAATAAAAAACAAAACACTATAATAGGAGAATCTGAAGAAAATCTGTTACTAAAAGCAGCATCTAAACGAGCATGGATGTATGTAGGAAACGTGCATGTAGATACAACAATAGAAAATATAACCCAGTTTCTCAAAACGAATCTAAAATCGAACAATATAACAACTGTAGAAAAAATTTCAACCACAGGTTATAAAATTGGTGTAGACTTTTCACATTTGGATACCATTAATAATGAAAATTTTTGGCCTGCAAGGTTTACTGTTCGTCGTTTTCGTTTTTTTCCGAAAAACAAAGGAACCCGAAAAGGTACGTAGCTGAATCAAACATTATTGAACATACATACGCATTTATGAATATACAAAGCCTTAGAAATAAATATTCTGAACTTGAAATATTTCTCGAGAACAAAATAGATATTATGTGCATAGCAGAACACTGGTTGAATCAAAGTGAGATGTCTTTCAGTAATATACAAAACTATTACACCGCAAGCAACTACTGTAGAACGCATATGACATGTGGAGGTGTCGCCATCATAGTAAAAAAGAACCACATTTGCTGCCACCTACCAGATATATCTAAAATCTCTGTAGAGATACATTTTGAAGTATGTGCAATCAAATTAGAAAAGTTAAAAAGAATAATAGTTTGTTTATACAGAGCGCCAAGTGGAGACTTTAATATTTTGCTTAATAAACTAGAAATTGTACTTAGTCATCTAAGAAGTTAAAACTTGAAATAATTTTCTGTGGAGATTTCAATGTTCCGTTTCATAAACCAGACTCACAAGTAAATGATATCATAAACTTATTTTTAAGTTACGGTCTTCATAAATCGATACACGGTTTCACTCGCATTACTAAAACTTCAGCTACTGGTATCGATAATATTTTCACAAATATTGATTCAGATGAATTTCGTGCTGAATCCGTTAGTGGTTTAGGTGACCATCATGCACTGTTTTTCCGTGAGATTAAAACAGCACAGGAAGATAGTACATTTAAAACGAGACAAAAAATCAACATTAACACCTATATATCCTTGATAAGGAACGTTGATTGGAGTCAAGTAAATTGTTCCAGTAATATCAATGAGATGTTTGATATTTTTTTAAAAAACTTTACTGAGTGCAAGGAGGCTGCAAGTTATACTTGTAAGGTCCCCAACAATATTTCAACAGTTCACTGGTTTACTAGGGAATTAAAAATGGAAAGAGAAAAATTAAAAAACTGCCTGAATTCCACACAACTCAGTGAAAAAATTAAACAAACAAGAAAATTATACAGACACCACGTTAAACAGGCAAAAATAAAAGCCAACGGTAAATTAATATCTGAATCAGGCAACGTAAGTAAAACTGCATGGAAAATAATCAACGCACAGCGTAAGAAGAAGGACAACAATATTACGACTATTAGTCCTGACATATTTAACAATTATTTCGTGAACATAGCGCAGCAAATACACAACAAAATAGCTCCATCCAGTAGTCCTCAATCACCTCGCACTAGAAACACTATAATACCACCCCAACCTGACTCATTTTTCTTACAAGCAACAGATGTAGAAGAAATAAGAGCAACTATCAAGAATCTAAAAAACTCAAAGAGCGTAGATATCTATGGAATCAACGCCACGCTAATTAAAGTGGTTTCAGAAACAATTGTTGAGCCTTTACAGGTAATAATTAATGCAATGTTTAAAAAGAGAATTTCCTGAAGCACTTAAGTTTGCTAGAGTTGTCCCAATATTTAAAAAGGGGGATACCAAAAACGTAGAAAATTATAGACCAATATCCATTGTCCCTTGGTTCTCTAAAATAATAGAATCTTTATTATTCAAGAGACTAACAGATTATTTCAACAAAAAATCTTTTCTTCTCCAAACAGTATGGATTTCGTCAACAAAAATCGACTTGTGACGCTATAACCAACTTGCTAGCAGTTATTTATAACACCGTGGAAAATAACGTACCATCACGCATCATTCTCTGCGACTTAACGAAAGCGTTCGATTGCATATCTCATGACAAATTGATAGAAAAACTCGATAGATATGGAATCCGAGGATCCGCTAACAATTTAATACATAGTTACCTGTTAAAACGACAACAATATGTTAACGTCAATAACAGCACATCTGAACTTAAAGTTATGTACCATGGAATCCCTCAAGGATCCATACTAGGACCTCTACTATTTATTATATATATAAATGACCTACCCAATCATGTCACGGTAAATAATATCTCCATGTTCGCAGATGATACAACGTTTTTCATAAAAAATAGGAACATTGACATTCTGAACGAACAAAGTGACAGAGTTCTCGAGGAAGCTAAATGTTGGTTTACAGAAAATAAACTACTACTAAATGAAGAGAAAAGTGCCACTATAACTTTCCAATGCGGAAAAAATTACTCCAGCAATCATGCTAAACTACTAGGGTTGTTCATTGAGTCAGACTTGAAGTGGCATAAACACGGTCATGAATTGCACCAAAAACTGACAGAATTGGTCTGTTTATTTAGGAAACTGTCAGGACAAGTATCAACAAATACATTAAGGACTGCATACTTTGCACTAGTTCAATCGTTGCTTTCGTATGGAATTATTCTGTGGTTTTGGAGTTCACTCAATACCAAGATATTCATTACGCAAAAAAAATAATTCATATTATAGCAGGGGCATCCGCAAGGGAACATTACAAACCAATATTCCAAGATCTCAACATCTTAACTCTATCTGGTTTATATATTTTAGAATGCCTGGTTTATACGAAAAAGAATCCCAGCTACTTCCAAAGCTTTGAAGAAACACATTCGTACAATACCCGCAACAACAAAAACTTGATTATACCTAAAAACAATTGCGTAAAATTTTATAATAAACTACCTGACCACATTAAACAACTGCCACTAACTAATTTCAAAAACGTTATTAAAAAAACTAATTCAGCATAGTTATTATAACACCAACGAATTTTTAAATGCAAACCTACAATGGACACCTAAGAAAATGTGTTAAAGTTTAAAGGATTTTATTCGCCTCGAGTTGACCATATTTTAATGTGTAATTGTAATCTTTATCTTGCAATTCTTTGCGAAATATTTTTGTCCATTTTTTGCTGCATTTGCCATATTTTGATTATCGTCAAATTTTTTGATCATATTTTAATATGTTGTAATTGTCATACTTTTATCTTGTAACTATCTTTGCGAAATATTTTTAACCATAATATGTTGCATTTTTCATATTTTTATTAAGTAACTATCGTAGTCAAATATTTTGGTCATATTTTAATGTGTTGTAATTTGTCATATTTCTATTATGTACCTATCATTGTCAAATATTGATGATATTTTAATGTGTTGTATTTCTCATATTTATTATGTATCTATTATGTGAAATATCTATATGTAATGACAAGGCTAAACATTTTTTGTATTTGTAATACGCTGAATAAATAATTTGAAAAAAAAAGCTTGTGCCAAAATGGTACCAGAAAACCTCAGTTACGGACAGAAAGTTGTCCGGAAACAGATTTTTAGTGAGGTTGACTCTACAGCACCTGACTTGCTGAAAAAGATAATTAGATGAAACTTAGATTTTCCAGTACCATCCGGAAACCAAGAGGATATCTATGCACTGGAAAAGTCACACGTCACCCAGAATATTATCGTCAGATCGCTTTTCTTAGCTGCTATGAGAGAGAGAGAGCGAAGAGATTTGATTCTTCGAAGGATTTTTCATTGTGTTAGTGGCAGAGTTACAATGATATTTCTCATCTTCAATTTGTACACCTACTATAAATTCAGAGAACTATATACTTGACAAATTTAATCTTTATTACAAAATGGTAATTGTAGTCAAAAAATCAGATTCAATCTTTTGGTGGTATACTGCTAGGTATAATGATTAAAAAACATTTTTTGCTATAAGCTAAAGCTATAGGCAGTTTCATTTAAATTTTAATAAAAAAAAAATTATTTTTCTGTTAGAGAAAAACGTCCATGATTTCTTTCATTTAACCTCTAAAATATACAACTGGAATGGTAGTTCTGGTTTTTAAGCCGTTGTTGCGGAAAGAGTCATAAGGCTTAGCAGCGAAAGTGCGAGCCTGTAGCCTGCTCCCTCCAATATTTTGTAAATAGGGGTGTATATTTCGTAAGAGTGGGGCTACTTGCCGATTTGACCCCCTGCCGTCTTCGTCTCTTACGTCGCGGGCAAGCTTACCTCACCATGAAAGTAAGAGCAGCCTCCTGTAAAACAGAAACTCTTGTAATACAGAAATATATTACATTTTTGAATCAAGCTTGTATTAATATTAATTACACATATGTAGGCTTTCTAACTTATAAACTAGAACAAACTAAGTATTCAAAATCTTGATAAAAAATAATAAATTTTTCGGTCAATTTTTGTCTTACTTCGCCTACGGGGTAAAACGACCAGCCTATTGGGGCGAGATGGTGGTTACGCAAAATCGTCACATTTGAATCGGCCTACTCTTTCGTAACTTGTATAAGTTTCATACCAGCAGGATTAACAACCATCACACTTTATCCAATCCTCGGATGGAGGATTACAATAAAATACCTCAAAACCAAGACATAAAATGTTCTTGTTGAAATAATTAGTGGTTCGCGTGAAACCATTTCCTGTAAAACAAACCTTTTTATTGCTTTGCAATTTTTTCACTTTTTTGTAGGCGGGACGTTACCATGGGAATAATAATAATAATAATAATAATAATAATAATAATAATAATAATAATAATAATAATAATCTTTAATTACCCAACAGATCACCAATTACAGGGCAATATACAATAAATATAAATATATATTAATATACAATAATTATAATAAGTAGAAAAAAAATTTAAACAACAAACATAGAAAACATGCAATAGAATTTACGTCAGGATATTATTGGACGCATTGGTACGCAGATTCGTGGGACATGAAGACATCAGCGAAGACTTTTTCTGCATTCAGACACATGACGTAGACAGGTGAACGCAGATACGCATCAGTCCGAGCGGTAGGGAGATGGAATGTCCGGCCTTGCCTGGATGATAACCTTGGTACATGGAACGGGACTCTAGCTAAGATAAATGGAACATCAATTTTGTTGTGAATCAGCATCCACATGTACCTCGCACTGGAGAAGATTCGCCTGGAAGCTAGGGACGAAATGTCATGACGCTCTAAGAGTGACTGTGAATCTATATCTCTTCCGGGGTAAATATTATTTAATTTAAAGGACGCATATTTTAGAAACCTGCGCTGGACACGATCAATATGCAGAACTTGGCTGGCATAATAAGGATACCAGATTAGGCTGGCGTATTCCAATTTACTCACTACAAATGCAAAATACAAAGATTTTAAAGCAAGTATGTCATGAAATGGTCTGCAAATACGGATTATAAATCCCAGTGTTCTACTGGCAGAGGAACAAATATTGATTATATGCTCAGTAAAGTTGAAATTAAATGTAAACAGAACGCCTAAATCTCTTATGGAGGATGAACGTGTAAATATAGAATTATTTACAGTATAATCATGGACCACATAGTTATTTTTACGCGTGTAGGTAATAATAAAACATTTGTTAGTATTAATTACTAGCTTAATTATCCTTACACCAAGCTACAAGTTTGTCAATATTGTCTTGAAGTACCAATGCATCAGAAGAGGATGAAATAGAATGCAAGAGCTTAATGTCATCAGCGTAAGTCAGAACTTGACAAGTAAAAGATAATAATAATTCATTGATGAAGAGAATGAATAGCAACGGACCCAAGTTAGAACCTTGGGGAACTCCGGAGGTAGCAGTGAATTCGGATGAAGAAAATCCATTATAAAAACGAAGCAATATCTGTTCGAAAGATACGAAGATAAGAGCAGAAGTAACGCCGGAGCAGCTCAAAAAGACTCTATTTTATCTAGTAATAGACCATGATCGATGGAATCAAATGCTCTGGAGAGATCACTGTAAACAGCATCCACTTGTCCGCGATGATCTATAACTTCAGAAACAAATTGCGTTGAGCGTCCTCTCATGTAGCCATGTTGATCGTTGGAAATGAAGGACCTAGTATGTGTGAGTAAGGTATTATAGATAATCATCTCAAAAAGTTTACTGAAGTTATTAAGAATAGATTTAGGCCTATAGTTGCGGATAATGATTGAATACCAACATTTTTCTCACATGGTGACCAATTTGCCATTTTGCTCCTGCCAATTTGGCTCACGGGTAACCTGAAAATAAAAATTTATGAATAAAGTATGAAATAAAACATAATCTGTAAATTAAAGTTTACTTGTCTTCCTTATATCTCACTAAATATACAGGCTGTCCATTTTGTCCACTATTGCTATCTCGAGAACTGTAAAAGCTACGAGGTTAGTTAAATTAGAAATCAATTTCTATTTTACAAGACTATTAAAATGACCAAAACAATACAAGATGAAACTTTCTTATTTTAAATGGGATATCCTATATATTTTTTATATATTTGGGATCTACGTAAAATTACAAATTCAACGATGTGCTTAAACTGAATTTTTGTTAAAGAAATAAATTACAGAAACGTAGGAGAAGTTTTTAAATAATTAACCATATCAGGTAGGCTTTGATAAATTGATTATTTTTTTGTAACAAAATACATAATTTTACAAAAATAACTTACAATTTTAACAATTGTCTTCAATATTACTCAATATTATCTTAAATGTTTTCATAGCCTACCTGTCATGGCTCAGCAGGATAATTATTCGCAATTTTCTCTTATGTTTTTGTAATTTATTTCTTAAATTAAAAATACATATCGTTATATTCGTAATTGTACATAGATTTCAAATATATAAATATATATAGTGTCCCATTTAAAGTAAGAAAGTTGTATTTTGAGAACCACTGATTTTAAAAATGTTTCGCTCATTTTAATAGTCATATAAAATAGTAGACAAAATAAAATGTATATATATATATATATATATATATATATATATATATATATATATATATACAGGGTGAGTCTGGAAAGACGCCCCCTCCCCTCTTTAACTTTTTTATTATAAGAATAGAAAAAATGGCTCATATAAAAGTTTTATTATTTTACATATATTATTTGATGGCAGATGTAGATATTTTTATAAAGTCAGGTTTACAAGATACGACTATCAACTTTTATTTTTCAAATGGCAACATATAATCATTTTAATAAAATAGAAACCGCCATTTTTTTCTCTTTTCAACGATGTATTATTTTTTATTAATGTATTTGAATAATTTCGAGGAATATTAGATAATTTAGAAATATTAGAAATAATTTTTAAACAAATATTATAGGTGGCTATGTAAAAATAAACATAACGTAACAATCTAAAACAATTAAATTAATGACAATCAAGTATACATTTATTTGTTATTTAATTTAACTTATTTTGTAAACAAAAAAAAACATTTTGAAATGTTTACGAAGAACGAATTAAATGATATGATTCTAATAATAGGTGAATCGACTGGAATCATAAAAAGAGCAAGATCTCCTGATCTTACGCCTATGGATTTTTTTCTTTGGGGATACGTCAAGGTTCTTGTCAGAAGATACCTACAGATGTAGAAGACATGAAAGAGCGTATTCAAAATGCTTTTCAGAATATTTTGCGAAACATGCTGGCAAATGTTCGAACACACATTCAACGCTTGAATTTTTGTATTACAGAACATGGTCGTAATTCTGAACATTTGTTTTAAGTTGTTTTTGTTACTAAATTTGTTGTTTTAGTTTGCTAAGTTGTATAGCACTGTTAGGCTTTGTTTATTCTCACATAGCCACCTATAATATTTGTTCTATTTCTAAATTATCTAATTTTTCTTGAAATTTTTCAAATACATTAAAAAAAATTATACATCGTTGAAAAGAGAAAAAATGGCGGTTTCTATTTTATTAAAATAATTACAGGTTGCCATTTGAAAAATAAAAGTTGATAGTTGTATCTTGTAAACCTGACTTTATAAAAAATATCTACCTGCTATCAAATAGTATATGTAAAATAAAAAAACTTTTGTATGAGCCATTTTTATAGTAAAAAAGTTAAAGGGGGGGGGGCGTCTTCCTAGACTCACCTGTATATAATATAGTATATTTGCTTAAGAGAAAATCTCTTACAAAGAACTGACAAGTGGTATATATAATTTATATATAATACATAATTTGTGATTTGAACATTTAGTTTTATAGCATTGTTTATGAAATTTGATATATCAAAGAGTTTGGTTACAGTAAATTCAGATAACAGGGCCTTGTTGCAGTTTGTTTGATCCGTGTTATAAGCAGGTATTTTGAGATGTACACCTCACGTATGGGTTCGAATATTCGACACTGGAACAGGAGATGTTGTAGACTGTCGGGCTGATGAGTATTACATAATGTAGAAGTTCCTTGTTGGTTGAAGTTGAATAGTTTTCCATCTTTAAAGAGCTGAAAATTGTTAGTGTTAGCGGTACGTAATTGACTTACAGTTTTTAGAACATTAATGGGAACTTTAAATGTTTCAAAGATATTAGTGAAAATGTAGGTCTCATAGTTTGGGTTATAAGAAGAGAGGTCTATTTTTCAAATATCTAGGTTATAGAGGTATTAGTTGTAAGAATTAATGACATTTTGTGCCACTTTTTTAACTTCTAAGAAGTTTTTATTCTCCCAGATGTGTGTGAAGTTGGCTTTTTGTAAGATAGTTTGGAGCTGTCTTGTCCAGTTATATTTTTCTTGATTGGGAGCTCATATGTTTCGGCTTTCGTTCAAAAGGAGCAGTTTGTTGTAGCATACTTTTACATATCTAGAGTCACTCATTAATAAAACTTTGTACCACCACCGTAATATCTTTTAATTATTAGCAGGTCAAGTTTATTTTGGTGTATTTCTTGCCTAACAACATATAATAAATACAAGAGAAAATTTTGAATAATTAACCATATCAGGTAGGCTGTGATAAATTGATTATTTTTTTGTAACAAAATACATAATTTTACAAAACTAACTTAAAATTTTAACAATTGTCTTCAATATTACTCAATATTATCTCAAATGTTTTCATAGCAGGGTAATTATTCACAATTTTTTCTTAAGTTTTTGTAATTTATTTCTTCAATAAAAATTCACTTCATACATATCGTCGTATTCGTAATTTTAGAAAGATTCCAAATATTTAAAAATATATAGGGTTCCATTTAATGTAAGAAAGTTGTACACTGTGTTTTGAGAACCACTGGTTTTAAAAATAATTTGTTTCTCTCATTTTAATAGCCGTATAAAATAGAAATTGTCTGCTAAATTAACCGACCTTGTAGCTCTTATAGTTCTCGAAATAGCAATAGTAGACAAAATTAAATGGACAGCCTGTATATATATGCTGTCCGTCTATAAATAAACTAGCAAATATCTCCCTTATTATTAGTTTTAGCGATTTCAACTATATAACGTAAATTATAGTATGTTAACTTCTCTATAAAGTAGAAGAAGTAGTTCAATATTATTACTTCCGGTTTTCAAGTAGTTGATAGAAACTTTTAATTTTCAAATGGGACACCAATATATTTATCTATATTTGAAAAGTATATGGAATTAGCTATCCAACTGTATAAAATATTTATATGTTATAACATTAAAAAATAGGCGAATGATTAAAATATTACATTTATATTAAATGTAGAAAACATTCCAATACAATTTTTTTAATAAGACATTCTAATGACATGAAATAACAGATGTAATAAGTAAAGATCATATTTAAATTTAAATATTTAATTAATTATTTTTTTTATATTTGAAAGGTTTAATGTAAAACAAATTAAAAACAAAGCCTCATACATTTAACAAAAATGTAATACTTTAATCATTCGCTGTTCTATTTTTTTACTAATACAAGATATGATCAGGGTCGAATTGTCCAATCGGGATAATCGGGAATTTCCCGAGAGGCCGCGGCTTTTTGAGGCTACCACTCGGTGATTACGAACTAAAATTTAAGTACGCAGCGTGATTTAATTTACTTCACCGGGTAACCGTTCTTGATTGAATCGTTTTTAATATTTTCTAATTCATACAAAAAGTTCTTTCGGTGTTGCAGATAGTCCGAACTGGAATATATAGTTTTGATAATTTCCTGCTTTATAAATTCTAAATGATTAGAATAGATACTTACACAATTGTATTTTGCACGTGATTTCTAGAGATTCCTGAAGACGTACATTCGTAAATAAATTTACGACAAAAGCTGACAAAAATTGTGTGGTTGTAGTTGTATTTGGCTCAAAAGTTCTGCACAGTGTTTTGTTATCTTCACATATGATTTTGTTCCTTGAAGTGGATGAATGATCGGTAGTACAAATTTTGAAAGTTTGTAAGTAGGTGAATTTATGGAACTTTTTTTAGATTTTTGGATCCCCGTATAGGCGTGGAGGTTTGCTAAAATATGAAGTGAAACCTGTTCTTGTTCTAAACGGAATATATATATTTTTTATATTTCTTAAGAGCAAGGTACACTTTGTTTTCTATAGATGTAAAAGAATATCTTTAGAGTTTTTTATAATTTCCTTGATTCAAAAGCTCTTATATTTTCTGATCGTATAAATATATATCCAATATTACATTAACACTTTCTTTATCTATTGGTAGGATCTTGATTGTGTTATCTTTCTTGGGAATTTTCAATGCTTTATTTTCTTCGTTGTCAAGATTAGGTTTGACCAGATTTTTTTTGAAAAAATTGTATTATCCAATTTCAAAACTAATTTATTACATTGTGGCAATATAACAATAAATTTAAAAAAAAAATTAAAAATGAGGCCGATCGTGCTTGAATTTTCCGCTGAGTCTTCTCAATCCGGCCCTGGATATGATTATTTTTGTACAGTTGGATAGCAAATTTTATGAATTTTTAAATTTGAAAAAATATATAATAATAGTAAACTACTTCCGACATTTTATAGAGTTAACGTAATATAATTTATGTTATATATTTAAAAATCAGTTAAAGTAATAAGTGAGATATTTGCTGGTTTATTTATAAACGGACACTTATATATATATATATATATATATATATATATATATATATATATATATATATATATAATATATATATATATATATATATAAAAAATTAAATGGTCTTTGTAGCAAAATGTTATCAATGTGATAATTCAACAAAAATGGATTTTTTATTTTATAATATGACAAAGTTTGCATTTACCAGAGTTCAGTTTTAATTTGTGTAGCATAGCTCTAATAGTGTCCTCCATCATAACAGAAAATTGACTAAAATGTTAGTTATATTAAAAGTAAATAAGAAAAAAATAACGATTGAGACGAAAACAGTTTTTAAAAATTGTAATTTTTTTAAATATTTGAGTTTGTCTCGCAGCCTGCTATAGAAACTGGTGCGAGAAAGATAGCTATAGGCTTCGTTAAAAATCAAATGTAATGAAACTAAAAACAATTATGATTTTTTAATAGAACGAATTGCTTCAAAATCAATCGAACTTTTATTTAAAATAATAAAAAAATAGAGTTAAAATATATCTGGCACATTTCCGATAACTTCTATTACCATCTTTTATATATACTTATGTATACTTACTACATGTTATTTCTTAATACAGTTTACAGATAAGGTACACAATTTTAAAAATTGCTCCTCTAATTATCATAACGCCAGGGAACTAATTTCGAGTCCCGGCCGGCATCGTCGCCTTGGAACATACGGAGCGGTTTCCGTCAAACATCAAAGGAGCCAGAATGAAAAATGGTCGTCTTGTTAAACAAACTTCACTGTGTGAAATGAGATACGTCGTCAACACTTTACATAAACACCGAGCTAGAAGATGTTATTTCGTACAACAAAAAATCTTGATTTTTTTGCAAAGTTAACACATAGTATTGTACTGGGTGCCATATGCATTTAACGTATTATATTAGTTTTATGCCATGTCCTGCTCTCCTGTTCATTTTATTTTTATATTTTTTTTATTTCTTTACATTAAAATATATAATATTTATGGACGTTATTAAAATTGCAAATAATGATTTATACAATAATTATAATGCTTTAAATTTCAATAAAAACAGAAAAGCTTGTCGAGTTATGTTGTTCTTCAACTTGGAAGTCTTTTAATGAATTGACGACATAAAGCCAGATACGAGTATTACTATTACTGTACCTGTATACTATTTTGTCTTTTGTTTTCTTACTGAAGAATGAAAGGTAACAAACGTTTCTCGGAATTATTTTACATATTTTAATTCATGTGGTTTTGCACATTTTTATTGGCTAACTGAATGAAACCAAATTTTAAATTTATGTGTCAGTTGTGCAATTGGGAATAAGTACAATATGAACATCTCTACTCATTTCCTTTGCCTTTATCTTCTTATTGTCCTCTATGTGTAGCTGGTGAGAAGTTGTTAGCGTGCGATAGACAAGAGCAGGCCGTAGTAGTGGTCACATAGTGGCCCAGTGACATGCTGCCAATATCGAGACTTCAGCAAGACGGTCTTGATGTGGTCACCAAGCCTGGAAGTTGAAATGCAACGAAGTCACAAGCACATTATAATTGGTGATGATTCAATAAGAACATCCAACAAGACCATTTTTAATAAACATATTACAATACCTTGAATATAAAACTGCAAAATTATACTTCTACAAAAGTTACCTATTTTTAGTTTTACAAAGCTATAAATTAGGTATTTCAACTACTGACTTATTAAGTTAGTTTTGCTATCTTAACAACTATACGTAATAATTGAAACTTGCCAGGTTTCTCGATACAAATTATTATCATTATTATCATTATTATCATTATTATCATTATTATCATTATTATCATTATTATCATTATTATCATTATTATCATTATTATCATTATTATCATTATTATCATTATTATCATTATTATCATTATTATCATTATTATCATTATTATCATTATTATCATTATTATCATTATTATCATTATTATCATTATTATCATTATTATCATTATTATCATTATTATCATTATTATCATTATTATCATTATTATCATTATTATCATTATTATCATTATTATCATTATTATCATTATTATCATTATTATCATTATTATCATTATTATCATTATTATCATTATTATCATTACTATCATTACTATCATTACTATCATTACTATCATTACTATCATTACTATCATTACTATCATTACTATCATTACTATCATTACTATCATTATTATCATTATTATCATTATTATCATTATTATCATTATTATCATTATTATCATTATTATCATTATTATCATTATTATCATTATTATCATTATTATCATTATTATCATTATTATCATTATTATCATTATTATCATTATTATCATTATTATCATTATTATCATTATTATCATTATTATCATTATTATCATTATTATCATTATTATCATTATTATCATTATTATCATTATTATCATTATTATCATTATTATCATTATTATCATTATTATCATTATTATCATTATTATCATTATTATCATTATTATCATTATTATCATTATTATCATTATTATCATTATTATCATTATTATCATTATTATCATTATTATCATTATTATCATTATTATCATTATTATCATTATTATCATTATTATCATTATTATCATTATTATCATTATTATCATTAT
Source organism: Harpalus rubripes (assembly GCA_963082715.1). NCBI lineage: Eukaryota > Metazoa > Arthropoda > Insecta > Coleoptera > Carabidae > Harpalus > Harpalus rubripes. The sequence continues at coordinate 47,929,505 of OY720452.1, forward strand.
TATCATTATTATCATTATTATCATTATTATCATTATTATCATTATTATCATTATTATCATTATTATCATTATTATCATTATTATCATTATTATCATTATCATTATTATCATTATTATCATTATTATCATTATTATCATTATTATCATTATTATCATTATTATCATTATTATCATTATTATCATTATTATCATTATTATCATTATTATCATTATTATCATTATTATCATTATTATCATTATTATCATTATTATCATTATTATCATTATTATCATTATTATCATTATTATCATTATTATCATTATTATCATTATTATCATTATCATCATTATCATTATTATCATTATTATCATTATTATCATTATTATCATTATTATCATTATTATCATTATTATCATTATTATCATTATTATCATTATTATCATTATTATCATTATTATCATTATTATCATTATTATCATTATTATCATTATTATCATTATTATCATTATTATCATTATTATCATTATTATCATTATTATCATTATTATCATTATTATCATTATTATCATTATTATCATTATTATCATTATTATCATTATTATCATTATTATCATTATTATCATTATTATCATTATTATCATTATTATCATTATTATCATTATTATCATTATTATCATTATTATCATTATTATCATTATTATCATTATTATCATTATTATCATTATTATCATTATTATCATTATTATCATTATTATCATTATTATCATTATTATCATTATTATCATTATTATCATTATTATCATTATTATCATTATTATCATTATTATCATTATTATCATTATTATCATTATTATCATTATTATCATTATTATCATTATTATCATTATTATCATTATTATCATTATTATCATTATTATCATTATTATCATTATTATCATTATTATCATTATTATCATTATTATCATTATTATCATTATTATCATTATTATCATTATTATCATTATTATCATTATTATCATTATTATCATTATTATCATTATTATCATTATTATCATTATTATCATTATTATCATTATTATCATTATTATCATTATTATCATTATTATCATTATTATCATTATTATCATTATTATCATTATTATCATTATTATCATTATTATCATTATTATCATGGTGTTTTACACCAATCTAAGAACTGAGTCCTTAGATTGGTGTCAAACACACATGTACAGTTACCATTTTAAAATATTTTTTTATATTCAGCATAGTTTATTGTAGTCATCCAGGACAATTTTTTATTATTTGACGATTTTCACTCTGTGATCTGTGTTTTTTTGACTATTTATTTATTTATTTATATTTTTTTAAATGTCCGACTTGTATGTATCTACGCTTATCCACACGTGTGCTTTTTCCTTCAACTGGACCATTCTAGCCCTGAAGAAGACTATTGTATAGTCGAAACGTCGGCGTGAATAAATTGTAATATTGACCGCTAGTCCGAAACTTAATTTATTCCATTATCATTATTATCATTATTATCATTATTATCATTATTATCATTATTATTACTTTTATTATTATTATCATAATTATCATTATTATCATTATTATTATTATTATTATTATTATTATTAATAATAATATTATTAATAATATTATTATTATTAATAATATTAATATTATTATTATAATTATTATTATTATTATTATTATTATTATTATTATTATTATTATTATTATTATTATTATTATTATTATTATCCTTTTCGCTCTTCGTGTAGCATAGTGCACGTTTTGGTGTTTCTAGGCTATTGTTTAATAAGGTACCTAGTCTTATGTTTTTTCATGTTCGCTAATTTGTTCAACTATTTTTTGCACTTAGTTTTATCTTTTGCTTCTGTTTTTATGTCGTTCCAAGTTTTTTTAATTTCTTTGTGTTAGTTGTGTATTTGTCCTTGCCATGTATATTTTGGTTTGCCTTTCTTCCTCTTTTCTTTAATATTGTATTCTAATCCGCTTTTAGCAATATCTGAATTTTCTTTTCTTAATGTGTGACTAATCCAGCTCCATTTCCTTTTCTTAATCGTTTTCTCTACTGGCTCCATATTGCATCTTCTCCATAGATCTTCATTTGTTATTATATTTGGATAGTAGATTTTTATTATTCTTCTAAGGCACTTGTTTATGAAACTTTGGATGTGTTTATGGTTTTTACATTTGTTGTCTGTTTCCGAAGCATACTTTTTATGTTATATTAAAAAAAAATATTTTATTTTTCAATGAAATTTCATTCGATCTTCATATTTTCCATAGCATGTTGAAGGCTACGTGTGCTTTGTTTACTCTCGTCTTTATCACAATATTGTCTATCATTCAAGGATAAAATACACCACAGTTTTAATAAACCTGTAGACGGTAGTACAAAATGTTAAACACGTTGCGTAAGTATATCCTTTTGACCTCGCGCGATAAACATATCCATTCAAACAAAAAAGTTTTCTTGCACAGCTTGTAATGGAAATAAATTATTAAAATAATACGAGGGACGTTTACGTGAAAAGCAAAATTGCTTCAGTAACTTCTTACTGATCATATTTTTAGAAATAGTGAATATATTTCATGTATAAGAATATACATTAAATTTATAAGAACTTTTAAAAAATCTAGTGGAACCTTGGTTATAATAGAACATAATTCGTCCCTACAAGCCGTACGGAAACAAATTTGTTTGAAAACTGAAACCATTTTCCCATAGGAATTATTGTCAAATGGATTAATTCATTCTCGAACCGCAGATTATAGCTTATTCAAATATGTATACCAGAAATTCACGCGTGAAACATACAAAAACAATGAAAATGTATAAAATAACTTAAAAAGTACCTATTTATTTGAAATCGTCACTAAACCGCACAAAATTGCCTTAAAATTTTAAAAATCGTCATTCACTAAAGTTATACATTATACTACGATTTCATGCAAATACAGTGTTGCCAACCTTTTGAAATTATTGTATATGTAAGTTAATTTGGGCAGGTGTACGGTGTACATTAGTAAATTTGTACGTAAAATAACAAAAAAATATGTGACATTTCGACATATTTTCTGGTAACATGTACATTAGGGATTATTAAACAAAATCTTATTTACGTACGCTAACACCTGGTACAGGTGAGTCGTCGCCAGGTTACAAATATGTGCAATAAAACGAACAAAATAATTTCGTTGAAGAAGTTTGAGATAAAAATCTTAATTTTGAGAGTTCTTTACAATAACTTCCATGTCCGATATAAGCAACATTAAGTGCCAGATTGACAAATATGCAGGGTGGTGACCGCGATTTCGGAACATAGGATTTTAATATGTGAAATCATACTTTCGTAATTTCATACTTCCCTAATTATTTTAGGTAAAAATGCTTCAAATAAATGTAAAACTTAAAATTCTGCATTTGATTCAATACGCAAAATTAATTTAAATGCTTTGTAACGGCAGCAATCAGATATGAAACTATCGAAAATCACCCCAAAATAGCTACAGCCATTTAATTGAAACAGATAAATTAACAAATGTTTGACGTTCTACATGTCAGGTTAGGTTGATATATTTTTATTATGTATTATTTGTAATATCTGTTCAAGTAAATAATTATTTATTAATTTAAATAAATAATTCTTTACTTTTTTGACATTTACAAGGCTACAAAATCATATTTTCTCTGCTGCTGAAAACAATGAAGAGAAAATCAATAAAATCATTCATGTTTTAATATCAATCGCCGAAAAAATATTGCGTAGTATTACACATCGTTGATTCCGCTAAACTGCACCGCGAAGCAAGGTCCGAGACACGGCCACTATGTTCAAGTTTGGCTCAGTTCGTGGGTTGAAAATTTGGTGGGTCAATTTTTGTAATTAGTAATATGTTTATTAATATGAATATTTATTTAAATAGTAATAAATGTTAAGTCTATTTTTCTTTCCTTACACTCTGCAAAATTTTCACCGGATCATTAAAATTTTAACTTTTAATAAATGCCTTTCCTATGCTTAGCGTAGGCAACGGCGCTACTAGATTGCAGCATATAACATAACGTAGTAACAATTTTAATGTGACCCAAGCAGTGCGGGTAGCGGGTACTCGAGCCATTCTTTGACTTGCTTTCGATAGAGTGGTGTCGCGTGCAAGCAACGCTAACGGCTTGTCGGTCTGACTTTATTAAAAATTGAATTAAATGACCTAATGAAGGAACAACCACTGGTTATTATTATTTTTTTCACCTCTATTGTGGTTCAACATTTTTTTCGTCCCCTTGGGGACGTATTTATTATTAATTTCTTAAAAAAATACATCAAGACACCTGCTTTTGCGTATTCGAGAGCCGATATTTTGTTCCAAATCAGGTGCCTCGTTTGTTTGTAAAATATGATCAAGAGCCAATTTGTTCGATATTGAATTTATTCTCTACGATAACCGATTTTTCACCACTTATAAATCGTACACATAGTTTGAGTAAATGCGAATCTATTCACAACGATATACGAAGAGCTATGATACCACATTCAATATCAATCGTATAGAGGACCTAATCTTGAGCGATAGGCTGTAACTGTTCGCGAAACATATTGTGACGATCTTCATCGGAACATTACAATGTGTCAATCACATTATGAACAAGTGCTACTCCTCGCCTCCTAAGAAGCGGATAATAGGAAGAGATTTTGACAGATGACATGTAATGATAATATTATTACGACTATCTTAAATAAATACTAGTTTTGTGTCGTTCAACGTTAAAAGTTGTGAGTATCATTTTCGAACCACTAAAATTCGTAATATTGGTGTCAGAAGTGGGATATTCACAATCATTTCTTAAAAAAAATACTTGAAAATAGTCGATTTAAAAAGAGAGTTAGAAGAACGGGAACTCGATACCTCTGGACAAAAGGCTACATTGCAGACGCGATTTCGAAGTGCCCTGTCTACTGAAGGTTTGAATCCAGATACATTCGAGTTTGAAAATGCTAGTGCCGTCGATTTCTCGTCAATAATAAAAATGTAAGAAGAGTCACAACGTCAAACCGAAAATCTAAAAGAAAAATTATTAGAAGAATTAAAAAAACAAACAGAAAATTCTAAAGTTCAAATCAATGAACTTAAGGTAGAATTAAGAAAAAATCAAGAGCAATTTAAAGCAGAAATAATAGCAGAAAATCAAGAAGTAAGGAAAGAAATTTACGATGTGAAGTCAGAAACTACTGAAATCAGAACTGAAATGTCAAGAAAAGACTCCAAGATGAGAGCTGAAATATAAAACATTCAGAAGAAGTTTGCAGGTTTATTAACAAACGGGAGTGCAGTGGGCCCTACTTCTGTTACTATGTCTCACCTGAAAATAAAAGCTGGAAAATTTGATGGAAGTACACCATGGAAGCTGTATAAAGACCAGTTTACGAAGATCACTCAAATCATTGCATGGAACGACCAGCAAAAAGCTCTGATACTGTCAACATCCTTGCAGAAGAAAGCTTTAGAAGTATTGCTGTCTGTTCCGAGCGACAAACAAGATAATTATCACGCTATTACAGCTGCGCTGGAACAACAATACAGCCAAGAGTACTTCCAACGTGCTTATACCAGTCAGCTAAAATCTCGAAAACAAGAAAGGAACGAATCTTTGTTAGAATTCCGAGCCGAAATCGAGAAACTAACATCATTGGCATATCCTAACATCCCTGAGGATGTAAAGTCGAAGATGGCTACTCAAGCATTCGTAGATGGCGTCCGAGATCCCGACATTAAGATTGCACTCTATGCCAGAGGACCATGCAACACCGCCGCAGCTCTGCAACTTGCCATGGAAACGACAATGAGGGTCAGACAAGTCAGTAACCGTGAGAAGTCACGACGGGTTTGCTGGATCTGCGGGAGCCCCGAACACTTTCAAAGAAACTGCAAGATACGCTGGCGAACAGAAAGTAATTCGACCGCCGAACAAGAACAGGGAAACGAGTAAAAGCCGGCGTTGCAGGCCATATGCCGGCTGAACCCGAATCGGCCCACAGGATTACACATGCCATGTTTAGGTTCAGTGGAAACCATTTCAGTTTGCAAGCAGAAGGGAGTGTTAATGGTACTCCTTGCCTGATTACCATAGATACTGGTGCTTCGACTTCGACTTCCATCGTGCAGCCAGATCTAGTTAAAAACTGGCAGAAAACACCGAATCGCTGGGAACTGAAGACAGCAACCGGAGATTTAACACCGGTACTTGGAACAGTTGACATTATTCTGCAACTAGGATACGAGACTATTAAGATCAAAGGAGCACTAGTCGCGGACATCGCCGATGAGTTTATTTTGGGGCTCGATAGCATGATCCTGCACAAATTCAACTTAAAAATAACCGAAAACATCATCCAAGTTGGTAACAAGGAGATCCCGTTGATCAGACCGGATACTTAGGTAAAATCAACGAAGTTACGGCTTCTCAAGCATGAATGCATTCCCGCATTTAGCCAGCGTATCGTTCTAGCTGAAATGAATGAAAGTAAACCTGCGGTGCCATTCGGATTAATTGAACCGAAGACGATAAACATTCCCGGAATTGCCGTAGCTCGGACACTAGTTTCATGTAACCAACAAATACCAGTACGTGTTGCTAATCTCAGTGGACAGCAAAAATACTTGAAACAAGGGACGATAGTGGGAACGTGCGAGCCTGTTAGTTGGGTGTCTTACTCGAACACGGACACACCCAAACTAAAATCCACACTGGAAAGTCTGCCCGGAGAGCTCAAGCAATTACTGGACGATACATCTGATAAACTGACAAAGAAAGAGAAGAATGAAGTGCTAAAACTTTTAATCGAATACCGGGACGTGTTTGCACTCAATGAAAAAGAACTCGGACACACCGAACTTGTCAAACATCGAATCAAGACTGGAGATGCAACACCGATACGTCAGCAGTTCAGAAGATTGCACATTGCCAAACATGAAGAAGCTGAGATTATGCAAGAAATGAAGAAAAATAACCTGATTGAAGAATCATCAAGTCCATGGGCGTCCCCCGTAGTCCTAGTGCGTAAGAAAGATGGCAGCCTACGCTTTTGCGTAGACTATCGAAAGCTAAACGAAGTAACCAAGAAGGACTGCTACCCGTTGCCGAGAATCGACGACACACTGGACGCCCTCTCCGGATCCAAATGGTTCTCGACTTTAGACCTGAAAAGTGGATATTGGCAAGTGGCATTACATCCAGACGACAAAGAGAAGACTGCATTTACTATCGGCGGCGGTTTATGACAATTTAAGCGCATGCTGTTTGGATTATGAAACGCCCCAGCAACCTTCGAAAGGTTAATGGAGATGGTTTTAAGAGGTTTGTCGTGGAAAACGTGTCTCATATATCTCGATGACATAATTGTGATAGGAAAGACATTCCACGAACAATATAACAACCTGCAAGAGATCTTGGAACGTCTACGCGGTGCAAATCTCAAGTTAAATCCGAAGAGTGTAATTTCTTTTATCGGGAAGTCAAATATCTTGGTCACGTCGTTTTTGCCAACGGAGTATCATCTGATCCGGACAAAACTCGAGCTGTAAGAGACTGGCCTATTCCAAAGGACAAACACGAGGTACGAAGCTTTCTCGGTCTATGTGCATATTACTGGAATTTTGTTAGGGGCTATTCTAACATTGCACACCCACTTACCATGCTGACGGAAGAAAAACAACCCTTCATCTGGACCAAGACGCAACAATTGACCTTTAATAATTTGAAAAGTGCACTGTGCAATGCACTAATTTTAAGATACCCCATGCCGAATCGCAGTTTTGTTGTTGACACAGATGCGAGCAACGTCGGCATCGGAGGCGTTATTACTCAGGTGTACGACGGACAAGAACATGTGATCAGTTACTTCAGCCGAACACTTTCGAAACCAGAACGCAATTACTGTGTCACACGACGGGAGCTATTAGCAGTAATAAAAACATTAGCGCATTTTCACAAATATCTTTACGGTCAAGAACAATTTCTGATAAGGACAGATCATGCTGCATTAAAATGTCTAATGAGCTTTAAAAATCCGGAGGGTCAGTTGGCACGTTGGATAGAGAAACTGCAAATGTATCATTTTGAAGTTCAGCATCGTTGTGGAAAGAGTCACGGAAATGCTGATGCATTGTCACGCCGACCTTGCACCTTGCCCAGAAGAATGTACACATTGTATTCGACAAGAAATAAATGATCCGGACATTCAAGTAAATCAAACCAGAATATTTTGCAAAGACGAGTGGGGCAATGAGCGACTTCGAGAAGAACAACTCAAAGACCAGGAAATAGGCATGATTCTGCAAGAAAAAGAAATAAATCTTCGGCAGATATGGCAATATATTTCGGACAGAAGCCCTAATTATAAGAGCTACTGGGCGCAATGGGAATCACTACTTGTCGAGGACGGTATTTTAAAACGAAGATGGGAATCCGAAGATGGTAAATCAAGTAAATATCAGTTAGTGCTACCAAAGCAGAAAGTTCCAGACGTATTGGCAGAGATCCACAACGGAACATCTGGTGGACATTTAGGAGTAAATAAGACACTGGCGAAGATCCGTGATCGATTCTACTGGTTAAAATATCGCATGGACGTGGAAGATTGGTGCGACATTTGTGCAGCCAGCAAAGGACCCGCTAGACGCACTCGCGGGCGAATACAACGGTACAATGTCAAAGCTCCGTTTGAACGTATGGCTGTCGATATAGCCGGACCATTCCCCACAACGAAACAAGGAAATAAGTATGCGTTAGTTTCTATGGACTACTTTACGAAGTGGCCGGAAGTTATCGCCATTCCTTATCAGGAAGCAGCGACTGTGGCCGAAAACCTAATAAGTCACCTGTTTTCACGATTTGGTGTACCTATGGAATTGCATTCGGATCAAGGTGGGAACTTCGAGTCGCAGTTGTTTCAAGAAGTCTGTCGCATTCTTGGAATATCGAAAACACGAACTACACCGCTGCATCCGCAGTCTGATGGAATGGTAGAGCGATTCAATGCCACCCTTGAAGAACATCTTCGAAAAGTGGTTGCCCAAGATCAAAAGAATTGGGACAAGTCTGTACCATTGTTCTTGATGGCATACCGCGCTACATCACATAACACCACCGGTTTCACTCCAGCAAATCTTATGTTCGGTAGGGAAATTCGGCTCCCTTGTGACATTATCTTTGGAAGACCGTCTGACCATCTATGATCATCCAATGAATACGCTCAGTCACTTCAAGAGCGTCTTGAAGAAATCCATGCTCTAACACTAAAGAACATTGCAGTAGCGAGTAATCGAATGAAAACCCGTTATGATAGTCGCAGTAACATCAAACCATTTCAGGCAGGACAACAAGTATGGTTATTCAACCCGAAACGGACTAAAGGCAAGTGTCCCAAATTACAGTCATCCTGGGAAGGCCCCTACTTCATCGTAACCCGAATCAATGACGTAGTTTACCGAATCCAGCGAGGACCAAGAACCAAGATGAAGGTCGTACATGTTGACCGGTTGGCACCCTACCGTGGCGAAGTTTCTGTTCGGGGCGAACAGTTCTAAGAGGGGAGCAGTGTGACGATCTTCATCGGAACATTACAATGTGTCAATCACATTATGAACAAGTGCTACTCCTCGCCTCCTAAGAAACGGATAATAGGAAGAGATTTTGACAGATGACATGTAATGATAATATTATTACGACTGTATAATTTGTATGTGGACTATCTTAAATAAATACTAGTCTTGTGTAGTTCAACGTTAAAAGTTGTGAGTATCATTTTCGAACCACGAAAATTCGTAACAATATATTGTACGATTTTTTGTGTTTTTCCCGTAGGATAATGCAAAGTCACACTCTTCTCAAACAACTAAAAAATAACAGGGAATACAAATATTTAAAGTAAAAGAATTTTTATATACCTTTAGTAGATCAACATATGACAGTCCAGATGACATAAAAACACGAAAGTGCACTGAGAAAAATTACTGGTTTTTAGCAAATAAATATTCATAATTAAGGGGTACTTCATTTATTCCATTATTGCAACTTTGGAACAAATACAATTTAATCTTTAATAAGAAATGTATTTTATTCATTCAGTTATATTATTTATTTGACCGTCATTTATTTCATTTAAATTAACTTAAATTTTCTCAAATAAACTAATATATTTATGTTTAGCATTTAAAATTAAGATATATAAATATTATTTGTGGCAAAATAATATTTCCATTGAGTAAACAATGTTCTATTTGTCAAATGACGAATTTAAGTAAAGTGTGACTTGTATGGACTTGTTCATTTGTTGTACGTTGCATCTTGTTTATGGTGGTGCTCATTTGTGACAGTATTCATTTCTGGCGATTTGTTTTTCATTCGTGTGCTAAAAAGTAGTGAATATGGGTGACGAAACAGTGAAAAATATACTACTTGAGTGGAGTTTTGGATATTTGCTTTGCATTCAGTATATCTTTTATACCAAGGCACATGCATCGGTATCTGTACAGATTGTGTATTTATACTTTTATAATTTTTTATTATATGTACATTAATATACTTAAGGATTAAATTTGTGTTAATAAAAATATGGTGTACGAATAAATAAAATGTACTATTCTTTATTTAATTATTTTTCTTCAATTTTAATCTATTTAGAGTGGACAGGTTATGAAAGGTAGATATTTAAATTTGGTTCAAATAAATTATTATATATCCAATAATAACGAAATAAATTTAGCGCAATTAAAATAATTTTTAACGTAAATAAATGCATAGTTCTCATGAAATAGAAGATATAATTGATCTCAATATATATATTTATTTGAGACAAATCAATGCTTCAAATAAATAATAACATTGCTTCAATTATATATTTGGATCTATTCAAGCTTAGGATTTATTTGTAACAAATAAATTTACAGTTCACGTAATTATATCTTTTTCTCAGTGTATGTAAGAATTCATCTGTCATCCAAGATTTGTCCATAGCTTTTATTAGTTCAGGTTATACAGAAATAAACTATAAATTCATATCTGTTAGTTTAAAGTTTTATATGAGATCTGCAAATTTCAAGTTATTAAATATTTTATTTTATATAATTATAATAATAATTCTTTATTGTGTAACAAGTTACAATCTTATTACAATTAATGTATGAGGATGAGTAACTTTATTTACACATTTTTTGTAACATTTACATTGCGTGGATGGAGATGAAAAGGCACACAAACACCCATACCTTACCCATGATTCAAACCCAAAACCGCTGGTACTTGTAAGACCGCGACCAACAATCCACTTGGGTCGGAAAATAAATTTTTACTAAATTTTAAACTACCCGAACATATTTATTCGTATTTATTTAACGTCTGTTTCAAAAATGTAAAAGGGCATTTCTGTTGCAATCTTGTTTTAACGCTAATGGTCTTCTATTAAAGTTTAACGTCCTTTCTTATTACTCCTTCTTTCTCAGTTCGATTGATTTAAATTTAAGGGAGTTGCGTACTATAGACGAAAGCACGGTAATAGTGTTTTATATTAAAGCCCGGTAAAACAATTTTTTATTATTGCTGAAAGGAGGAAATGCATAGTGATGCGAATTATCAAACCTGTCACTTCCTTGAGGCAGTGATACAGTTACCTTGCGTGTATTGTACAATATTTCACAAGTACTCGTAAACAGTTACAAACTTGTAAAATTTTAACAAGTTAGCTGTCAATGTCACAAGTTAGTAACCATACTGTGTGTTTTTTAAGTCGGTATGGTAAAAACAAATTTTCTAAAGTAGTAAGCGGTATCAATAAATACAATTTACATGTGCAAAACAAATTGTTGAATTTCGAGCGTTATTCGTTTTCGATTGAGCTCCAAATTTTGCACCACGAAAACTCACCGGCTCACGGTTCCCTACTGATTCGTAATTTTTGGTCGTGATACCGCAGCCACAGTATACACAACATATCTAATATTTCTTACACTGCGCCGCAGCAACCGTCTTCACCAGACATACGGTTTATAATGAATGTTCGCCTTCTAATAATTTAACCTGTAGCGCTGCATTTACCGAACTCAATATTTAAATAACTATTAAAAAAAAATTGTGAGCGGTGCGCTTAGATTTATATTTTAATAGTATCTACTCGCATATTAAATAAATTTGTAATATCGTATTGCAACGAATTACCAAACAAGTAATTATTATATATTATTATCAATATTTCGACATACAGTGTTTGGTTTCGATGTATAGTTATAAATTAATGCCTCGATTCTGAAACCATATTACATTGATGTAAGCCCTGTGTGAATCCATGGTAACCAAAATGTAGTGAAAATGCTATTCTGAGCATAAAAGTATGCATTCTGTAACTTTGCATCGGCGTTGCAAAATTTACGTCGGGTCTTTCTCGCGACGGAGAGCTTACAGTTGCCGAATTATTTAAAAAAAATATTTTGGCAAAATGAATATTGGTCTACCATTATTTATTTTTTTAATAATTGAGGAAGTTTTGAGGGTAATTTTATAATTAAAATGTTATATAATTTAAAAATAAATTTAAAAAATTCCGGAAATCAAATGAGAATTACATGCGTGCATGCCACAAATAGGATGAATTGAGCTCCCAACTAAAAGAATTTTAACTTTGCGAATAAATCTTTCCACATGTTTATTAAATAATTTTCAGACATTTTCGGATTAACTGTTCCACTGTGAAACGTATAATTCTTCTCCATTTTATTTACAAGTATACAGGGTGTTAATACTAAGTCGTCCCACCCGAAAATGGTAGTTAGAACTTATTAAAACAAACAACTTTTCTTTCTTCCAATTTTTGATTTAGTGCCATGGTTCGTAGTTATTGGACTTCTTTTGTTTTTCGAAATATCGTAAAAACTCCCTTATTCTAAGGTCTATTGAAAAAAAATTCTTTCAATATTACCTTTCAGCCCTGTCAATATTTGCATTTACAATTATTTTTTCAAATGGCGATCGATCAAAAATTTCAAATCTAATTTTTTTGATAACCACTCCATTGATTTTCGAAAGTAAAATATTTATAAATTCCGCGAACTATCTACAACAACATTTGTCCTAAATATTTTTATCAATGTATCCAAAAAAGTCTTTATTCATTTACTTCAATTACAACGGAAGCCCGGCAGCGTGTTTCTGCCATTTGTACGCACAAATAATGCAAAATACGCACACAAATGATGAACTGTAATGTATTGATATTTGAATAAAGACATCTTCGGATACATTGAAAAAAATGTTTAGGACAAATGTTGTAGTAGATAGTTTAAGGATATTATAATTGTATCACTTTTGTAAATCGACGGAATGGTTATTAAAAAATTTTGCTTCGAAATTTTTAATCGATCGCCATTTTGTCATTTGAAAAAAATAGAAAAATAATTGTACATGCAAATGTTTTACAAAGCCGAGAGGTAATTTTGAAAGTAAATATTTTCAATAGTCCTTAAAATAAGGTAATTTTTATGATTTTTCGAACCGGGGCACCAAATCAAAAATTGGAACAAAGAAAAGTTGTTTGCTTTAATGTGTTCTAACTACCATTTTCGGGTATGACGACTTAGTGTTAACACCCTGTATCTATATATTTCAATTAATCATCTATTTTATTACATTTTATTTTCTTTGATTTTTTGAGAAAGAAAGGTGTTTAGTATTATTTGACTTGTTTTACACTCTATTAAGAAAGTATTATAACAAATATAATAATAATAATAATAATAATAATAATAATAATAATAATAATAATATTTTATTTGTTAAGAGAAAAACTGCTCCATACAAATAGAGAGGTAACATTTACATTTGATATGTGTATACATTGTTTATGAAATTTCATTTACATATATTATACATTTAGCACAAACGCTCTTAGTTTCAATGCGCTTTTGAAGTAGTTAGCGATGTCCATCATCATTGGAGTGGTTGCATTTGTAAATAAACGATTAATTGAATATTCTGAAACAGAGTAAGGTACATATTTATGGATGTATTTGGCTCGGATGGGATTATATATTGGACAGTGCAAAAGGAAGTGGTGTAGGTTATTTTCTTCTTGAAGATTACATATACTGCAATTCTCATCATCGTAAAATTTGTGGCAGAAACCATCTTGAAAATGATGAAATCTTTTTGGATTTGATGTTCTAAGTTGAGTGTATAACTTGAGAATAGCAAAAGGAATGTTCAATGATAGGTAATTAAAGCTGGTTATGTAAGTTTGATAGGATGGATTGTATGTGGAATGTATTATTCTTCTGGTAACCTCTTCGTAAAGCAATTCGCTGTAGGATTTTATTATGTTATCAATTTCTGACTCAAGTGCAACGCAACTCTGCTTTTCCCATAACCACATAAAGTTAGTTTTTATAAGTAAATTTTGAAGTTGTCTCATCCAGTTATAATTCATCTGTTTTTTCTGAACGGTAGCAGATGATGGTTTTTTGTTTAATTCTGAAAGCGTATTATAACATGTTTTAATATATCTGTCCTCCGGCATGACTAATATTTTGTGCCAGAAATTAAGCACTTGTTTCGCTATGGCAACTTCTAAATTCTGTACGCCTGCCTCCCTTCTTATAATATATCCTGGAGTTGTTATTTGCAAATTAAAGATAAATTTAAAAAATTGCAATGAGCCCTTTTCTATGCTTTCATATTGTGTCATTCACCAAACTTCTGAACCGTACAGCAACGTTGGTACAAGGATGGATTTATATAACTTCATACTAGTTTCCCAACAAAACATTTGTGCTTTTAAGAAAGTGTTTTTTATAGCTCCCGCAGTTCGATATGCTTTGCTAATCTTTTCTTTTGTGTTTTCCTTGAAGTTGCCTGATGTCGTGAAAGTTGCTCCTAGGTAGGTGTATTTATTGGTAAATTGAATTTCATTATTTTGGCAAATATGCTTCATATGTCGTTTAGGAGGTCGACCTATGTGAAAATGGACTATATTAGTTTTTTTTTTTGCGTTCATTACGAGTTGGTCGGTGTTACAATATTCTGCGAGTGTGTTTAGTTTCCTTTGTACGTCAGGTGTAGAATACGCAAATAAGACGATGTCATCGGCGTATTGTAAAGACAGTATGTCAGTCTTGTTGTTGATAAAATAGCCTTCCAGGTTCTTTTTTCTGAAAAAATCTTCTAAGTCGGAAATATATAGCGCGAATAGTAAAGGGCTGGTGCACTCGCCCTGTAGTACTCCTTTAGTAACTTGAATCTCTTCTGATATTTCGTTATTTACGCAGATTCTTAGTGTTGCCTCCTCGTAGATGTTTTTTAAGATCCTTGTAACCTTGCCGCTTATGACATTGTGATTAATTTTGTTCCAAAGGATAGAGTGCGGGACAGAATCAAATGCTTTTTGAAAATCAATGAAGATGCCGTACACGCCTTTTTTGTCCCTTA
This sequence comes from Harpalus rubripes, assembly GCA_963082715.1. Classification (NCBI taxonomy): domain Eukaryota; kingdom Metazoa; phylum Arthropoda; class Insecta; order Coleoptera; family Carabidae; genus Harpalus; species Harpalus rubripes. The sequence continues at coordinate 47,944,987 of OY720452.1, forward strand.
GAAACGACGATTGTATTACGGAATTAAGAACAAATATGTTATCTGCGCAAGATCTTTTTTTTCTAAAGCCAGCTTGCGCTTCAGGCAGAATGTGTTTGCTCTCAACCCAGGTTTGCAGCCTGTTGTTCAAGATAAACGTGAATAGCTTGGTTGTTGCGTTAATTAAAGCGATTCCTCTGTAATTATTTATATCCTTGCGGTCTCCTTTCTTATGTAAAAGTGTATGTTTTATAGTTTTTAATTCTTTTGGCAGGTCTTCTTCATTTATAAATTTATTTATCATATCTTTGAGGTAAGTTTTCCATTTAGGAGGTAGATTTTGAAGCTGTTCGTATATTATGTTGTCAGATCCGGGAGCTTTATTAGCTTTGAGTTTTCTTAGAGCAAAATTAAGTTCGTTGTAAGTAATATCACTATAACAAATATATTATACATATAAAACTAACGTTTTACAAGATAACTGTATATTTTCTATCAGCTTGTAGACTTGCAGTAGGCATGAATGACATTAATGACAGTTCACAAAATAATAATGAAGTTTGTTGTAATGTACGGAAATGCTGTAGCACCCACAGTAGATCACTTAAATACAGCGGTGCATTGAGAACAAACATTTTTCAGTGCGATGTCATTTTTCTACTTACAGCGTAATGTAAGCTACATCAATGTAACAAACGTAGCCTTACATTGTTGTAGTTTAGAATCGAGGCATTAATTGTATTTAATGCTGTAACTTTTTGTGAAATCATCGTTAATCTTCTAGAAAATTCGTTTTTGGATAATTGGTTTCTTAAATTTTTATGTTCTCCCTAATTACTTTTCTTCCCCATTTTAAAGTTTTTACATCCAAACCCTAGCTTTGTTTACTATCCTCAAAAATAAGCCAAGTATAATAACCGTAAAAGAATGATTTGATTCGTTATTATAGGAAGCAGTACTAAGTGCATTTGTAATAACTTTATATCACTGTGTATAACTATAGAGAAGCGATAGACTGGAACCCGCAAGGAGCGCGTAAGAGAGAACGCCCTAAAACCACCTGGAACCGTTATCGAGAAGGCAACACGTCTAAACAAATCATAAGGAGAAGTAAAAGCCATTGCTGTTAACAGAGTCAGATGGAAGAAGCTTGTTGAGCCTTTATGTTCCGAAACGAAATGATGGACAGTTATGTATGTATGTATAAATACTATACATAATATGTTATACTTTTTGCAGGGTCAGGTTTTTTAAAAAATGATAACCGATTAGGTTTCCATGTCAGTATGTTATATTCAGAAATTATAGATTGGTAAGTGGTTACTTACCTATCAGGAGGCGGTAAGTTAATAATGAATAAACGATATGAACGATCAAAACTTACTTTAAAAACAACAAACAAATTTTAAAGATAAAAATTATTTTCAAGTATTTCTAAATTTTAATCTTGCTGTATTGTCTATGGTGCAAGAAAACATAATAAGTATTTACTATCCTTAATACTTAAATAAGTAGTTTAAATTACGTCTCTCGTCGAATTAAATTGCAACTTCATTTGGTTTGTTTTATAAATCAAGATATAAAAACCTGTTACAAACTTAGCGTCACTTACATGTACGTAATTATAAGTTATGTTGAATATTTTAGAATAACAGTGATAGTTATGACTTGTGTACTAATAGATTCTGTGCTGATATTTCAAATACGATATTGCTGGGTTTATGCAGTGCAATGCTCATTGATATTAGCTGTCAACAATAACAAGTTGTCTCATCGGGAATAAATAATTAATAAGTATTTCAACTAAGTTTAAATATAGTTACTGGTACAGATATTGATGGTATAATTAGATCATGTTTATATGTTTTAAATAATTTGACTGCTTAAAAATTATATCAATTTACATACAAATACTATTTGGAAGTGTGAACATTTTTACAGAATTTTTATTACTTGGTTATTAATTTAGTTGAACATGGTACTCGTAAATCGTGTATTATGTACTACAGTTGATTCTCTCTCTGTATTATGAAAATTGTGAGGAATTGGGATACGCCACTTTGTGAAACTGTGAGCTGGTGAGTTCATCCAATTTAGTGAAGTATTTAATTTTTCCCATTTTATGAGTTACGTCATTTTATGATATTGACGTCGATATGTGGAATATAGTTTTGTTGGATTATGGAAAATTGAAATATCTTAAAACAAAAGTTATATCACGTGCTTCGGTTATTTTTGATTTATGAAAAAAACAAATACTTTTTTATGATGAACTCATTGTCATGAACATGAAAACGTGTTCCGACTATTATTCATCCATCTTGTTTTATACATCAGTTTAGTATTCGCTATTAAATTAAAACAAATTATAAATCCTTTTATACATTATAAGGGTACAATAACGTAGTAGATGAAGTATCTAAGGTGTCATGTGGCACACCTGCGGTTTTACGCCGCAGATACTGTAGCAAATAGACCACATTTATATAATGGATGTAAAACAATAACTTTGTATGAGAAGTGAATGTAACTATGCTCGTATTCGTATTGAACTAATAGAGTGAGTGTATTTGAAAATCAATTCCGAGTTCATCAGAAACTAATTTTATACCGTGAAATTACATTGGGTTCTGAATTGTTATTAAATGATTTGACTTTGTTTTAGGATTACTCAAATTTAGGTATCTAAACAGCTTTTCGAGGATGAATGCCGTACCATTTATTTTGAGGCTTAATTCACATGTCACGTATGTCAAAATATAAAATGTTTGATTTTTCTATATTTCTGTAAATTCTTCTTGCAACAAAAATTTGTACAGGACCTATATGTTAACAATGATTATACAGAATGTCTTAACGTGAGTATCAAAAACCCATTAAAGTTAAATTAGAAATTCATAGATTTTATCCAATAAATTAGTAATTGTTATGTTTTTTGTCACTTTATCATCGTAACTCAAAACCAACAAGGCTAAAAATAGTTGAACATTACTGTCAGAAAGATGATAAAGAAGTACCCTAAAGTCGTGCAAAATGAAGTCCAGTATTATTTCGCATTTCGAAGTAATCTTTAAAAATAAAAAACATAAAAATCGCCTACGCATATATCTACTCGTACTGATTCAACCAACTTCCTATTTCTTATAGTTCTCACGTTATCCTGGACATCTGTATACGAAGTTCTTTAGTATGTGTTTATACATATGTAACGACAAAGGGTAAAGTGTTATTTAAATTGAATCGGTGAGATGTACAAGGAAAAGATTTCGTTAATGGTAGTTTTAGAGAAATCAATAAAAACTGATTAAAGAGTAAAGTAAGCATTTTACAAGAAAACTTACAATTAACAATTTGTAAATCTGAGTTAAATACTTCCTTATATCGTCTAGTCATTTAAATGAATTATTAGTATGTTATACTGAAACAAAGTTGGCGGAATCTTTTTCTTTTACATCTCAACTAGGATGACTGAAAATAGTAAAAATAAACACTTTTATTATATACCTTAACATGTTTATTTTCTCAAAGCTATATCGTTGACAGTAAGGAAGCTAGAAAGTTATTTCTATGATTATCCCAATTTTTTTTTAAAATGTACTATTGTTGTTTTTGCAACGAGCTCTTCATTTTAATATTGCTCTCATAACTAATCTAATTTTGAGATTCGAATATATGTGTATATGGTATTTTCGACTAAAAATTACCTAAAGGACACAATCTTAAGCTATGGAAATCAAGTTGCGGCACAGCCCATTTAAATATAGCTTGGTTAAAGACATTTGCCATGTAGGAATATTTTCTTTTACGAGTCATTTGACGCGGGTTTGAGAGTAACAAAATCTTAGTTTGAAATGCCCGATATGTGGAACTTTTCTTTATACATCTCACCGCTTCAATTGTAAAACTACAGAATTTTCATATAAACGATATAACGATTCATTTATTAATGCTTACACTTTGAGTGATTAAATATTACTGAATGTTTATTTTTCATTTAGTCGTTAATTTAACAATCATTAGCTATTTTCACGTAAAAAATGGAATCATTAAATATTTACGAAATATTAATTACGCATCGAATTTGTGCATTGTTCGTTTTTGTATTTTGTACTCTTCTGAGAAAACAATGTCGGAATGTTCCGCCTTTCGGCACTCATTCGGCAAACCATAAAACAGGGATTGAATATCGTTCAATCAGACGCGTCAGAGCCGAAACCCTGACTACTAGTTCGCTGCCGAGCGAACCCTGTCCGCGGGTGCAAGCCCGGTTGAGGCCCACTGGTGGGAGCGGGTAACCCCCATACCCTACTAGCTATGCAGGCTAGTATAGTTTGTTCGAAGTTATTTCGTTATGGCTCTCTCAGCGGGTCTATTGTTAGGGATTTCAGGTTGATTTATAGGGGTGAAAGGACAGGTATGTATTCAATATTTCCCAATTTAATTTTATTTTTAATAATGGAACAGAGAATTTTGTACAAATATTATTAATGATAATGAAGCAAAAAAAAAAATGTTACATAAAAGTATCATTGTATAACAATTCGTCATTTAATTAAATAATGCAATTAAACAATAGTGCCATACATAACAATAAATACATAATATTACACTTTGGTATCTTATTTTCCCTAATATGTATTAATACCGGTCAAGGATAATTCTTCTCATCTTATATTTCTAATAATAGTCAAAACTTAATTTAATTTTGCGAATTCATTATTATTTCAAGTAAATCTGAAATACCTAATGCGCACAGAGATTAGAGATTTTCGAATTTAAATATTTCGCAAACCTACCCTGAGCGCCAACAGGTACAATCTCTTGCTGTGTGCGGTCCACCACAGGCTTAGTAAGTTAAAGCCATAACGAAATATCTTCGAACAAACCATACATGAGCTGTATTGCGACGCAGCTCACCCGCGGAGGTGACGTAGCACTCCTAAGCAGCATATGCCTGTTGAAACCACTGCCTTCCGTCATCGCGCATGCTGCAGGCCACAGCGCGCCTCCCACTACAGGAAAACGAGCAATCATCCTACACCATCCAAGGTTACACGTTAGCATCTGCATTCTACAGAAGATCTCAAATACATGGTGGAATATCTATATTTTGTAAAGATAATATCTCATTTAAGAAGATTGAAAATATTGAGGAACTTAACATTGAATCAACTTTTGAATGTAGTGCCAAAAAATGTGTACATAATGATACTGTATTCCTTATTATGGTATTGTACAGATCACCAAAGTCAAATACTATTGATTTTCTAAGACAGCTTGATCTGTGTTTGTCAAAATTATATTATAGTGCTCCAAATATAAACTTAATTGTAGCGGGTGACTTCAATATTAATTTTTTTCTCTAATAATACTGATCTTAAGCTATTGACTGATGTAATGAAAACATATAATTTGTACTATACCATTTCGGAGCCAACACATGATAAAAACTGTATTGATAATATTTTCATTAGTAATAATACCTTTAATTTTACAGCAAGTGTTATTCAGACTAATCTTTCTGATCATCGTGCTCAATGTATTAAATTAGAACTAGCAACTAATAACTTGATAAATCAACAAAAAATTATTAGATCACGACAATTCTCGGAAGAGAACTTAAATAATTTTAAATTTGTTTTAGGTAAAGAAGTTTGGGCTAATGTTTTTGAAGAGAATGATCGAACAACTGCTTCGACAATTTTCTAGAAACTTTTCTCCATGTCTTCAATTTAACACATCCATTAAAGAATATTACTAGGAATGAGAGATCATCAAAATCATGGGTAACAAACACTGTTAAGCAACTATCAGTTCAGTATACAGAATATTATCAATTATTTAAAGATGGACTTGTCAGTAAAAATCAATATAATGCCATAAAGTTAAAATATAAGAGAATTATAAAAGATGGAAATTTCATACTAGGCAAGTTCAACTTCATGCAAATAATACGCGTAGAGTATGGAAATTAATAAATAACAATTTAAATAATTTACAACAAAATAATAATATCGACAATTTGAAAAATGATAGAAATAAAGATATTACATGCTCAAAAGCCATGGCAGATATGTTTAATGATTACTTTGTCAATATTCCGCATGAAATAAAACAAAAATTACCTAGAAATTGTAATAAAAATGTTAACAATGATTGGTGTGATAAATCTATATTTTTAGAGCCAGTGAATGAAGCGGAACTAATTTCATTGATATTATCATTGAATAATACTTCTTCTTCAGGAAACGATAAAATTTCTGGAAATTTTTTGAAAAATATTTATGAATATATTATTCCACCGCTTACACATTGTATAAATATATCAATGTAGCAAGGTATTTTCCCTTCTGCTCTTAAATACGTCAAAGTCGTTCCTTTACATAAAAAAGGAAATAAAGATATGGTCTCTAATTACAGGCCAATAAGTCTTGTAACAACCTTACATAAAATTTTTGAAAAAGTATTGTATTCTAGACTAATTTCCTTTCTTGACAAGAATAAGGTAATTATCAATGAACAGCACGGTTTCCGGAAAAATTTTAGTACTACTTCTGCACTAATAGATTTTCTAGTTCATGTTTACACTAATCTAGATAAAGGTAATAATATCATTGGTATATTTATCGACTTATCCAAGGCTTTTGATTGTGTAAATCATGATCAACTAATAAATTCGATTATATCTTTTGGTCTTAGAGGTATTTGCTCAGAATAGATTAAGTCTTATTTAAGTGACCGTAAACAATTTGTTCATCTTAATAATAAAAAATCAGAATTACAGTCAATAACATGTGGAGTTCCTCAGGGTTCTATACTTGGCCCTATATTATTTTCCTTATATGTAAACAATATAAAAAATATTCTAAATAACACTACTTTTGTTGCCTATGCAGATGACATCTCACTACTCTTAACTTGTAATAAACAATCACAAATTGAAATGTCTCAAATAATTAACAATTTATTGCAGTGGTTCGCATCATTAGATCTTTCTTTAAATATAGATAAAACCGTTTTGGTTCAATTTTCGACAACTAAGAGATCAGAAAGTTTACTAATACGTTGCAATAGTAAGTCAGTACCACAAGTTACTGAAACTAAATTATTAGGTTTATATCTACACGAAAATCTTAACTGGGAGCCCCACACTGATAAATTATGTAACATGTTGTCTTCATTATGTTTCTTAATTAAACGTCTTAAGTCACTTACAGATGAAAATACTGCAAAAACCTTCTACTTTACAAAATTTTACTCTTTATTATGTTATGGTATTATTTTTTGGGGCGCTGCTTCCTCTACCATCAGAGTATTTAGATTGCAAAAACTAGCAATAAGAAATATATTTTCCTTAAAGTATAGAGATTCTTGCAGAGATGTATTTAGAGAAAATCAAATGTTAACTTTACCTTGTATTTATCTCTACAATATATGCCTGTTTATTAGAAAAAATCAATTCAGAATAACAGCTCACAAAAATATACATAACTATAATAACAGAGGAAAGAATAAGTTTATACAACGTAGAAGTAGACTAACCTTAGTACATAATAATAATAATCCAAACAACATAGGCATCTCTATATATAATAGATTACCAAATTATATTATAAATGTTAAATTAGAAAATAAATTTAAAAAAGATTTAAAAATATTTTTATCACAAAAATGTTATTATAATTTAAATGAGTTTTTCAATGACAATCAGTAAGATGACTTTATGCATGTATTTATTATTTGTTTATATTTACTGTACTGTAAGTATGTTTGTATGTATTGACGATCCAATATCAGCTGTATCTGCTGGTCAAAGGAAATAAATTTATTATTTATTATTTATTTATCATTACGCCAACTATCCTCCTCCGGCGTTCTCCTGTCACCGCCTCCTCAGCCGCCTGTCGAATGCCTCTCGAGCGAATTCCTCCACTGCCCTGTAACTATCCTCTGTGGCTAAAACACCGGAAACATCTAAAACCCCCCCTCGATTCTGAACCCCCATCGCCACCAAGTCCCTAACATCGTCGAGTAAGGTACAGTCACAGAGAACATGTAGCCAACTCTCATCCGCCCGACCACAGACACACACACTTTCATCCTCCAATCCTCTCGCATGCAAGAACGCTCTCAAGCTTCCATGGCCTGTCAGCAGATAGTTCAGTTTCAGGCTGGGATCGAACCATCGACACCGACCGGCAAAAGAGACATCATGGACAAAGGAGTAGGTTACCCTACCCTTGTCTGACGCGTCCCAGACCCCTAACTTCCCCATTTGTCGCCAGGTCCATGGGTGTTAGTGCAATCCCATGCTTAACCTTATACATGCACGCCCTTCTCCTCGCCTCTAACCACCACGGCAACTCCCCTATTAGTACCTGCATAGCCTCCGTGCTAACATTTCTACATACCCGAATACATGCATACAAGGCTACCCTTTTACATCTGTTAATAATTCTCTACCATACCCAAACTCAAGAACTTTGCTCCTGCAATAGGGCTATCCCAACCCGATCGGCTAACAACCTCTGACCCGTGTCTTTCTACCCCGTCCATAATTCAACTGAATAATGCGCATGCAAGCCATTAATCAGCAGTAATACGCGCCCTCATTTTCGAATTCCCTCGACAGAATACCATGATCACTATCTCTATTTGCAGCTACACAATTTCTACATATTTCGTCTCTGTTACATTCCTTCGCTAAGTATCCCTTTTCTCCGCATCTGGGACACAGATTCTCTTTCACCGGACATTTTCTCGCCATGTGCCCATAAGAATAACACCGGTAGCAGCGCTGTACGGCATCTACCTCGTGCATCCGACAACTGCTCCACCCGATATACACCCTCCCTTCTGAGCATGGTATATCTTTAGTAATCCCCGGTACTTCCAAGACCCATCGCCCTTTCTGTTCCGAAATAACACGCGTCCTCGATAATATTCCGGCATGTCAATTTTGTCTTTAAGATTTTTCAAATAGATCTCTTCTAAAACTTTGTCCCTAGCTATCGTAAGAATATCATAGATAACAACCTTTGGCCCAACCTTGCGTGGAGCCCTTACCCTCAGCCCAAGCTTCCTAAACTTACCACCGTCTTTAATAAGCTGCAGCTCCTTGTCCTTTTCATCAACCCTTACCACAATAGCGTAGCTAATATTACGCGGTTTGATCGTCCTCCTTACGTCTTGGCTGGCATTGCCGCCTTGTCCCTCCCTAAGATTTTGCACGCCCTTGCTTTTTCGACCCCTTAGCTCCGGCCATTCACTCTTATCAACGGAGTCACCTATATATTTTATTTTATCTTCCTCGTACTCCCTAACAATATCCTTAAACATGTCTTGTTCCTCCAGCCGCCCTTGAAGACTCTCAAGTTGCACCACTGTCCCGGTAAAAAAGTTCTCTAGTAACCTTAGACGTTTGTGTATGTTCCCAAACTCGTCTTTATTTATCTTATTTTTGGACGGTCCGTTTAATATTACTAAAAACGAGTGCATCACACTAGTGAACTCCCCCATGTGGTCCCCACTACTGAATGTACTGGACATCCTTTTCCTCTTATGCCCCTCCCCAGAGCCAACAGCAGCAACGCCCTCCCATTACCAGAAGCCACTCCCACCTTTGTGTCCATACTATCGCCATCTGACGACATGGCTGTTAACTACCTCGCTCTGCGGAACTAACCCACACGGCGGCCGACCCTGGTGGCTACTGTTCACACTGCGCAACTAACTTCAAACTCCACGTGTTGCAAGAACACGGAAGAAGAGAAGCCCGTACAAGGGCTAAGCTCTGCGAATTAACTAAGATTACTTCTCTAACCTTTTAGCTAAGTTTAACTACTTAAAAAAACACGCTGGGAGCCAGGAACAAGCTACTAAGAACAACAGAGAGAAAAAACTGTAGCAAAGCCACCTACATTTGAAGTAAGCTATCCCAGCCCTTGGATGGATTGCACGCTCACTCACAACCGAAACACTGGGTTAAACGCACCCGTAAGCCCGAAATTCACACGAAAAGCAACAAAAAAACGCGGTCTTCAGACCACAATAGAAGCGCGTGCTCAACAGGCCAAGCCAGATGAGCGCATACAAAACACGTCCGCTCGAATACTCTTCTGAGACACAAACATTTCTTCATGTGGGTACTATCTTCGTATATTTATATTTTATACGTACCGTTTTTTATTTTATCTTCCATCGCCTCATTTCTAGTTGTTCCAATCATTATAATTTCCGCAAAGGTTAGGTTTTGTTGTTTTATTTTATTCATTTTGATCAGGTTTTGATCGATGGCGCGGGATGCATGCGCTTATATCGATCGTCAACGGATTGTTGAACCCTTTCGAGTCACGCTACCCTTAGACTGCTAAGCTATGTTGGTGATTGAAGATTTTCATTATTTTATGATATTGACTATGAATTTTACATACATTCTTCTCCTTCTACGGTAGTTGAAATCACCTGATGTAAACTGTTGTTAGATTGGCAGTTAAATAAGATACACGTACTTTTGTGAGATTTGGCTTAAGTTTCTTCGTGATTTAGGTTTGTTATAGCTCAGTGTTTTCAAAAAGTCTTTTGTAAGGAACCCTCGTCGTTCTAAATTTTATACAGCTGCCGAATAACTGTCAATTTTATTTAGCCATTATGCTTGCTAAATTTTATTTATAACCAACTGGTACAGTTTATAATACAATCAGTAATAATATAGCATACTTTCACGCCCTTTTTATCACCAAGTGATACCACGTTTTCTTCTTTGGGCTGTTCGTTATGGATTACTGTTTGGTACCAGTTTTCATTACGGATTAATGTCATTACGGATCCTTGTTAGTTACGGATGTTTCTTTTGGATCTACTGTTGTGAGCTACCGATTTTTATTGCCGTTGTTATGGACTGCTACACAATACCATTCTTGCCCGGTGTTGTTGGAAACTAAGCTGCTATTGGGTCATATGAAATACTCATAGAAAGTTCCTGTCTTGCCCACACCGTGGAGAAGTCCGAATTCCGATCAGCAAGGAAGCCGTCATTTTATTTTATTGTTGTCTGCCCTTACCGACTATATTCTATGCCATAATTATTGTTGTTGCGAATTTTTTTGTATTATTTAAGAAAATTGACTCACGCGATAGTATTTTTGGTATTAGCTTTAATAGCCATCGCGCCATAATGTAGGGATCACGTTAAAGGACAGGGAGTGAGCAAGGACTTGCTTTTGTTTTATACTTTTATTATTGTAAAAAAATTTATGCAGAGGAGGCACGTCATCAAAACATTACAATATGAAAAAGAACTGTAGTAATGACCGAGTGATGTTTATGTTCCGTAAAACGAAAAAAAAATAATACTATATATTGCATACTATAAAAAAAGTACATTTTAATTAATATTACAATTATTTGAAAGTCGAACATAATGTTTTTAATGCATTTTAATTTATTTAAAATAATTGTAGTTTAGGTTTTCACCACATGTTGGCACTATTGGATTTCAATATTCAAACGATTATATGACATGTGTCTTGCCGAATATTCAAGCGTAAAATAGTGTACTGTCATTAGTTATTCGTTTTACTTTTTCGTGTGATTAACTTTTGTCTACGTTGTTCGTTATGTTTTCTTAAAATTTCATTACTGTTGCCTTTGCGTATCAAATCTGTATTTTAAATACAAACTGTAATTGTTTTTCGAGTTGTACATATTTGTTTTTTTATTTATTCATAACCTCTGTACACTGTACTGACTGTTCCTTTCTTTCTGTATTCAGTTGTGATTTTCGTTTATCTCTTTCATTTTATTTTATTGGTGTTTCGTCATTTTACAAAGCCCAAAGCATTATCAAAACAAAAGCAAGAGCTATGTGCAAATTGCGATTGCATATTCTGATAGAGAATTGACCCATGGTGGGCCTGTGCTGCCTTTAAAATCTGTTCGGGAGGTATGTTAATAAGTTTTGTATTTTGTTATCAAAATTTAAATCAACTATTTATTTCTAAAGAGCATCAGAGTGCTTCCAAGTATCCAAAGGTGTAATACATAAAATTCCTACGAAAGTTTCAAGAGGTGTAATGTTGGCATCGCCAAAAAAGCCCAAGGAGAAAAAGAGACAAGTTACTAAGGTTATTTCGTTTGTGAAAACTGCAATAAGAAACGTCATTTATAACAAGTACGAAAACAGTAAGTTTGTTAATATTGACGTTTCATTATAATGAAAATGATTAAAAATATGATTTATTAGTAGAATCACACGTAACTTGTAAATCTTTAAACGAAATTTTAAAATCTAAAGGCATTTTCCGCGGTTCTATTTCAAGTTTAATGAAGATTTTGCACAACATTGGTTTTTCTTGGAAGCAAGATAACAACAGACGGGCCATATACGAGTTACCACATACTGTTTCAAAAAATATACAGTTTTTGACTCACTTTATAAGAAATATTAAAGAAACAAAACCGCTTAAGTTTGTTTTTTTGGACGAGACCTAAATTTTCCAAAATGGTTCAGCTCTCCGAAGTCGGCAAGACGAAGATGTAAGAAGCGTAAAACGAAAAGCAACATCAGATGGAAAAAGCTCGGTTTTAAAAATATAGTTAATTATACTTCATTTCATGTAAGAAAATAGTGACGAGTGCAGATAGGTGCAGTTTGATTTTGTTGTTTGGATAATATCGTAGTATTATCCAATTAAAAAATAAGATCAAACATCACCTATCTTCCCATCACTTTTTACCTCTCGCTGAGAGCTATTGAATTCATGCTAAAAATCACATATCTATATTTTAGAGAATAAGCACGTTTTAAGGTCCTTAGAATCCGATTATAACATTTTTACGATGATGTCCGTGTGTGTGTGTGTGTGTGTGTGTGTGTGTGTGTGTGTGTGTGTGTGTGTGTGTGTGTGTGTGTGTGTGTGTGTGTGTGTGTATGTGTGTGTGTGTGTGTGTGTATGTGTGTGTATGTGTGTGTGTTTGTGTGTGTGTGTGTGTTTGTGTGTGTGTGTTTGTGTGTGTGTGGATGTTGGATCCACGATTTCTCAAATACTATAAGACTTAAGACATTTTTAACTACGGATTCCTCAATCTAACAATAATGGGAAGATTTGATTAAGTTTTGGTAACAATTGGACAACCGGAAATAGTAGTTACAAGAAAAAAAATTATCTAAATATTATTTATAAAATTTATGTAAATACTTATATTAAAGACCGTTAAATTCTTTATTCGATAAATATAAATTCATTATTATATCTTCTATAGATTTAGAGATAAAGAAATGCTTATAAAATAATTCGTTTTGCACATACCAATGACCTATCTATTTGTGTATAATTTATTAAAATTATTTGTATGTAATTTAAATTTCAAATATTACAAGATATGCAGTTTGTAAAATTGTTATGTTATTTATTTCTCTATTATGAATTGTTTTGAACTTAGTTCTAGTTCCGATGTAATTACTGTTATTTTAAAACAAGTACTTAAAGTTGAAAGAAACAACAATAACAATATCTGCTATCTGCATTTACATGGAATCCAAATGCAAAGAAATAAACAAGAATCACTAAAAAAATCCAACAAAAAAGTAAAATATTTACAAGAAAATGGTAATAAATCATTCTCAAGTCCTACTTTTCATTCCAGCGAAAGATTTTTCATGAAAATTTTGACAAGTTTCATCCAATATTTTGCTTTTGAAATTGGTAACAAAAACCTTGAAACAATTTTTTTGTTAATTTCTAATGGAGTCAAACCGCATTTTCAATATTAATTTAATTCCTAAAAAGCTACCTTCCGGTTACATTATAATATAAATTTAATGTCATGTGTACTTACATTGTTTTTTTTATAGATATCAATTTGAAAGAATAGGCTTCACTTTTATATGTCTATAGGTTGACTTCAAACAGTAGGACTAGACGTTTATATTACAATTTTTATACTTAACTATGAAATTAGATACATACATATTTTAATAATTTAAAATAAAGATCGATGATGTTAATAATTATTTTAGGTTAGTATACGTTGACGCTTCATATTTCTTGCGTTTATTGTTTGTATGAGAAAATATCGGAGTGAGGGAAAAAACTGCTCTACACATTGCAAAAATCATAGATTCCATTTCTACAAGAAATCTAAAACACTAACTTAGTTAGCTAAACCTGACCTTTTTTTTAACTTTTCTTACTAAATTGAACAAAACAATGGAATATTTTGTTATTAAATAAAAAATTGGATGAAACTAATATTGTAAATAAAATCACAAATACGTAAATTTTCTTCATCAATTACTATTTAAGAACATGATCAGTTGTGATTCGAAATTAATCAGAAACGAACAATCTGACAATATTGTGATTTGAGTATTGATGCCAAATCTTAATAATAATTTTGACAAGTGGCTTTTCACATTTGAAATAATAATCAAAGTCAGATAACTGGAGAGGCAAAAAATTAAATTATGAGCCAAGAACCATGTTAATTGCGAAAGATTGTTCAGCCATCGAGAGAAGAGCAGCCAATAGCTTAGTTGGTAAGAGCACTGTCCCGGCAAGATAGGGGTCTCGGGTTTGAATCCAGATGGCTGACAATTTTTCACAATTTATTTCAAGTATACAAACTGTTAACTCATTGTTAATATTAGAATTTGGTCTGGTAGGGCCTTGAGTAAATTATGACATCGTTCACTAGATGTTTAAACGCAGTGGTAGCTTGGCAACCCCGCATCTAATCATGTGACGATTAATAATATCCTCAGCAGTTATACGACTTTAAAAAATGTGAAAGATTGTTCAGCCATCGAGAGGAGAGCAGCCAATAGCTTAGTTGGTAAGAGCACTGTCCCGGCAAGATAGGGGTCTCGGGTTCGAATCCCGATGGCTAACAATTTTTCACAATTTATTTCTAATTTACGTTACTAAAAATTATTGGAGTCAGCAGTTATAAATCTGTTGTTGTTGTTGTTGTTGATCAATGGGGGGGGGGGGGGGCTTACAGCCGCGCGTACTCAGGCCTACTGGCCCATTGTACTTCCCCTATACTCAAGGTCCCTTAGCTAAGTCCTGCCGCCTCCACGAATGTGGAAAGCCCATTGTAAGAGATCCTCTGAATTTCACGAGGCTCTGGAAAGAAAACCTCCATGTGTCTCCTTCTGGTGGCAACTAGTGCTGCACATTCACAGAGTATATGCTCCGTCGACTCTTCGTCGAGACCGCATCTTCTGCACGAATCGTCATCGATTATGCTGATCGTCTTCAGATGTTTGTTAGGAAAATGCCCTGTGAGCATTCCAACGCAAATTCTAGGTTTTCTTCTACTTAGTTGTAAAAGATCCTTGGCTTTCATTGGAGCAGGTCCAGGTATGAAGAGCTTTGATTGTCTCAAGCCCGGTATACTAGATGTTGGGTGGTAATCCAGTTCCTGAGCGTGTCTAGTAAAGCATTTAGGGAGCCCGAATGCTGGCTCCGGCCCAATATAGACCCTGTCTGAGCCATCACGTGCCAGAGCGTCAGCTTCTTTGTTCCCCTTTATGCCTTTATGACCAGGTACCCACACAAGTTTCACAGAATTAAACTGCGCGAGCATCTCCAGCTTTCTCCGACATTTCAAGACTAGTTTTGAGGTCACTTTGACGTTGTCTTGCGCCCTCAATGCAGTCTGACTGTCAGAACATATGTAGATGTGCCTTCTTCTGTAGGCTCTTTTCAAGATTTCATTGCTGCAGGCCATGATCGCGAAGATTTTAGTCTGAAACACAGAAGAATATGAGCCAAGAGGAAAGGATAAACTTAACCTTGGCGATTCTTCGAATACGGAAACGGGCGCAGGAACTGGTTTCCTGCGCCCGTTTCCGTTAAAGACCCATCTGTAAAACAAACTAGTCTCTGCGGTCGTACTGCAGGATAGGAGTTATCCGTCCATGCTGCGCTGGTATAGTATAGAGTAAGACCTATCAAAGATGTACTTTGCGAGCATGTGGTCACTCTCATGGTTTAGAATGGAATAGGACTCTGTCAAAATGGACAGAATCCCACCATGGCTCACAAAGGCACTTCTTGGAGTCCACTGCCCAGAGCATTTTAATCTTACAGCGGCCGCCATTTCCTCTCCCTCCACCACTAAGTGCAATGGCGGCAGATTGAGCAATGTTTTTACAGCTGCTGTAGGTGTTGGTTTCATTGCTCCAGTTATACCTAAGCAAGCGATTCTCTGGATGTAATTAAGCTGATTCCTTACTGTGTTAATTGAAGTTCTCGGCCACCACACCAAAGCTGCGTAAGTGACTATAGGCCTAACTAACGCACAATATAACTAGTAGGATATATTTGGCTGTAAGGCCCAAGTCGCGCATGACTTTTTAACGAATGCCTCCACGTGTTCCGCCCACAACAGTCTATTGTCCAGGATGGCTCCCAGGTAGTTAAACCGAAGAGGTCAGACGTAGCGGTTGTTGAAAAAGAGTGAGATTGGGAACGTCTATCTTCCTCTTATTGATAAATATCACGAGCTTAGTTTTTGTAGGATTGACTGAAAGCCCAATTCTCTACAACTGACTGTGCCCGCTGAGTTAGCTCGTTAACAGTTCCAGGGAATTGCCAGTTACTAGGATAGCTAAGTCATCAGCATATCCTTGAGTATTGAAGCCCTGATTGTTCATAGCTCTAATCAATCCATCGATTACTATACACCATAACAAGGGTGAAAGTACTGAGGACAACCTCGATGAATGTTTATTCTAACCTTAGTGTCTTTTAAGGTTGCTGTTACTCTGCGCTGCGTGAGCATGGAGCCGATCCACTCCACGAGTGTGGAATTGAAGCTCCTCGCTCTTGCGGCTGAGCAGATGGATTCTGAAAAAGTATTGTCAAATGCTCCTTCGATATCAAGGAACATGCCTAGAGCGAGCTCCTTTTCCTTGAGCACCTTCTCCAACCTAAAGATCAGATAATGAAGGGCCGTTTCGGTAGATTTGCCAGCCTGACAGGTATGTTGATTGTTGGGAAGTGGTCTTTCTTTCAAAGCCCTATCACGAATACATCTATCTATCAGTCTTTCCAGTGTTTTAAGTAAAAACGAGGTCAGGCTAATAGGACGGACAGATTTCGCTTGGTCGTATGCTGTACGGCCAGCTTTTGGGATGAACACGACCTTGGCTTTCCTCCACGGTATAGGAACATACCTGTGGGAAGATAAAATCAGTAAAGCTTACAAAGTGGTCCTGCTAATGTTTCGAGGCCCTCTTGTAATAAAGCAGGGAATATGTTTTCACAACCCGGTGATTTGTAAGAAACAAATGTTTAAATCGCCCAGCATACCTTGTTATAGCTTACCACTTCTCGAGAGACCCGCCAGTCCTCTCTGGTAGGTCTATAATACGTGTCTCTTTCAGAAGTAGTGGTACTCTCTGTATAGCCAGGAAAGTGCGTTTGGAGTAGAATTCCCAAAGTTTCTCTGTTTGAGTCCGTAAAACTACCAACAAGTAGTAATATATAACTAAGATTGAATCTGTCCAACATAAATTTATCAAATATTGTTATTTTAAAATTCATGGACAATATCCCAGCTTCACCCATGATTATTTCGTTTTATTGCCTGAAGTGAACTTGGTGCCATTAAGTAGTAGAAGAAATTTGCAATTATCTCTCTACTTATATAAATTAATTAATAATTGTATTGATGACCCATGTAGCCTAGAGCTTATACAATTTCATATTCTACGAGTCACTTCAAGAAATAAAATACCATTTCATTGTAAAACAGCTAAGACTAATTATGAATTGAAATTTCCAATAAGACAACTCTGTGTAGCGTATAACAATATATCATGTACTATTGACATTGACATATTTGGCGACTCCTTTTTTAAATTTAAGAGTACATTAATTAAATACTTTTCGGGTTAAGTTACTTGTTACATTTCTTATATGTTTATTTAATGTTTACTGTGTTTACTGTCTTAATTCATTCGTTTTTGTATTTGTATACTGTATAATCGTCCTGTAATTGGGATCCTGTATCCTTTTAGATCGATTTATTAATAAATAAATAAATAAGTCGTTTAAAAAACTCTAAGTTGCCTTTAGGATCCCTTGCATGAGCCTTTTGTAACCTCGCCGCCCTGGGCATGGATTCCTTGTCCAAGCAGAAAGATCGCCTAGAGTCCTTTTTAGAGTCTCTAATGGCCTTTTTGTAACTGCGTTGGGCCTGTTTGTAGCATTCCCAGTTTGCAGTGCTATTTGTTCTCGACGCCTTATTTAAAAGACGTCGTGTTTCTGCTCTGAGTTGCCCTAGTTGATTGCTCCACCAAGGTACTTCTTTGGTTATTTTCTTTGTTTGAGGAGGACAATTGTCTTCGTACGATGTCAAAATAGCCCGTTGAAGTACAACAAGGGCCGCTTCTACACCATGTACGGTTTTCCATTCGCCAGGAATTTCACCAACCCGTCCCACGAGCTCCTCCCTCTGGGTGAGTCGTTTGTTCCTTTATGTGATCGTTACTTTATCGGCCTCCAACCTGACACAGATATGTCTGTGGTCAGATAAGGACGGCTCCAAAGAAACGTGTCAGTCATTTATTTTACTTGCTATACACAAAGAACACAGAGTAAAATCCATGGTCTTCTCCCGTCTACTTGTGACGAAAGTGTGTCTACTACCTCGATTTAGAATTTCTAAATCCGTGGTTGATAAGTACGCAAGACGGGCATGTCCGCGCGGGTTAATGTTCGTGCTACCCATGCAGTATGGTGCGAGTTCGAATCGCAACCTACGATTAGACTTGGCTTCTTGGTCCTGCAGTATTCTATCAGTTCCGCCAGCTCTTGAGAGGGCGGAAGTGATGTTGAATCGTAGGGTACGTAGGCGGAGCATACTACGACATCTCGATTCTCCTCCCCTGCCTTGTAACGAACCAGGACCGCAACAAGGTCTCTAGAACAGAAATCTGGCAACAACTATGCATTTAGATGTCTTGCGACGTAAACGCATCTTCTTCGCCGTGAGTCATTGGTGAAGTAATAAAGTATCCCAAGATGGGTATCAATACACTAAATCAACCCCTTATCAACATAAGGTTCTTGAATCAGTAATATGTTTGTGTGCAACATTGTCAGCCGACGACTGATAACAGCAGCGGCAGCGATGCAGTGTTGCAAGTTACTCTGAATAAAGCTAAGTCCTATATCAGCCATGAGTGGTCGAGGGCTCCGCTTCGTTTTTCTTTTCGGTCTTTCCGAGCACCTTCACAGACGCCCTGGAAATCCCGAAAAATGGACGGAAATCGACAGCCTTTAAAGTCTTAAAGGAGTCACTGTCCACTCCCAGAATGAGCACTGGCCCCTTCTGGTCATAAACCCGCCACCTCTCGACCCGGAGTCCCTCGTTTCCTCGTCTAAGCATGTTTAAGGCCTGTTTTGGTTCCCTCGCGGGACACGGAACGAACACAGAAACTCGCTGGAGTTTTTGAAGAGTCTCTCTCTCCACCAACCGAAAAGAAGCGCCCTCCCAAATGTTTTCGAGTCCTTGAACTATGTTTTGCAACCAGTTCTTGGACTCGTTCTCCGCACAGGTCACCTTAAGGGCACCTTCCGCAAAATAGTTATCATGGAAGCGAGGGAAGAACCCAGAATCCTCCGGGATCTCCAGCATCGCTTCCGTTATTTTTCCCTGAATGGCGGCGCTCTGCTCAGCCGTCAGTTTGCCATCCGGGTACAACCCGTTCACGATAGCGACTTTCAGCTCGCTGTGCACCGCGCGGACGTAACTTTGAGGCCTAAGTTCCGGGACCTTTGGCTTCTTGGTCACTTTTTGGGCGCTAGGCGGTGTACTACCCAACAATTTAATATTAACAACATTGAAATAATACTTTAATTTGACCAGTATATTGATAGTCAATTATAAATGTAATTGCGTAAGTGAAAGTGAGTGTGTAAATTTGGTGAGTTCGGAGTTTCAACCGAACTACCATGACGCTCGGTGCCGCCGATGGCCCGCTTTTGTATGGAAAGCGTGGAGTTAGCAACACAATCCTGGTTCCCCGCTAGACCGGCCTCACTACTTGTACAAACCGCTCGCCATAGCCGAGACGTCTACAGTATGTGACTGTATCTCCATACTGTCTATTCAGATGAGTACCTATGTCGTACAAGTCGGGATGTAATTTGTTAAGTAATACCCAAGTAAACGTGGATATGTCATCGTGTAGCCATAGCCATAGCAGCTGGAAGGGGGAAAGTAGTGGAGGTTCCTAAACGTACCTGGCATAGCCATAGAAGTTATATTGGGGGAGAGTAGTGGAGCCATACCAGCTGGATGAAGGAAAGTAGTGGAGGTTCCCAAACGTGCGTTGCATAGCCATATCAGCTGGGTGGGGGAAAGTAGTGGATATTCTCAAACTTGCCTGGCATACCTATAGCAGATGGATGGAGGAAAGTAGTGGAGGTTCCCAAACGTGCCTGGCACAGCCGTAGTAGCTGGATGGGGGAAAGTAGTGGAGGTTCCGAAACGTGCCTGGCATAGCCATAGCAACTGGATGGGGGAAAGTAATGGAGGATTATTGGGAAGCGGAGTTGACGGTAGAACTTACCTCGGACAAGCCAAGTGTAAAAGTTCGATGAGTTCAGCACTTGGGTTACCCAACATGTCAACCGTGCCAGAGGCTCAAGGTCTATGAGTCTTGCCGAAACAAGACTAACCGACCTACAGTTTCAGCCCTAGTTTTTAAATAAATATCCCTCTTGTCCCTTTTGGAATTATATTGTTTTCGGGGGTAAAGGTGTCTTTAGACGATAAAATATTTACATCAATTTGTTCAACTTCGTATTGTTCAATTCAATTCCGAAACTTTACACGTTCAAAGAAATTTGAACGTTCGATGTTCAAATCATTTGATAAAAAATCCAACTTATAGGGCATGTTCTAAATATTAAGGTCATTTACTTCAAATTTTAGTTACTTCTGGGGATTATATTATCCCAGATTGCATGCGCCGTATTTTGTAATGTTGGCATAAAGTTTTTTTGACAAGTTCCATCTTTGCACGTCAAATGCACAAATCAAATATGTCAAATTTGGAGCCGAAATAAACATGAAATTTTGTAATGTATTTAAAAATATTAGTGCTACCAATCTACATTTTCAATCTCTTACTATGGTATGCCTACTTGAAAGCAAAAAATTTCATATAATTTGAACGTGTAAAATTAAACCATTTGATCAAGAATTATGTTGTTAACATTTGACAAATAAAAAGTTCAATTTATTTGATCGTCTAAAGCCTTGTCTCTCCCGGCACCGTTGTGGGTGGTTGGTTGGGTGGACCGTCGAAAGTTCTAGAACATTAGAAATTTTCCTTTGGTACTTAGCACATGTGGCCGGCAGATCTTCGACTTAGGCTTGTGACCTCGTCTCATGGCTGGCATTGTTTCGTATTAACTGCTGGACTTTTTGCTTATTACCTCCTAGTGAGATGGACACAGATACATATGTGCAACAGATGTTTATGCAATGGCCCTCGCAAGTAAATAATAACTATACATTCTTTCTATATTAACAATCTAATTGTCTGTTTATTGCAATGAGATAACTAACTAAAAATAAATACATAAATAAATAACAATAATAATAATATATAGTGTGGTTTCACTTGACTACTCTGTTTAACTTTTCCTTGTTGTACTACTGATGATGAGAACTTAGTTCTCGAAATACGTATTTAGTTTAATAAAAAAATATTAAGAATAACAGGCAATTTATCTAATTTGATAAATAATAGAAATTTAATAATAAATTATAGTTATTATTGTTCTGTTAATTATTTAATATTTAGCTAAAATTATAATTTAAAGTTACGTTGTACTCGTAGTGTGGAAATATCTTCATTTTAAATATAAAATAAAGGCGTCTTCAATTATTATTATAAATAATACTATATAAGTTAGGGTAAATGAATTTAATCTAAAGGCACTGCATACACGTTTGATACAATGTACACAATCAGACAAAATTCACAACACACAATACACAAATTGTCAAAATATGAAATTTCAACTGATTAGCAGGAAGCGCTACCAACATACAAAAGGAACACCAAACCATATTCATGGCGTCGCATTTTTTAAAAATCTTATTGTAAAATTGCATCAGTAGAGAAAATAATATTGTAAAACTCGCCTTGCGGCTTATTTTCCAAACTTGGACTCGTACGTGCCACTTGTTTTTAATGTACTGTTAGTTTCTTAAATTCCAAAAAAATAGAACATCCATTTGGAAGACCAGTGGTTCACGTTAATTGAACATAAAATGTAACTATTGTCATCGCGAATATAAAAAGCAAAGGCTATTGCATTGCATGAAATAAAGGTTAATTAAAATTGGATGAATCTATGCAGGAACAAGTATGTATTGCAGAATATGCTTGATAAAAACTGCAAGATGAATGAAATATACTGTTACTTGATTTTGAATTTCTTTCCCAATTCCCAATAATTCTCAAAGTAAATCTGTTACAGCTCTCTAGTGAAATCAAATTGGTCTTAACATCAGGGGATAAATCATCCTGATATAATGTTTCACTGGGACGGAAAATGTGAATTTTAAAGCACGTAAATACACATTATAAACGAGAATGTGTGGTAGATTTTTGACGAGGCTGTAAAATTAATGTTGGAAACTTGTTTTCATTATACTTATGAGTTTATCTTCAGATTATTTAGAGAGATGAAACATAAACACTGAATATGAAAATTTTAAAGCGATATTAGTTCGACAAATTTAATTTCGACTTTTCAGCTCTAACTAAAAACTGGGTTTACTGGAATACTGGTTTGAAATATAATGAAAATACATTTATTGCATAGTAAACATTATGAGTACATGTTTTATTAAAAATATTTTAATTATTTTATATCAAATAAAATTCAACAAAAATGTAGGTAATAAGTTTTTAAAAACAGATTTACGTAGTTAATTCATAATATCCCTTCAATTCCATTTTTATTTTTAAATAACTATAATACCTAGCAATTGGAAGTGTAAATAATTCTCTTAAAATTTCATTTAAATATTATTTAATAATGAAAATAAATACAATAATACACATACAAATTGAATAACACAAAATTAATAAAAATTTCATAAAATTACATTTTTATGCATTAATTAATTTATTATGATATTGATTTGTTACCATTGCTCATTTGACTAATGCCCGGTATTTTCATCTCTGGCTAAACTATCTGTTAAAAATATAGCATCGATTTTATGGCATAAGTTGTAATAATTGCACACATGTCAATTTATCGATGCGACATTTTTTCTTAAACTGGTAGGTAACAAGATAATGCAATTAAAATTAGAACTTTATCAGTTATAACTATATAAATATCTAGTTCCTGAACAAATACCTGAGTTTATCTGGTTGTAGATATATAATCCATTGTAAATATCACATTAATGTCCGGTTGTACCAACATTTAATTGGAAAATAAACAACAAATCAAAATCAACATGTAGGTATAAAATGCAGGGTGTTTCAATAAGTTTTTTCACTGAAGGTACGCGTAACTATTTTATTTAAACTTCAGTTAAATGAACTAAATTATGCCACATTAAATTATAAAATTGAAGATAACAAACAAATTTATATTAGCGCTACACACAGTATAGGACTTCACTTTTTTATTTTACATAGAAACAACGTTTTTTTATCACAAAATTTTAATTTAATTTCATTTAAATATGAACTTAATAATAGTGCCAAGGAATAAAATAGTTATTAACGTCATTAGGCCGATATAAAGCAAATAACGGACGGGGCTGAAGTTTGTATAATCAGCCAAGTCTGTTATTTGAATATCGTCTGTGTGGCGTTCAAGATTTTTCGTAATAACATAAAATTTAGACATTTAGGAATATTTTCTGAAAATTCTATCTCCTGACAAATTTTTTTGTTATATGTGGATTTTCCGCGATAACAGCTGTCATGATGCTGTGATGCGTCCGTTATAAATCTTAAGTACACCTTTTGACATTTGTTATTAGTTCTGTTAAATGATAGTAACGGTATTACGAAAAAATAAATACATGTTACTTTATTTACGTTGAATAGGGCACTTGCAGGTACGCCACAAAACGACAAACAACCAAGCTTCAGATTAACATTGCGTCTTATGCAGCGTTTTCTGTGCAAAAATTTAGATTTTCGTAAATTTTCAATTACACATGCTATTTTAAAATGTAACCTGCCATAATTAAAGCTAAATGTATGAATTACTTACTACTAAATTAGATGTATTTACAAATATATTTTGAAAAATATTAACCCTCTATTGGTGACGTGAAAATTTTGTAACGTAACTGGTGACGTGGTGCCATCTTGACCCCAACAGTTTAACTAATTATTGCACAGCAACTAGTAACAAATTGTTATTGTTTATTTTAAATATGCTTTTAAACAATGTATTTGAGTAAGGTAACACAATTAAATAATTGACATGTTAATTGGAAAAAAATATATTCACGATTAAAGGAAAGGCGAACGAAAATGTGTTGTAAAATGTAGAAGATTACATATATTAAAATCTTATTTACAAAAAAAAAGAAAAGCTTGATTAAACAACTTGAAATAAAAAACTGCAAGCACTAAACATAATACAAAAATAAAAATAAATATTCTGTGCAATTTTTGTAAATATTTGCTCTGCAATCGTGACACATAGGTATTTTACATAGGTTACATGTTTTTTTTGTCTTCTTGTCATTTTTACGTGGACAAAATCCACATCTTCTTTTATTACCCGAATCTGGCTGAACGGCTACGTCTGTCACAGGTTTTTTCAAAATTCTTCTTCTAGTGTTACGTAATTCGCGTGGAAGTTTTTGATTTATTAATCTTCTATTCATATGATCCTCTACAAGTTGCTTTGCAAGTAATTTGATAAAATCTGTTCTGCACACTTTTGGAAGTAGTTGCCATTTTTAAAATAGTAACGCAAACGGTGACGTGGTGCCAATATGACTCCAATCAAATTTTGAATTACAATAACTCTTGAAAAAACCAACTGATGAAGTTACAAACATGTGAAATGAATAAACTACATCTAACTTAAGGGTAGATGGAGCCACTGTACATTAGCTTTAAAACTATTCAATTGGCGTTAAATTTAAAAACAGCTGGGATCATAATGCCACCACGTCACCTGTAGAAGGTTAAGTTGAAATGAGTAACTTGTAGCATCAGGTTGCATTATATTCATTTGAGTTGTATTAGTTTTTTTTGTATTCTTAAATGAAAATAAGAATATTGAAATTAATATCTATAAATTGAACCATTAGAACTTTTTTAATTTAAAAAGAAAATTAAATTTGAAATATCCTTAACGATATTTATTTCTGGGTTCATTTTTTTATTATAATAAGCATACTTTCATTTTTCTTTTTATTACAGATGAGTTTATTGAGTTCGGACGCCGTTATACACCAACGTACCCATACTTGATATATAAGTGGATAAATAATACGGATCTTTATAAATTGACACTTTCTTTAACGAGGATTATAAATGCCTTTCAAAAATCAATATGAAATCAATAATTGATTATCTAATTTGTAAATCTCCGTTGGAAACAAACACAGACACAAATATCCATATATATTTTTTCTGTTTGTGACATTCGTTTTTCGTAAATCGTATATTTTGTATTGTTTTATAAATTTTGCATATATTTTAAGAAAATAATTCGTCTGTTGCTCATGTTGTTCAAAATTTAAATTTGGGTCAGCATTATTTTCAATGTTTTTTTTTAAATTAATTGTTTCTTAAATTTGTCGTCGGGCGATATTGAGCAGATAGAGCATGTATTGAATTCTGTATTGAGATCTCTTTGTCTGAGCATTGAAATTTATAGTGAGCAAATAATTCACCACCCTATCGATGGAATAGTAAAATTTGGTTTAGTGGTGCGTGAAACGAATTCTTCGGAGAATCTGTCACTAGATTGCACTATTCAGAATAATTAGTAGAAAAATTATTTTGACGGAAATTTCCGGAGAGTGCATTCACACTTTATTGTTGCTTAAGGGATATTTTCGCATATCAAAGGTAAGTTTATTTTATTTTGTAATTTCATTTGTTTCAATGTCTATTTCGATTTTCAGCCTTTTTTGTGTGGAAAAACTTTAAGCATTGACCTACACGTGCATAGCATAGGCGTGCGACATATAATTGGTTATTTTCGCCATCGCCAGTATCCAATAATAATATTGAACTCGTGAACCATATTTGAGAGAGAAATGAGTTGCTTTGAACCCGCCAGTATTGCAGTATTTTTGGGAAGTTTCTCTGTGATTTTCACGAGAACAGTCCTATGATTTTGCCGGATCTGACGTCATCATAACCGGTAAAGTCTTTCCAGAATATCTCTACATTTTTTAACAGCGTCCACTAGTTAAAAAGATTATTTTGTTACTGATTTAACAATTTAACTTAGCTTTATTTTTGAAATTAAATTTAAATATCTTAACTTTTATTCGATCATTTAACATTAACCTCAATTTAAGAATTACTAGTATGCCAGCGTTACTCAAATATTATATTTTGTTGTTATCTCTATTCCATAATTTACATTTTATAATTTCAATTAAATTCCGAAAAGGATATTTTGTATTTTGTAACAGTGGCTCAATCCAATTTTGCTTTAAGTACTTTATTTCTTTTTATGAGCCAAATATCAGTGCATTGCTGTTTGTTTTATTATATTTATTTGGGGGCTGCTAAGTTGATTTAGCTCAATTAATTATTTGTTTCGATTAATATTAATTCGTCTACGCTCAAGATTTAATTATATATGCTGACACAACTATCTATTATTGTTAATATTATTATTATAAATAATATCTTTTTCTACGTCGCAACTTTAAATGTAATTACTTATTTTTTTTAATAGACCTTTACTTAATTTAAATAATTTTGAATTTAAATCTTCGTTCCATTTTGACATCACTTTAGGAAACTTAACTCCTGTTCTACATTACAAAATACAGTGGCGTTTTATAAATTGTGATTTGCCGCCCACTTTGTTTACCCCCCCCCCCCTCTATCACAAAGCACTCTCACTGAGCTAGCAGCTATTGTAAAACATCAACAGCGGTTATAGATTTCTGTATTTCTTATGAAGAAGAACTCTATTTTTGTTGCATTTTCATTTGGTCTAATAATGATAAGTCCAGCGCCACTGAGAAATGCGTTATAGTTCAATCCAAAACAGTTATGTCACAGTAAATATATTGAAGGTTTGGTATGATCATGATAAAATATTTTGTCATGTTGGTGCAAAATAAATTACAAAAATTCTGTCTCATACATTTAAGACAAGTATCATTCATCATTCTTGTACCCAATATTATACATGTGTATTGTGATCTCTATATGATATGTGTCACTTAACTCATAACTACCAAATAACTAATAAGTAATTTTGTTAGCGTTTTGTTTATACCGGTGGGACATAACATAAACGTACCAAAAATACATGGCAACCAGCAACATTTTCCGCAAATCATGAGTCCTGTGAATGTTTCTCTTCTTGTTTTGATTGACTGGAGCATACGCCTAGAAGTTATTTGCAAGTTTCAAGCTGTAGTGGATATTGTACACTTTAGTACTTATTAAGATTTCATTAATTTTTGTTAAATATGACTGACAGATGTGCACGAATTTTAAAAATACTGGAAATGTGAAAAGCTGGAAATGGATCCACATCTTGTAATAATGTAAGTATCTACATTTATTTTAAAAATAACTCGTACTATAAGTTGTCACTGTACCTGTAATCTATTTGTAACTTTTTATTGAAGTAAACAATTTTAATGCAATGAAAAATTAAAATTATTAAATTCTATTTTTTTCAGATAAGTTCAAATATTATAGACATTATGGTTGAACTCGCTATTTTGCAAAATCCGCTATCATCAGTATGTCATATGAATTCCGATATATCCTGTGCATTGTCGCTATCTCCGATAGGCCCCGAAAATATTCATGTTCCGGGTACATTGTCACTGCAACCGTTGAGCTCCGACAATTATACCGAGCTTACAGGCACTATGGTTGAGCCCGTTGTTTTGCAAAATCCGCCATCATCAGTATGTCATATGAGTTGTGATCTACCCTGTGCATTGTTGCTACCTCCGATAGGCCCCGAAAATATTCATCTTCCAAGCACATCGTCACTGCTACAGTTAAGCTCCGACAATTATACCGAGGTTACAGATATATCGGCATCTCCTCTAATAACCACTGTTAACGATGGTGGAGAAGATTTTAGTTCTGGGTACGACGATTTATGACAGCCATCCAATTCTGAGCCAGAAAAGACAAATATTTCTAATAATGAGGTCGCTGTCGAATTTGAATTAACTTATGATGATATTCCTCTAGCAGA
Organism: Harpalus rubripes; assembly: GCA_963082715.1. NCBI lineage: Eukaryota > Metazoa > Arthropoda > Insecta > Coleoptera > Carabidae > Harpalus > Harpalus rubripes. Next base: position 47,973,411 of record OY720452.1, read on the forward strand.
GATCGGAAAAAGGAAAAAGGGCCAGGGTCCAATGCAGAGAAAATTACGCAAGCATCGCTCTGAAAATCGGACGAAAGCTGAGGCATATGTTACAGCAAATGGTAAATGTAATCTGCCTAGAAAACCTATACCTTTGCCTGAAACGTGTAGAGCAAAGTGCCATCAAAGTGCAGTAAATATTAATTTAAACAATGTGTTTCAAGATTATAGAAACTTACCAAGTAGAGATACACAGAAACGTTATTTAGCCAGCTTGATAACTATAAAACCAAAAGAAAGAATTAGACACAGTAAATCTGCAAAAAATAGGGAAGTCACAGTATTTTATAAACTAGATGGCGCAGATGGCAACATTTGGAAAAATTGTTTCTTGAAGGTGTTCGCTGAGACAAAAGGGTTTCTAGACGATATAATTAGAAAGAAAAAGCTTTCTCCTACTTCCATAATTTTAAAGTCTGGCCTAAGAGGCATCCAACAATCTGGTAACAAGCGATCAGAAACAGACATCTCTTTTGCCAAAGATTTTATAAATAGTTTTCCGGCCTATGAAAGTCATTATTCTAAGCAACATTCTACTAAGCGATATTTAGAGCCAAATATAAACATGCAGCTATTGTATGAACTTTATAAAAAAAAATTTAATACAACAAAATCAAAATCCAGTGATAAACCTCCTAGTCTCAGTGTATTTCAAAATGTTTTCATAATTCTTAATTTAAAATTCAAGAAGCCTAATAATGATACATGTAAAACAAATGACTCGTCATTATAAATAAAATGTTGTGGCTCTGAAGAAGAAAAGCAACAGTTAACAAATGATCGGATACGGCATCAAGACAAGGCTTCTTTCCACTGCGAAACAAAAAAAAAATGAGACAAGAAAAAAGTGAAGAGAGTTCAGGAAAGATAATAGTAGCTGCGTTTGATATACAAAAGTGTTTTGCAAGTACGTCCTTTTACAAAAGAAAATTGTGGACATTTAATTTTACTATCCGTAATATTACTACAAAGGGGACAGCTTATTACGTATGGCATGAAGGTGTAGCCCAACGAGGAGCCGATGAGATTGCATCTTGTTTATTTCACTTCATCAAGGAATTACCAGATACTGTAAAAAAGCTAATCCTTTATTCTGACACGTGCCCCGGTCAAAATCGAAATAACATTTTATCTGTTATGTTTATGATAGCTGTCGACAAAAGACAACGCTTAAAGAAATCAGTCAAATTTCTCGTTCCCGGGCATACTCATTTAGAGTGTGATACAGATCATGCTGCTATAGAGAGATTTGTGAAAAAAGGAACAGCACAATTTTAGTTCCTCAAGACTGGGTGTACGTATTCAAAATAACCAGCAATCGTTATGATATAAAGTTTATGAGACAAATAGACTTTTTTTGGTTTTTCTGAACTTCTTAATACTTATTATATAAAAAGAAATGTAAAAGATAAATCTTCCTTTGCCTGGAACAGCATTTTTTGGTTAGTGTATAGGAAAGCTAGTGACGTAGGTTTTAAATATACATTAAATTCTGATGAACCATTCCGTTTTTTCTCCATGGTGAGAAGAGGCAAGGTCGTTTATATGGCTACCATTAAAATACCCCCCGCGTACACTGAACCTGTACCTATAGACATATTAAAATATGAAGTCTTGATAGATCTCTTGACCTATATTGACCCAATCTATCATGATTTCTACAAAAAATTAATACACACCTCGTCCAGTACAACGAAATATATGAGTGACAGTGACGAGGAAATTGCGGAATAAGTTTTTCTCTTTTTGTTTTTAGCATTCTTATTTTTTTATGTAACTAAACTTTTGTTTTCAAGATACCATGAAAATTTAGCCAATAAAGGGCATATTTTTTACAATATTACATAATAACTTTATTATTTGTATTTTTTTTAATTTCCATTTATTTGATACAAATATAATAAGTGCCAATAATTAAAAAAAAAACTAACCAAATGTATTAAAAAATAGTTGAACACATTTATAATTTCAAATAATAAATGCCTCACTGTATAACTTTGATTCATTCGTTTATTATTAAACCTGATTTACATATCCCTTCCAAACCTTCAAACGCTCAAAATGAAAAACTATACTTCTGGAGTTATCACAAGTCTCCCAAGTACCACTGTGATCTTCTTTTGTATTTACAAATTTTTTACCGCGAAGATATTTTGCATGTTGGAGCAACCAAAAACGGCACAGAAAGATGGAATACAAAAAAAAACATTCAAGCTTTGTGCTTCTGTCATTTAAAAAATCATTTTTCATATTCTTTATACAAGTTATTAAAAAACACATATTTATTATATTTAAATTGTTTTATATGTAAAATATCTGATGTGGCCAACAATATACCTCCCGCCATTTGATTTATGCTAATTTAAATATACATACATATTTAATTTTCTGGAAAATGTATTAATTTCCTGTCCATATAACTATGATTCTATCTTTTTTAAAACGTTACTTATATTAATTAGAAATGATTAGTTCTTTGACATTGACATTTATTTGTCAATTACATACATTAGAGATATGAACTGTAACCAAGAAGTTGTGTTTGGTTAAAGTGCAGGCTCCGAGATTTAAATTATAGATAATTTTATAAATTTATCGTTAAATATATATATATATATATATATATATATATATATATATATATATATATATATATATATATATATATATATATATATATAAAGTTAATGCAAACATGTAGAAAATATAATAATCTTTAATTTTTATAACAACATTAATCCCGAAAAAATAACATTTAAATGTATTTTTCAAACAAAAACTATTTTTTTTACTTCAAGTAAAGTGCCATTTCCGATTATTCGATTTCCATATTAGTACTCATATACATACACACAGACATCACCGCGATAATATTAAAATCAGATTCTAAGGATCTTAAAACGTGGTGATTTACCAAAATCGTGATATGCGATTTTTAGCACGATCTTTATACATCCCTTACTAAGAGTAGCGGGAGGTAAATAAAGTATACACAAATAACTACGATTAAGTTAGTTTTAATTTAATAACCTCGCACTTTGAACTCACTAAATAAGTAATAACAATATCATCAAATATTTTTTTGAAAACACTGCTCATACACTTACCTTTATATACACTAATCTTTTTAAATCATTTCTGTTTTTGTTCATTATTTGATATACTATTTTAAATTACAAAGTAGCCATTGAATGGTTGTTTGGTACTATGTGATGTGTTTGTTATATTGTTTTTGAGAAAATATATCCGTAATTATTGTCTGATATTGGGAATTGTGTGAAAGAAAAATACACTGAAATTTATTTATTTATGTATCCAGCAATTACAAATATATAAGAAATAACACAAAAGTGAATATCCGCTGATTCCTCTTCATAGTTCTGAATATAACTTGTTGCTGGTAGTTGCAGAATTTATACTTGTTAAAAAACCAGCACCCAAGGCCGCGATGAGGACGCTTCTGCTTGGCCCATTTCATTGTACATTTTAATATTGACATCTGTCAATTTCATCTTCAAATTTTCATCCAAGAGAAAAAGCAAGTAATATATATATATATATATATATATATATATATATATATATATATATATATATATATATATATATGCTTGTATTTAAAATAAAAAGGTAACTATGTGGTAGGTCCCATATTATGGCAGCAGCTAATATACATTTTTGTTTGTTAATATCAATTTTCTAATTTTGTTCATTTAATATAAAAGTTACCAATACTGAGCAAGCTTATTGAAACAACCTTTGTATTATATAAGTATTGATTTTCTTTTAATTTTACTTTAATTTTCAATTAAACCGGCCATAAAAAATATAAAAATACTGTGAGTCCTAGTAAATTTTTCACTGCCTCAGACATGTGCAATAACATAAAATAATAAATAATATCCTGATATAGTTTTACAGTGCGAGTAAAAATATAACAATAGATATGTATACTTCTTATTTATTTTCTAGATCAAATTTTCAGCACAACATTGTAAACGCAGTGTTTGCCATTCGCTTCAGACATTTCCCTCGTTTTATTATACACGTAAAGTCAGATAAACTTGTGAGGAATAAAATAAGATCCGATTCAAGTTAAAAATACGATTTGATATTTGACAGTAACAGGACATTTATCTGGCAAAGTTTACGCTTGCGTTTAGACTAACTCGTAAAATCAAAAAGTTTATCACGACTTTCTAACAACATTTCACGTAAACGGATCAAGGTGACAAAGAAAAATCTACAACAAATGCAGGCTAGGGCTAGGAAGGTTAGGTCACCCTTTTAATAACGAAACTTGGAAAGTTTTAAAGCCATTTCCTGCGAATGCCGGTCGCTGTATGAATTTCAATTCACCATTCGCTAGTTGTTGCTTAATCAGGAGTTTTAGATGCCTTTTATTCCTGCTGTACTAGTTGAAAGTTTCTGTTTAATTTGTTGATGGAGCGATAATTGCCTATTGATAAGTAAACGAAGTCGCTTTGCTCATTTTATTTCAGTGGAAAAACGTGACTGTTGTAAAAAAAACTGTGCCGTTTATACTCAATACTTAACATTGGATCAGATAGGGAAATGGCTTGCTTCTGACAAAATTCCCAAATGTCACTGGATTAAATTTCACTAAAGTTTTTATCCACATTTATATATATATATATATATATATATATATATATATATATATATATATATATATATATATATATATATATATTAGGGTGGGTCGAAAAAAATAGATTTCGTTCTCTAGGGTCTCAAATGAAAGAGTCCCATCCAAAAAGTTGTGGAGATGTGCTGAAACATTTTTCTGATGAATACCCAGGCAGCACCGAGCACCTCAAAACGCCGTTTTTTGCACTTTTTTTAGATTCTGGCCAATAACTTTTTTCAATTTACTTCAAATTGGCTGAATTTTTTTTTTTGGTATTCCCAGATCTATACCGAATAAGTCAATATAACCGACATTGGGGTTTACCCTTTCCTAAAGGTGAAGAAAAAATCCTCAAAGTACCCAAAAATCAGGTTTTTCAGGTATTTTGTTATTCCGTCGATTGGAATCGTTATATTTTGTTTCTGGGTTACATCCAGAACATTAGATTCATCAATTGTATGATCTACAGAACAGTTTCAGATCATATAAGTATGAAGATAGGTGGCAGCACCTAATTAAATCCAATATTTATCGGCTATTTAATGTTGATATAAATATTTATAAATGTTGTTCGTATATTTGATTAAAATTGGTTCAAAACTTTGAGGATTTTTTCTTCGCCTTTAGGAAAGGGTAAACGCCAATGTCGGTTATATTGACTTATTCGGTATTGATCTGGGAACACCAGAAAAAAAATTCAGCCAATTTGAAGCAAATTGAAAATAGTTATTGGAGAGAATCTAAAAAAGTGCAAAAAACGGCTTTTTGAGGTGCTCGGTGCTGCCTGGGTATTCATCAGAAAAATGTTTCAGCACATCTCCACAACTTTTTGGATGGAACTCTTTCATTTGAGACTCTAGAGAACGAAATCTATTTTTTTCGACCCACCCTAATATATATATATATATATATATATATATATATATATATATATATATATATATATATTATTATAAATTGGGTTGGTTGCGATACGATTCAACTATTACCGATTCCTGTGGATTTTCAGTAAGGCAGGGGTTAAGACTAGATTTGGTATTTTTAAACGATTTAAAATTACTTTCGCTTCATAAAGTTTTTTACTTGTATACAGGGTGTAACACTAAAACCGACCACCGCCATTATTGTCTTTATTATTATAGATACAAAAAAAACTATAAAACAAAGTTGTAGGACACTAAGTGGGACATCCCATTAGAGAAGAAAATATTTTTTTTCAATCAGTGATTCTCAAGTTACTTCACAGAGTTATATTTTTCCAAATGGGGCTATACTCTAATTTTTTATGCCTAATCGGTAACGTATTTTTTATGAATTCAACCATGTATTAGTTTTATATCCTTACATAATAAAAATATTGAGAAAAATCTAATTGAAATTTAAATAAATTTGATTTTTTCCTTAATCATTTTTCAGTAGGCTATATATATATATATATATATATATATATATATATATATATATATATATATATATATATGAAAAACAAAATTGCTATTTGTTAATTTGAATTATTTAGGATGTAAATCAAATAAAACTTTATTTATAACGTTATTAACAAATATTTGTTTCGTTTTAAATTAAGCTCAATTTTTTTTATAATACACAGTCTACTGCAAGCCATTTGCGTTTTGTAACGCTTCAATAGGTAACCAAATTTATATGCACTAGAATTTCAACAATAATAATATTTACATTGCATACGACATTCATAAATTAATATTAGTATAAGTTTTGTTTTTATTTTAAAATTAAAGTTGAGATGCTCCAGTAAACAGAAAGAGTAAGACATGAACAAACTGACTGATTACATAACAAAATTTAGCTAAAATAAATAAATAAAAAAAAAACATGATTCGTTTACATATGCCAAAGGAACGTCTCAATGCAATTTTAAATTCTTCACTATCGAATAATTCAGAAAAAAACAGATAATGTTTAAAGATGTAGAAAACGTGCCAATATTCTATGGAAGAAATTTTAAAATATATGCCGGTTGACACGAATAATTATTGTAAATTCGTACATTCATTCCACAATAATTGTCCTTCATCACTTATTTCTATCTGGTTCGACAAAGAAACACTTTCAGCACTTTGTATACAAATAACTATTGCCGAACAGCGTATTGTTTCCATAGTTACCTAAATTTTAAAAAAATTGTGTTCATAAATAAATATGATGATATAAGTACAAAATTAGAAATTTTATAATAACCCATTACTGCATGATGTGATTTTTTGTTTATGATTAATATTATTTTTGAAGATTTCTATTCATTTGAGTAAAAATAGTACATTATGTTATAAGGAGTAGAAAGGGGCCACAATAGCTGGGTAAAACACAAAAAAGGCGTTTTGTTCCGAATGTCATTCTATTTTTCCTTCAAGTGTTTCAATGATTTTTTGAAATTTTTTGTTATTGTAAAATTTGCTATTTCAGTTAAAGCTGGCTGTGTACACAACAAAACAGAAACGATACAACTGTCATAATAATTTTTAATATGATCTGTGTTGCTATGGCGACTGCCGCCGCCAGCGGTGAAATAAGAAGCTAACATGTTTTTTATAGTACAATAATAACATTTTTTTTACTAGTAAGACAATACATATCTTCTATATGGTGTGCACAGCAGCATAATATAAATATTATAATACGCTTGAAGAAAATACAAATTATCTATGAATTTTTTTATATTGTCAGATTCGCCAATATGGTGAGTTGTTTTATCAATGTTGTCCATTTAAATAGACTCTATGCATAGCGGACATTTAAAAAAAAATATTGTTGTCAAATAAATGTATATTTATTGATATAATTAATATACATAAACAACTATTACAATAAAAATAAAACAATATTAATAAACATCATACATACAAGATATTAGAAAAAAGTGAAGCTTATAAAAATTTATTTCGAGTGATATATTTTAAAGCAATATTTGGGATGTAACCCTATATTACACTTTTACAAATGAAATTACATTTCTTTATGCAATGTTGGCACCTTCGATGAGTTTGAGAATATACAACGTGTCTCATGTTATCAAACCGTGTATCATTTTTTGTAGTTGTGGATACTCGTCCTCTTGCAGTAAGAGTTCTATGCTTTTGCAATAGACTTTGGGTCTATATCTACGATACACCAAAAGGCTGGCACAATAATTAGGGTGTTTAGGCTTTATATTTTTCATCAGCAGCCAGCCATTTGTGACACTAACGTCAAACAGGTAAACAAGAAAAGGTCAGTACCATTTCTTTTCTCGTATTTGTGTTCTGAAAACGGCTACTAATCCGTCCATCTTGTAGACGCCACCTATAAACTGCTATCATTTCTGGTTAATCAATAAGATTTCTTGATTTGGTATCTCGACACCAGCGAGTTGTTTTAGTAAATGAAAAATGTAAAGATGAAATATCGTTATCCTTACATTTTTGATTTTGTAATCTAATGATCTTATTTTGTAACTGTACTTTAACTGTCCTAGATGATGATTCATTTAGAATCGAAACGTAGAAAAGTGAATTAATTTACTATTTAATAAACACTGTTTGTGGTAAAATGTTTCTACAATTATTTCTCATCATCCCTATAATCATACCAACAGTCAAGTAATACCAATAAATTTAAGGAGAATAAAATTTACTTTTGCTTGCCACCAAATATTCTGACTGGTCTCCATGATCAAAATATGTTTTTATTTATAATTTAATAAGATTTATTTCTAAAACAATCCATGCATTTAGAAATCAATCCTCTATCCTTTATCTAGTTTCCATAGTATCGACCGTGCGTGGCGTCAGAGGGTCGGCCGGCTGCAGCGTCGGTTGTCACGGCGTTCTCGACGCTACGACCGCGGTTTAAGTTTATGAGTTATCGGGTCCTGCGTCGCGACGAACTACGCGAAGCATAAGCAAGAGCAGGAATAAGAGCTGTCAACCACTAGACAGTTACATGCTACGCAGATGGTATACTTACCGCAAGATAGATATATAGATAGATTGATTGAAAAAAAACGAAGGTGTGATGGTGGGTAGTAAAGTTATTATTTTATGGGGGATAACATGAGTATTATACTGGGGCTAGAAAATATGTTGACATTTTTTTATATGCTTTTTTGAATATGAAATAAGAATTTATCTCCATGGATACGGATACGTGTACCTACTCAGGCTGACTTACGTAATCAGTGACCCCGTGAATTTACCTTACCATTAGCATTATACTTTGCATTAAACCTGACATTACGTTGTCTGGCACATATACCTGGTGTAACACGAACAACTGGCTATTGGCGTTTAACATAGGAAAACAGTTTATCCTTACGCAAAAGTGGCCTATTAATTTTAGACAATAAAATAAATAAATGTTGCAGAGAATTAAATTCTGCATCTAATTCAATAATAACATTTTATTTTGCAAGTTTAGAAACCGAGGAAATTTAAATTAAAAGTTTGTAAAAGTTATCTACTTCTTCTTAGTGTTAGCTATATGGTAATGAATCACAAATAAATATAGAGATATTTTACTTGTCAAAAACATAACATTCTCATTGTGACATTTTTAACCTGCCATAAACGCTCTGATTAAGTCATCAGTATTGAAAGTGCAGAATTGTTCACACAAAAAAAGTATTTAGTACCTAATATTATTTTAATGCAGTACTTTATAATTATTAATGTTAAAGTATAATGCTAATGTGTAGGTAAATTCTTAAGTTTACAGCTTAGCTTACATAAACCAGAATTTAATCTTGTAGAATCAAGTAAGAGTGACTAGGGTTGACATCATTGTTTAAGAATAGACAAACAAATATTCTATCTCTTGCAAATTTGTAAAACTTATGCTTCGGGTACGTAATATTACAAAAATTAATTAATTTTAGCTAAGGGAATTTGAAAATAAGAAACAAAATATATTAGGTATGAAAATATTTATGTAAATTAATAGTTATTTATGTAACATGAGTAAAAAGTACAGTCTTATTTTCGTTCATTAAATCCTATGAGTGAAATAAGAAACTTTTTACTCTAGTTGCATACATTTGTTTTACGCGTACAATAAATGTGTAAAAAAAGTAGGATAGTGTTTCATTATTTCACCCGTGCATGTTAAAAAAGTGCATTTTTTTCCACATTTATGTGTTAAAAAAAACATATTTTCGAAACCCATTTTAATGAAAAATGTACTTTTTTAACAGACTTACAAAATTAATATTTTACATTTTTTAACGAACTGGCATACACGGAAATGTGCATTGTCGTCATTATCTACTCTGTCTACCTCTACATAGTCTACTTCGTCCTAATATTATCAACGTGTAGTAATATAAAATATTTGCACGTAGACATCCAACACTGGTTGACAACTGGATGAATTGTCTAGAAATACTACATGCTATAAGTGGGTTACATTTACATATTATTACAATGTAGTTTACACGTTACAAAAACTATAATATTTTTAAATTAATATTGGTAAAATATTTCCAAAAAGTGTGGCATTCCTATAGAAACACATACCAGTACTTCCCATCTCTATGTTAGATTGTTTCTATTGTTGAACACAATTTAGTGATTTTTGTATATTAAAGGTTTTCAGTCACTGACACCGCAAACATAAAGATTTACTGGATTTAGTATAGTAAATCAGTTTTTTCTCTCCTAAAACAAGTTCTTACTGTTGTTTTTTTTAAATATTTCAGAAACCTGGAAGGGAGAATGGGAATTACATTCTATGTAAAAATGATCATACAGTAAGTATCTATAGATATTGAGTTTGCGTTTGCATTACATTTAATCAAGATATTGAATGAAATATTTAATTTATATGTACTTTAATTACACTTGAAGTAGTTTTTATTTTTTATTGTAGTTTTATACTTGTAGTTACAAACACTTGCAATATCATTTTGAAAGTTTTCTAATTTATTGTTAAGAAATAGTTTTTGTCTGTCCAGATCTTTACAAAGTCCTTAATTTAACTATTATAAAATTACACGAAAGGCGGATTTCCGTGCTTCACTGTTTAATCGAAATTGGAAATGGCAAAGGACATATTGCCATTAGTTTAGAGTTTAGGTACATTTTAATTTGGTTTATAAACATGCATCCAAAAATTTACTATTACAAATAAAATTGAACTAAATATATTTTCAATTTTACCAAATTACATGCATAGGTACTGCTAACCTTTTTGGACCTATTTTAGTTTTAGTTTAGTTATAAAAAGTAAACAGGTATAAATAATTTAGTTGCATTGATAATTTTTTTTTTTGAGAAAACAGATTTTCAATATAATTTAAAGCCGGTTATAGTTTTCTTGAATGCCTATACTAAAACACACATCTGTGTAAAATGGTTAACTTTCCACTTTTAGAAATAGTACTCGTAATAAGGATAGTTTTTTCATAATGAAAGTTAAAAACGGTTCTTTTAATTAAATTATTTTCTAAATAAATTTTTGATTTTCAATCTCTGGAATTATTGCCATCACAATCCCTGTTACATCACAAGCGCAAGACGAAATATGATGCTCACGCATTATCATAGTTTGCATGTAACCACCGCTGCCTTGGATAAACGGTGTGGGACTCACGGCAAACTGATGTGCTGACATCGAGTTTTTCTCACTCAGAGTCAACATTAATCTTTGTGTAATCCACATTTAATTGCACAGATTAAACTCATTCGCTTCAAATCCATTGTCGAGATACGCCATTATGATGAGCTTTCTTTATAACTGTTTGTGGAATGGAAAAACTAAAAGAATATGTGAAATGTATGTGCTTCACTTTCATGCATGAATCTTTAATTATTTTATCCCAATGAACATTTTTTGTTTTATTGCGGTACCCGATATGTTCTTGTTACTAATATTATAAAACTTCTTCATTTATTTTTATTTATGTAAACCTTATGTAATCTTCTATAAAACTGTTAAAGAGCTTAAATGGAGAAGTTTATAATGGTTTCGGGGACAAAATTTTGGTAATATTATAAACTCTTAAGATTTATAAAATGGGACTGTTAAGGTTTCTATTACCTATACATCTCATGTATATAACCAAATTATCACTCTCACAAAACCTTCATGTATATTGTGGGTCTAAATGGAACCAAAATATCTGTAGTATTCTCTTTCATTACTATTTTGTATTCATCAGTTGTTATTTATAAAACTTGAAATTTTTATAATGGTATTCTATACTTAAATGAAGTGTTCATAAGTTGTAAATGATATGGAATACTCGTATATATAATTATGTTACAAAACACATTAGTTCTACCGTATATTTGAAAACAAATGTAACTTTACTGTGAAATATATGCATAAAACTTCTAATTATTTAACGCGCCTTTAAAATATACATTATTTTCATATTTTTTAATTTCAGAGTTTCAAATATAAATTAAATATTGTTTTCATTTTTTCAATTTTATATTTTTTATTTTTAAGTTTTACCGAGTATTTAAATAAAATTTGCGTAAAATACGCATACAAACCTAAATATAAATAATAATTACTTATTTTTTAATATACACTCAAGATGGCGGATATTTGTTAATGAAAAATATGGCGGCACATATTTTAAGTTCGCTGTAAAACGGCTATATTACTAAAAGTTTTATTGTTACAATGTGAAGCACCTTCAAAGGAGGTGAAGTAATGTGAAACAACATTATAACACTATTTAAGTATTATTATAAAACTATTGCTTTCATTATACACTAAGAGTGACAAGAATTACCTAAAATAGTAACCTTATAAAATTTCCGGTAACGTTATACTAACAATGGTAATGTTATAAAACTTTCTTCCAAGGTTACCGCTATAGACGCGCACTTTACCGGCAGGTTAAAAGTTTACACATATCTTTCAAAATTGTGCAAACTATTGAATCAGGACGACATAATCCATTACTAACCATAGTGCCACTGCCATAGCTTTGGAAAACAGATGGAAATTTACAGTGACCGCTTTGTAAAAATCAAGGTTTTCACCAAATTATTAAAAGATGAAAACTCAATACCCAGTCAGGAGTAGAAGAAGCAACTGTGAATCAAAAAAAGACATGAATTGTCTTTGGAGGAAGTAGAAACTAATTTATGATCTACAAATATAAAAGTTTTATAAAACTAACATCTGTCACTTACATTTCTCTAAGTTTTACATTTTGTTCCTAAATTTATATAAGTGAATCATATAAAACTGTTAAAAAAATAATAAGTATGGAAGTTTAATTTTAACATTGGTTACCCTTATAAAACTTTTGTATAAAACTTTAAGCTCCGGTATATTCAAGTTATATACTGGCGGCAACAGTAACGTTTCTACTACCTATTTATAAAACGTTACGAGTAAATCACCGAATGAAACGTTACAAACCACTAATATAACTTCGAAACCAGTGGTAATACTACATAACTTTTAAATAACTTTATATATTTAAGTAACATTTATATAATAATTATATAACTAAACATTTGAAAATTGGTGACTATAAGCTCCGAAAATGTTAGTTGGGATGATACATTGATCATCAAAATATTACCTGTAAAATGTTTATATTTCTCCTCTCTTAAATTGCATGCAACGTCGTTATTCTACTTTATACAATTATGCATTTTCCTTTATTGCCTTATTCCCTATTGTACTTACTCCATAATACTTCACAAAATAGTTTTTCCTGTACAATGTATTTCTTTGCATATTAATGTCTTTTTTGTTTTAAATGTATATACTCGTACACAGTGGGACTAGAAAGTTTTAGGATATCTCCCTTATAATTAAGACAGCCGTTATATCATCACAATTTTTTTCTTTATTCCTTCTCCACTTAGCGTGGTCTTCCAGTCCTAGTCCATTCACGGCGTTCTGGAAGACCAAAAATGGGATGCTGTTTAATACCTTCATCACGATTTTAGTTTGGAGTAGGAGTATAGTCAACAACAATGATGATTGAATCTTTCTGCGATTATCTAGAGACACGATACTAAATTCACACAATAAGTCTTTGTAATCTACATCAAAACTGGAATAATGTCTGAAAAGTTTGAAGAAGCATAATATAACAAATTTCAATTAAATTGTATTTATTATAGATAAGACACCAAACCTGCTGACAATATTCCAGTTTTGTTCTTACGAACGAGAGTTGAAATATGAATTGAAGTACTTTGTACTTCCAAAAACTAAACCTAAATTTTTGTAAGCAGATTTAACAGTTTGTAATATGTGATTAGTGAAATTGAGCTTTTCGTCAAATAAAACAACAAGATCTTTAAATTGAGTGACCCTTTAAAGAATATGAGAGTTCATTTTGTAATCATATTCGTAAACAGTCTTTTTGACAACGTATCTCATTATTATTTTTTAGTTTCAATTTTGTGCCATTTAAAATTGGAAATATTTGGCGTCGGTCGGAATCGACCCCGGTTCCCCAGATTTGCGATCTGCGATAAACGCTCGCACGGTGCAAATATTTCATCATTACCGATATCTGTATACACACCTGGCAATGGGTTATAAGCCGTGATAATATATTTATTTCATTTATATACCTTTTTTAAATTTACTGCTTTTAATGACGAAAACCAAGTAATCTTAACTTAAAGATGTGGTGAACACGAGTACGAGTTAAAGTAGTATGCGTTGTTTTTATTTGGACATGTTACTTGGGTTAACAGTTTACTACACGTTCATTTTTGCAATAATCGCATACTAAATCCATTTTCACCACGTCTTAAATTTAAATTTACTCGAACACCAAAAGCATAAATTTCAAATTTTTAACATCCAAATTCAAAATTTTATTCTCTAAATCTTCATGTAAAACGCACCGCATAAACTTTTTCGAGACGGATAATATGAATAAAAAAAAACTTTTCTCATGTAACTCCTATGTAACGGATTTCGAGCGACACCCGATATACCTATGTTTATTCTGAAATTATGATTATAATAATTATATTATTTTTTTTGTAATACGTTATTTAAAAAAAAATTATTATAAAGAAATATAAGTATTTCAAATAAAAATTATTATTAAATATGATCTCCTTTTTAGACACTCTAAGAAAATATGATCACTTTTTAGTCATCATTTTTTAAAAAATGGTCACTTTTTAAACTATATTGGCCATACTTTTTGCTGGCAGCCCTGTAATGGTGGGGTGGTCACACTTTGGGTCATTTTTTGTTGACATCTAGCCCATCGCGAAAGCGTTCTTGCTAGCCAAATACATTGTAACGAGTGAACGAGTCAATGAAGCATACCCAAACGTTTTTTAGACCAAAGCAAACCATTAGATTTGTTCTTTGCACAAACGAACACAAAATTTGTTTGCGCACCTGCTATTCGTCGGATGCATCCATTACGATACAGTTCGAAGAGGTAAACAAACATACGAGAACTGTATTGAACTAATGTTAATAAAACTTGAAGGGGATGTTGACGAAGATTAGTCAAAAATACTTTGGGTGCCAATTCATAGAAAGCGGTAATATTTTGCGCTACAAAAAAGCAGTCTTAAACTTTTATAGCCGCACTGTGTATGTAAATCTTTTTATAGAGTCTATATATGACTTCTCAATTATAATAATTATCTTCAAACATTCAATAATATAAGAAATAAATGTTTAAAATTTATTTAATACAGATTTTCAAGAATATTTTAAATTTAACCATTGTATTCCTGAAGGAACTGTTCCTATATAAATATATAAGAGACCCTTATCCTAAGGGATGGACATATTTGCGGAGATAGTTGTCCCGTTTTAATCAATATTGACTATGCCTTTTTTTGACTTATGGAAGGAGCAGTGCGTGAGAAAGGACTTGTTTGCATTCATAGAAGAATAATTGTTGAGGCGAATTTACATTTTCAATGTAGAAGTTTTACTTATGAAATTCATAGTTTAACATGTTAGCTTTGAAATTTATATGGGTTATATTTATAATGCCCAGTTGCACCGCCCACACTTATGTTTTTACTTGTCTACCCGAGTACAAAACCAAAAGGTATTGCCATACCGTTTTTGTGTTCACAACTGATGATGACTACCTTGTACTTGAAATGTACATCTTGTCTTGAGAAATATTCTATAAAGGAGACTTATTTATTTTTTGTATTTCATAAACCTAAATTTACTTTTAAACTCAAAAGTTATACTATACGTTCAGCGGTGGGAGGGGATAGTGTGACTAACTAATTAACCATCTAACCGCCAGTTTGTCAAAAAAAAACTTTACAATGTTTTTTTAATACAGCATGGTGTTTTGAGATATATTTAGTCAAAGAGGGTAGGAAAATTAGCTTTTATTGCAACAATTATGAATACAAAAGGTTAGTTTGATGTGCCGAAAGAAGGCTTAGTAAAAAAAAATTAGTTCATACATAAGTACGATCCGACATATAATTTGCGTCTTGTAAGAAAATAATTATTGTATAATACATATCAAAAATAGGGTCAGTTATACCCAAACAATACAACGCCATTGGGGACCAAAAATTTTGTAGATTCAATAGCTCGTTATTTAGTTGCTGTTATAAAAACGAAAGGAAAACCAGGAAAATATATTTCTTTATAAAACATTACTAATAAACAGTCTATAATTTCAATGTTTTGTTTATCGTACGGAGACTTTTTTGTCAGAAAATTAGAAATATTTAATATAATGTTTACCTCAAAAATTAACTGTATTATTTCATTTTTTCTCTGTAACATGATTCTTTTCGTTTTGGATAAAAATTGCATTATATTGCATATTAGATTATTTTATCTAAAAATAGATTGAAACTCTTGTCGTACCTACAAAGACTGTATGTATTATCTTTCTTTCAAATTCTTGAGTCTAGAATAAATACTAAAAAGAAAAAGAAATATGTCGCATGACGGACTGTCGCTGACTGTTGCATGGGTTATAACGATTGCCAGCAGCGAGGGGACCTGGTATCTAGGGGGCCCTGGGCTGCAGCCCATAAAGCCCATGCCTAAATCCGCCCCTGTATATGAAACACATATTTGTAGGAGAATATACAAAATTATAATAATTATATTATTCAATAAGCGTGTAATGATGGTTAAAACTCAAGTGGACCTAGTTACAGCAATTACGTACAAGTAGACTAATATTACTTATCTATGACGTTTCAATAACAAATTACACTTCTCGGTAATAATGAATAAAAAAATTTAACATTTCAATAAGTATAACTATGATATGACATAAATATCACCATATTTACGATGTTTTACTTCAGCGGTACGTCATTTGAAATCAATCATAAATGATTGTTACTGTGGCTACAAGTTTTTGTTTGACTAATGCCCAGTTGCACCAAAAAAACTTAAATTTTAAGCGATCTTTAAATCAAAAATGTAAATCATAATTTAGACATCAATGCAAAATAATTCATTTCACAATTAATGTCAATGTAAAATTGTCATTTTCGGAATCGCTTAAAATTTAATGGGCGATTTTGTTCACATCTGTAAAGTCTTACAGATCTGTAAACCTGTAAATAATGAACAAAATCGCTATGAGAGCTGCTACTGTAATGTCAATTTTTTATTAATCAAAAAGAATCAATATGTTTTTGTCACTTTTTTACAGATTTACAGAAACTACTGTGTTTATCTACTCGTAGTTTTAGCAAGAGTACATTTTTTTCTGTATTTTTTGCATTGTATGTAATGTTTTATAAGTAAAAATAAAAAAATGTTCACTAAGAAAAGAAAGAAAATTTTAATCTTCTACAAATTGAACAAATATTTTAGTCTAGCCTGACATAAAATCAATTACATTTAATACTTTTCTGTCAAAAATTTAAATCTTTCAAATGATTGAAATTATTATATCTGTGTACTTTGAAATAAATAATTTTAAATGATTATAAATAATTGAGTGCTATGAATTATTTAAATCTCATTTTATTTATAATTAAACAGTAAAGGAAAAATTTCAATCCTCTACAAGCAATATTATAAAAATGATTTTTAAATATAAAATTAAATCCCTTTTATGTATAATTTTAATCTATAAACAAACCCTTGAACTAGTACGAACATGTTAGCTGGCTGCGTCTTCTGTTTGGTTCTTCTGTTGTTTTTGTTACGCCATTACAATATTTGAGTTTATTTTTCAATGTTTTTTACTAAAATGGTTATAAATGTTGAAGTATTGAGGACCCAGTTGATAAAAGAAGAAATAGATGAAGAAATAGTAAGAAAAGTAGAAGTAAGTAACGATAAATATTAACATAAAATTACTAGTACAGTACACCGTAACCACCAACATTTCAATATATAAACGACATGTTGCGTCCCTCCGGTGCGAAGGACTAAGTAATAAGGACCTAGTGGCTCGAAGGACCAAATGTTCAAACCCTAAACCAGCGAATCCGGTCTAGAAGAACCAAAATGTTTTGATCCTGCTCGCAAGCCCAAATGCGATGTCTCTAGATCAGCGAATCCGGTCAAGAAGCACCAACAATGTGTTTGATGTTAAATTCAATGAATAAAACAAAACTATATGTAAACCAAAATAATTACAACCTTCGATAGCTGGTTCACATCACTGGACTTGGCCAATATACGAGATAATAATAATTTGTGAAACGTACTAATTAAAACGAACGAAGGACCAGATAGTTTTACGAACTAACAAACGTGCTAAATATAATTGCAACAAAATAACAAACAACTGAAAACCAATTCTGAGAGATATGTGATAGCGTATTGAATATAAGTGACATAAACAATAATAAACCAAAGATAGAACAAATACGATATTTGTTGAATTAACTAAATCATTTCATAAGTGTATGAACAAACAAATGTAGTTAAACAATATTAAGAACTCTAAATGAACTTAATAACAACCAACTAGAATGCAAAACTTGTTGCATTGAATGTACCTAGTCGACAATAACAGCAGATGCGCTGTGAATGACGTCACTCGAACGTGGACGTGTGTAAACAGGTTTACAAAGAAATAATAATAATTTCACCCAAGGAAATATGAATCAAATCCCTAACAACACGAATTCCCGTGAGAAATCAAATTGTACAGTTCGATTTTACAATTGATTCCTGAGATGTGTCTATTAGCTGCATAAATTGGCGCCGGAAAGTATTCGCGGACTATAAAGTACCAATTTAAATGAAAACCGAACGATACTCCTTGAATTAGTCGTGTTAGGCTAATCAAGCTACGCGTACGATAATTAAACAACCAATTACTTTACTGACCATATGAAAATCAGAAAGTTTTATGCAAAATGGTGGAAAAACCACTCTCGCGGACGACGACGCGATACGTGTTTACCGTTTGCAAGCCAGACACAGTCTGAGTTCAGCGCAGTCGATCAACGCTGTAGCAGCTGAACGCTGGGCGTGTGGGTGCGCGCGCACTCGCGTGAAGCTAGATGCAATAATATTAATAAATAGTTTAAGATACTACAGCTATTTCAAACAATACTAAAATTAAACTTAAACACGTAAAAACATATAACTAATTTTTCCAAGTAACAGAAACAGTTATTTCCATTTATTTATTGACTTATTTAAATAGAGTCAGGGCGGGTTAACCGTTCTATTCCCAAGTGCAGCGGGTTGCTACCTCAAGGAGTTGATAATTTCTAATTTCTCTCATTTAAAACATGTTAGTTTTTAACATACCGGCCACCTTAGGGTCTCCCTAAAGACAAACTTAGGCGTTGGCAATCTCTGTCTGAGCAGAGTTGGTTTGATCTTCGTCAAGTTGAACCACTTCACTTTGTGGCCAACACGAGTAAGGTTGTTGTAACCACTCTGGTCCATTTATCCAGAGAGTACGTGTCTTGAAACTTAGAGGACTGAGACCTCTAGAACCTACGTCGGCCGCATTGTGTTCCGACGTTACATGACGCCAGTGTTCACTCGGAAAATTTGTTTGTATTTGAGCGACTCGATTACCCACAAATGTTTTCAGAGTGTGTGGTTCCTTGCGCAACCAGGCAAGAACTATCATAGAGTCCGAGAAGCAATGTACAGCCTCCGGTTGTTTTGGAATATTTTCGAGAATGTTCTCGAGAAGTTTGGCGAGAAGATGCGCCGCACATAATTCCAGACGAGGTATGGTAATTTTTTCAAAGGCGCTACACGCGTCTTTGCACAGAGCAATTGCACCACTGGTTTATCGTTTAGATAACTTCTAACATAGACAACGGCACAGTAGCCTCGCTCGGAGGCATCCGCAAATCCGATAAGATCGAATTTAGAACCCAAACAGGCTAACCTTGGTATCGAATAGTTGGATATACAATTGATCTCTTTCAGAAACAAGTGCCACTCTGAGACAATATGAGCGGGAGGTTCTTCATCCCATTCTACCTTTGATTTCCAAAGCTCTTGCATGATGAGTTTAAGAAACATCACCAATGGGGACATAATGCCTAATGGATCATAGATCCTTGCAATGCAGGACAAAATGTTTTTTTTTGGTGCACAAATCGTCGGGTTTTGAGACCGTATACTCGTAGCAGTCGGACTTGCAAACCCATTTGACACCTAGCAATTTTACTGACTCGTCGTCAGTGAAATGGACATCTTTCACTGCGCGTGCATTGTCTCGTAGTTCATCCAGTATTGTTTGAGAATTACTGGCCCATTTTCGGAGGGTGAATCCTCCCTTTTCGAATATATCCGTGAGTTCACGGCGCAGTGTCAGTGCTGACTGAATGTCTTCAGCTCCAGTCACAACATCGTCCATATAGACATCATTTTGCAGGACTTTTGCTGCTAAGGGTTATTGATTCCCTTCGTCTTGAGCCAACTGCTCAACTGTACGCAACGCTAAGAACGGCGAACAATTCAAACCAAAGCAGATAGTGTTGAATTGGTACACAATAGGATGTGTGGCATCCGCAGGTTTCCAAATGAACCTTAGAAATCGTTGATGCTCGCGTACAACTCTAATTTGTAGGAACATCTGTTTTAAATCCCCCGTAATTAAAATAGGATAAAATCTATTTCGCAAATGAAGAGTGAAGATACTCTTCTGTAGTACCGGACCAGGATACAAGTAGTCATTAATCGACTTTCCATTAGACGAAGGCTTTTAAGCATTGAACACAATGCGTACCGGTGTCGTCGCACTATCAGGTTTAACCATTTCATGGTGTGGAATATAGTACGAATCCCGATCATTCAAATTGGGTTGCACATCAAGTCTCGTGACGTAACCCTTTTGCAAATATTCTTCGAATATTGCATCATAAGCCTTGAGTAACTCTGGGCTTTTACTCAAGCGAGTCAGCTGGGCGTGACAAATGGACAAAGCTTTCTTGTATGAATTGCCTAGTACTGGTGGGTACAGTTTAAAAGGTAAAGAAACCGTGTATTTTCCCTCGGAGTCTCTTTGGGTAGTATTGACAAAATGGTCCTCCACCATTTTATCCTCCGGTTTAGTGACAACCGATGGAGTTGGAACGTTTTCCAATTCCCAAAATTTAGACAACAGTTCGTGTGTATCTTCTTGTGTGTATGTATGATACGACACCATAGCATTGCTTGTTTGCTTGCTGGTATATTCTCCCATAACCACCCAACCAAAGATTGTTTTGATGGCGGTGAGTGTGCCATCGACTCCTTTCTTAACTCCATTACGAATGACCTGACCCCAAATGTCAGCTCCTAACAGCATGTCTATTCGTTGAGATTTATAGCATTCGGGATCCGAAAGTTGGATATTCCCAAATTGTTTAAAGGTATCCCGAGATATTGGATAATCTGGGATTCTGCCTGTATTGTTGTCGATTACAATGCAACTCAAATCGAGAACTGGAGTTTCTCTACGACATGGTTTTATTTTGGTATGTATAATACCACTAGTGTCCTTGACGTGGGTGTCACTGATTGACATAATCTTTGTTTGACACGCTTCAATAGACAGATTTAAATTGTGGACACAACGACTTGTGATGTAGGATTTCTGCGATCCTGTATCCAATAAGGCACGTACAACATGTACCTTTCCTGCACTGTCAAATATATGCAGCTTTGCAGTGGGTAGTAATACCGAAGTATGTTTTCTGTGTTGACTTAGTGAATAAGTCCTAGCAGACATTGACGTAGTAGTTTCAGAATTACTACTACTGGCTTGAGAGTTTGCATCACTCTTGGGTGATGACGGACGATTGGTTTGCTCAGATTTTTTATCACGTTTGGGTGATAACGACTTGTTCGACCTTTCACCAAAATGCAGCAGCGTATGGTGAGTTTTGTTACACGTTCTGCATGTGGCTGTACTAGGACAGTTCGGGCGTATGTGTCCCCTTCTAAGACAGTTGATGCACAACTTGTGTTTAATTGCAGCATCATGTCTTCCTTTAGGTTTAAGAGCTATAAACCCTTCACACTGACTGATGTAGTGAGATTTTCTGCAATACGGACAATTCGTATTAGTTGCCAATGTCATCGCTCGGGATGCTGGCTTGTGCCTTTTGAATTGTTTGATTGGCTCGTGAGTTTTGACAGGTTTGTCTGGTTCAACCTCTAAGCTTGAAACTTGCTTAGTCAAGAACGCAATTAACTCTACATGAGTGGGCTTGGAGTCAGAATCCAATGTTAGTTCCCACTGTCGTCTAGTAGACGAATCTAGCTTACGACAAATCATGTTTTCCAAAATGACCCCACATGAGTCAACATCAACCTCTAAATTTTTCAGAGCAGCGATGTTTTCGCGTGCTGTGTTCAACAATGATTTTAGTGTAGGAGCGTCTGCCTGCTTGACCTTTTGCACATCTTGGAGTGCATTCAGATGTACCGACCTCAACAACCTAGGACGATAATATTCATCTGTGATGGCGTTCCATGCAATATCAAAACTATCAGCTTTGACGGGGATATTTGTAATAAGCCTAGCGGCTTCCCCTTTTAAAGATAACTTGAGATATTGAAGTCGTTCAATATCTGACAAACTGTCCCGATTTATCACCAACTGTGTGAATAAATCGTAAAAATTCATAAACGTTGTTTTCTCCCCATCGAATGTTGGGAGATTCAATTTAGGCAAGCTGGGTTGCATATATCGCAAAGATTGTGCTGATTGAATCGAATGTGATTCTGATTTAGCTCTGTCGGACCCTGCCTGTGATCCGGTGTCTTTATTGGACCTAAGCTTGTAATTGACACGTATGTCGCAAATGAGTTCGTTTATTTCATTAAACAACTTCGTAACTCGGGAAATTTCTGCCAACATATCCTCGTCGGGATTTTTGGTTTGTTCTAACTTTGAAGAATATTCGCAATAAATACGATTAAATTCCTGTTCCCAAGAATCAAGATACGGAAAAGTTACCTCAAATTTCAGTTTGTTATTTTCATCAGTCTCTGAAGAATAGACTGATAGACGACGAATATTTTCTGTCACAACCTCTAATTGTTTGTGCAGTAGTTTAGCCATTTTAGAGTGTGCTAATAAATGCAATTACTAATACCAAAGTAACTAGAGACAATAATTATCTCCGAATACCGCCAAATCCGGCTCGAAGCGATCAAATGTAACTAGAACCAATAATTATCTCCGAATACCGCCAAATCCGGCACGAAGGACCAAATGTTGCGTCCCTCCGGTGCGAAGGACTAAGTAATAAGGACCTAGTGGCTCGAAGGACCAAATGTTCAAACCCTAAACCAGCGAATCCGGTCTAGAAGAACCAAAATGTTTTGATCCTGCTCGCAAGCCCAAATGCGATGTCTCTAGATCAGCGAATCCGGTCTAGAAGCACCAACAATGTGTTTGATGTTAAATTCAATGAATAAAACAAAACTATATGTAAACCAAAATAATTACAACCTTCGATAGCTGGTTCACATCACTGGACTTGGCCAATATACGAGATAATAATAATTTGTGAAACGTACTAATTAAAACGAACGAAGGACCAGATAGTTTTACGAACTAACAAACGTGCTAAATATAATTGCAACAAAATAACAAACAACTGAAAACCAATTCTGAGAGATATGTGATAGCGTATTGAATATAAGTGACATAAACAATAATAAACCAAAGATAGAACAAATACGATATTTGTTGAATTAACTAAATCATTTCATAAGTGTATGAACAAACAAATGTAGTTAAACAATATTAAGAACTCTAAATGAACTTAATAACAACCAACTAGAATGCAAAACTTGTTGCATTGAATGTACCTAGTCGACAATAACAGCAGATGCGCTGTGAATGACGTCACTCGAACGTGGACGTGTGTAAACAGGTTTACAAAGAAATAATAATAATTTCACCCAAGGAAATATGAATCAAATCCCTAACAACACGAATTCCCGTGAGAAATCAAATTGTACAGTTCGATTTTACAATTGATTCCTGAGATGTGTCTATTAGCTGCATAAATTGGCGCCGGAAAGTATTCGCGGACTATAAAGTACCAATTTAAATGAAAACCGAACGATACTCCTTGAATTAGTCGTGTTAGGCTAATCAAGCTACGCGTACGATAATTAAACAACCAATTACTTTACTGACCATATGAAAATCAGAAAGTTTTATGCAAAATGGTGGAAAAACCACTCTCGCGGACGACGACGCGATACGTGTTTACCGTTTGCAAGCCAGACACAGTCTGAGTTCAGCGCAGTCGATCAACGCTGTAGCAGCTGAACGCTGGGCGTGTGGGTGCGCGCGCACTCGCGTGAAGCCAGATGCAATAATATTAATAAATAGTTTAAGATACTACAGCTATTTCAAACAATACTAAAATTAAACTTAAACACGTAAAACCATATAACTAATTTTTCCAAGTAACAGAAACAGTTATTTCCATTTATTTATTGACTTATTTAAATAGAGTCAGGGCGGGTTAACCGTTCTATTCCCAAGTGCAGCGGGTTGCTACCTCAAGGAGTTGATAATTTCTAATTTCTTTCATTTAAAACATGTTAGTTTTAAACACGACACATTTTGTTAAAATATTATATTTTCAATATTTCTCTAAACAAAATATTAGTTGTATATTACTCGAAGTAACTAAATACTACGGTTTAAATTGAATGTGCATTTAAATATCTTTTATTAAACTAGCTTATATATTATAGAATTAAATAATTAAAATGGTCATATGCAGATTTAAATGCAAGACTGTGGTAAAAAATTATGCTTGGATCATTATTATTCTTTTCTTTGTTCAGATCGAATTTATCCTTAAGAAGAAAACAAATGAAGCAACGCTAATAGAAGAAAATAATAATTATTATACGAGTACGTACAAATAGTACATTATACATCAAGGTAATGAAGAGTATCATTAATGACTAAGCGAAAAGATTATAATACCGAGGACAATAATGCTCTTCATAACCGTGGTGTATATACCACAGATATAAAATACATAGATAGCTAAAGATTTTGTGATTTCATAGAGAAAACTACGCTAATTGCGCACGCACCACTCGTGCCACTCTTTTTAAACGGATAACCAATCAGAATATGAACTTATCACATGTGTTTGTTTGCAAACAATATATTTCGTTTGTGTTCAAAGTTCATACTAGTTAGTGTGCAAGCTGCTTAATACTTTGTTTGATTTTGACTTTTGAGTGCAATTCAATTAATATTTTGTACATACTGGTAATTATTGTGAAAAACATATGTACTGCCTTACAGTGCTGCAAAAAACGCAGTTAGCGTAGTTTGGCAGCCATAACCGCTCATGAAATGTGGTATATACCTACTATTTTTTTCACTACTAGCACGAGCACGTAATTGTAATAATTATTTATGAAATTAAGCCTACCATAAAACCATTTTAGTTTTTCACGAAATGTCACAGTTGACCTAGTATAGTTATTTATGATATAAGTGTTAAAAGTGACATTTTATTTTGTGAGAAGGTAGTTTGTAACACGACGCGAAGCGGAGTGATCCAAACCTTCGAACAAAATAAAATCACTTTTAATATGTATATCATACACTATTTTTTCTACAAACACTATTTTTACATTTAAATTTGTATTTCTAATAATTTTTTGACGTGCACTTTTAACACTAGTGTCAAAAGTAACAATGATCTGTCACTTTTAACACTGGTGTCATAAAATGACATTTTTAACGCTAAAAACAAACATTAAAAAGCCCACTTTTAATAGATTTGTAGAAAAAAATTATTTATTAAAATAAAAGATGAAATTGTTCATCCCATTTCATTGTGACAGTTTTAAGAAATAATTATGATCAGTGAAGATTTAAGATATACACCCTTCGAATTACGGGGGATTGCAGAACAAATGAAAAACTATTGCTTGAAAAATCGAAACATCTTTATTTAACACATACACAACTCTCAAAAATTGGTACAATATTAAAAAAGTAATTAATATTTTTGAAAACGTACTTCTTGCATATTTTTAAGATTATGCAAGTGAAATCCTCCACTGCCTGGGCTCATTACTCTATGTTGAAATCAAGTCTTTCTTTAAAATATTGATATTTCAAAGTTATGCAAATTAGTTGCATTATTAAAGGCAAAAATATTAATTATTACACAAAAAAATTGTCAATTTTTGGTCAAGAAGAGATTACAAAATTTCTTATTGAGGCACCTGAAGAATATATTGTAATTAAGGTAAATATTTATTTTATTTTATACAAACTTTGATAAAATTATCATTGTAGGCAGTTTTTATAATAGGTGTTGCTGATGCATGTAGAAGTGATGAATTCTGCAATTTGCTGATTTTTGATTTAAACGTAAAAGATGATTATTGTTATTAACATGCGGAACAGTAAGAATGGAACTTTCAGAAAATTCGTGGTAATGGAGGCATTCTGGATAAAAACTTTAAAAACGTATCTACAAATTAGACAAAATTCGGACATGCCAATATTATTTATATGTATACGTAATGGAAAAGCTACTAGACAAAATATTGGTCACAATATACAGGGCAAACGCCAAAAAAAAAAAAATTCTATGCGTTTAAAACTTCAAAATCCGGAATTATACACTGTCCATAGATTCCGAAGAACTTCGGCCACTATATTAGCTCCCAATGGTGATAATATTCTTCAATTAAAGCAGCATGGAGGTTGGATATCTTCCACTGTAGCTGAAGAATATGTGGACGATTCATTGTCCGTTAAAAAAAGTGTTGCATGCATGGTACAAGGAGAATGTCATCAACATCTTCAATTAATATATTACCCGATGGTTCTGTCGTGACACCAGCAGAATACAGTTTTGAAATCTCTTTAGCATCTACACGAATAAATATTGAAGATACAAATACTATAAATAACACTATAATTAACATACCTTCAACTTCAACTAATTTAGCTACTAGTTCCCTAAATACTGAAGGATCTGCAATAAACATGACTTGTCATAATTGTACAATTAATTATAATTTCTACAAATAAATTAGCAAGCAGTGGCGGTGCGTCAAATGAGACAGGTGTGGTGTGAAACAAGATTGACTGGTTCCCGTCAGCTCTGGTTTTGTCGGCCCTTCTTTAAATAAACGAAGCCTTATTTTAGAATTATTTTGGTCATTCCGTAATCAGTTTCGGCAGAGTTATACAGATAAGTGTTTTTTTTGCGTTTGATTTTATGTTTAATTTTTATATTATATAATTTTGTATGTTACAAAATTTATTTATTTATTAGTTACGTAACTAGATTGTGATACGTAATTTTTTTGACAGTTTGACAGATAAATTTAAATATACAAAATTACATTACAGATTCTAAAATTAAATAAATTATAAAAAAGAGAAACATATGGTAATGTAAGGTTTTTAAAAGGCTTTCTATTCTAAACTATTATCCTTCAGTCAAGGACGAGCCTGGTAAGTTGCTTTGACTTCTTCCTTTACCGAAAACACCCATTTTCCTTTCTTTTCTATATTATCTATTAAAATAAAAATGAAGAATAAATGGAGAATGTATGATGAGTGTAAGTTGGGGACGTGGAATGTCAGAAGTGTGAATGGGAAAGAGATTGAATTGATGAATGCAATGCGAATGTACAGTGTAGATGTTTTGTGTGTAAGTGAGACAATGAGGAAAGGATGTTATGAGGAAAAAGTAGAAGGCATATTTTCTTTATGGTCGGGCGTACGTAAGAACGAGCATGCAAAGCACGGTTTAGGTACACTTGTGAGTGAAATAATGAAGCCGTTTGTACGAAGTTTTGGCTGTACTTCTTCGCGAGTTTCTTGGATGAGATTCAAGGTAGGCTATATACGAATCTTCGTCTTACGGTCCAACAGACTCCGAAAATGACCTTGACAAAGATCAGTTTTGGAATTCAGTAAATAGTGTAATTGATATGTGTAATCCAGGTGAAAGAGTGATAGTGTGTGGTGATTTGAATGGATGTGTTGGTGTTAAACGAAGTGAATCTGAAAATGTATTGGGACGTTTTGGTGATTGTCGAGTGAATGACAATGGTGAGAGAATTGTTTAATTTTGTTTAAAGAGAAATCTCTTCATTTCGAATTCCACTGTTAAACGTAAGTTACCTCACATATACACCTACGAGAATGTGGTTCAGAATAAACGTAGTGTGCTTGACTTCGTTGTCTATGATGAACGATTGAGGAGTATGGTAGTAGATACGCGTGTTAAACGAGGAGCTGAACTGGGTACGAATGATCATTATTTGGTTGTATCGCGAATGCGCTTGAATAAATTTTGGCAAAAGATGATGAAGTGTTTTGGGATAATGTTTTGCGTACAATCCTTTGTTCTTTTAAATGAAGATGTTAGAATGCAGTATGTTGAAAGATTGAATGAATCCTTGCCCGAATGTAAGTCTAAATTTGATTGTAATATAAATGAAGTTTGGATGAAATCTAAGGATTCACTCCTCAAATGTGCAAAAGAAGTTTGTGGTGAAGGCAGATTAGGCTCTTGTCCAAAAAATGCATGGTGGAATGATCAGTTGAAAGAAGCGATTGCTGATAAAAAGAGAACATATATAGTGTAAGGAATGGTAAAGCTGCGGGTTTGGATGGGATTACAAATGAGATGTTGAAATATGAATGAGAGAAAGTATTTGAATGGTTAATTTCTTTATTTGGATTTTGTTTGAAACCTAGCTGATGATTAGAAAAAAGCTGTTATTTGTCCACTATTCAAAAGCAAAGGCAGTTCGAGTGAATGTACGAATTTTCGCGCGATTAGTTTGTTGAGTGTAGTCGGGAAACTTTTTGGTAAGGTTTTAATTCATAAGGTGCAAACCTTAACAATTTCAAAAATTCAGGGTGGTTTTTTTGCCTGAGAGGGGATGTGTCGATCAATTGTTTGTTCTTCGTACGATTGTTGAGAAGTCACTTGACAAGAACAAGAAGGTGACTTTCTTGATCTAAAAAAGGCGTATGATAGTGTTCTTCGAGATATTTTGTGGGATGTACTCAGGAAGTACGGCGTGAATGGAAACTTGCTCGGAGCAATTCGTGCATTGTATGAGGGTAGTGAGGCTGCTGTAAGAATAGATGGTAGGTTGAGTGATTGGTTTCGTATAAATGTTGGTGTAAAACAGGGCTGTGGTATGTCTCCGTGGTTGTTTAACTTGTATATGGATGTGTTGTTGCGGAGAGCATTGAGTGAAATGGATGGTGTACAAATTGATGAAAGTATTGTTCCTGCGTTGGCTTATGCGGATGATGTTGTTTTAGGTGAAAATGAAGAGCAACTCAGAAGAATGATAGAGAGAATACATGTAGTTGGAAGAAGTATGAATGTTGATAATTCCAAGGTGTTAGTATTTGGAAGGAGTAAATTGGTGATTG
This sequence comes from Harpalus rubripes, assembly GCA_963082715.1. Lineage (NCBI taxonomy): Eukaryota > Metazoa > Arthropoda > Insecta > Coleoptera > Carabidae > Harpalus > Harpalus rubripes. Next base: position 48,002,909 of record OY720452.1, read on the forward strand.
TGTGCAATGTGATGGTGAATGGAGCGAAACTGGAGCAAGTAAATGAGTTTGTATATTTGGGTAGCATGATGTCAAGGGATGGTCGAATTGATAGAGAAATTGAAAGGAGAGTGAGTGCGGGGTGTAAGGTAATGGGTGCTCTGGGTGCGTTTACTCGAAACGTAAACGTATCTAGAGAAGCTCGTTTAACTGTGTATAATGGAGTGTTAGTGCCTGCTTTGATATATGGAAGCGAATGTTGGACATGGACGGGAAAGCATAAAAAGAGAGTGACTGCCGTGGAAATGAGGTATTTACGTGGTGTACGAAGATATGTAAGACGGGATCGCGTGAGGAATAATTTGGTGTATGAAGAATGTATGGTTAGGAAGAATATTGTTAATAGAGTAGGAATGAGCCAGTTGAGATAGTTTGGTCATGTGAAGAGAATGAAAAGTGAACGGCTTGTAAAGTGTATATGTCTTGGTGAAATTGAGGGTGTTCGATTGCGTGGCCGTCCAGTGTGTAAGTGGATGAATGTGATTGATAAGGTACTAAAAGAGAGAACGTTTCCGGATGGGAAGAGGAGAAGAGCGTGTATGAATGCGATTATGAATGTGGCCGAGGCAAAAGAAGTGTGCTTAGTCAGGAATGTGTGGCGAAGGATAATTGTTTCATAACTATTGTAGTATTTCGCTACCGAAAATCGGTCACATTATTATGTTAAGAGTGAGGAATATATGTTGTACTATAATGTCAGGTTAGTAAGAATGTTGTTGAAAGAAAGAGTGATTATTTATTGCTTGGTGTTCTTTTTATTCTTTCGTGTGGGAAATGCGTTATTTTATGTATGTATAAAATTACATTATGTTTAATCTTTAAAAATCTAAATTAATCCAATCATTGAAATAAGTATTTAGTTTAAAACAAAGAGTGCAAAGCTAAATTGGCCTTTTACTAGATTAAAAAATGTGAGTCATTTTTCAATCTTCTATTCTGAGACTGTTAATAGGTAAAAAATTATCTTTGAAAAGCGTTCATGGGTCAGTGGCGTAACTATAAACTGGAGGCCCTGACGCAAAATTGAATTGGGGCCCCCATTTATTGACTTTTCAATACAAGATATATACTAATATATTACAGTCTATTAAAAAAAAAACAAATAATTTAAATTTGAACAAAAAATATTTTGAATTATACAAAATAACACAATAAATACTCACTTCATATACTATAAAAAAAAATTTAATAAATCTTAATTTTTCTATAATTAATACTAGAATACTTATTAATATGTCTACTGACGTCTAATTTACCAGTATTTTTTTTCTATAAGCAATCAGAGAAAAATAATTTACTCATCCTTGTTTACGCAAATAAGATTTATTAATTCACTGTACCTTGCGTCCCTGCAAAGGGACTACAGTATTGACAACCGACAAGCTGCGACATGGCATCTTGTAAAATTATGAACTTTTCGAATTAGGACCGTTTATGATGTGTGCTTGTACTACATGTGCTTTGGTCGTTTGTTATGATTTAAAAATGGGAAAACTCGAACAAATTCTTGTATATTCGGATGCTACTCAAGATCTGGTTAGAACACAGGCATTTGATTGTATAATTTTTCTAACCATGGTCAAAATACTGTTAATAAATATTACATCTAGGGCAGATGTTTAAATGTGCAAATGTGTATGGAACGATGAAAAGCATGGAAATATGCAATTTGTAGTGCAAAAATAATGACAAAAAACATGAAAGTTTGTCCTCGTTGTTTTAAATCCGATGATTACATATTTGCTGATGAGTAATAAATTCAAATTTCATATTTTGTGACTATAACCTAAATTAAATTGTATTCCAAAGAGCTACAATGATAATACTAAATAGTAAAATTTACATTGATCGTTCTTTTAAATAATATTTGAAATATAAAAATTATACTACCTTCCACAGGAAAATAGAGTTGCTGAAATATGTTTACGTTTTGCACTTTTCTGAATAACCCTTTATTTGTACTTTGATTTCATGTTGTTTCGCAGTAATTGCGCTGAATTGCAAATATTACCTACATTGTAGCGTTATTTTAATATTGTATGCTTAGCACAGCGCATATAAATCGTTCTCCCGTAATAAACAATTATTTCGATTGTTATAAAAATTATAAATACAATATATAGTATCTGGTATAATACATCTAGATGTATCAGTTGCTTATAGATATCTAAAATGTTTTATTATATGGTTATACCAAGCCTCATTTCAATAGAAAAGTTGCTCGTGTTGCTGATTTGCATATGTCACAACACTACGAGTATCAATTCGGAATCAGCTGACAGGTCCGATGATACTGCCGCCATCGATCATATCAGATCTCCATAGTCTTGACTTCAGACATGACGTCTCATTACTGACGTCAGAAATAGTCGGCATGATGTTTTTATACTATGTCGTAGCCAGATTGTAACACCCGTCTTTTAATAAAACGCGACCAGATTCAATGGCTGGTAGCACGAGCGTAGTTCTAACACCGGTTTTAATTAAAACCTTACCAACGACTCAGCACATACTTCAGGGTTATTAAGAAAATCAGTGTTGCCGAAATACTGAATAAACCAAAAATATACTGAGAGCCATATTCAATAAATTTGACGGCATTGATTAAAACTGTTTAATATGAATTTTATCTTGCCTTCTTTGTAGTATAAACAATTTAAAATAATGAAGCCAAATTTATTGTATATGGTTGTCAATATATTTTCGAATTAATCAGTATATTGGCAACACTGGTTTTGGTAATACCCCTGAAGTATGTGCCAAGTCGTTGGCATGGTCTTAGTTAAAATGGGTGTCAGAACTACGCTTCGTGGTACCAGCCATATAGTTTAACTTTCGTTAAGATAACGATGTTTTACAATCTGGCTAGTTGTCAATTTATAAAACGACAACTTACTTAGCTTGTAATAAAAATATAACTGGAAGTACTCTTCCACACCTGCTCTAGCTCCTCAACAAATGGTTTTATATTGGCACACTCTTCATGAATCACCTCTTTAATTTGATCTGAAAATAATACTATAAGTCTATCATGATATTGGGAGTTTATTGGTATGCATAAAAACGTTCGAAAGGGTCTAGTTGTCTAATAGGTCTTAAATTTAATCCAAACGCAATAATTGCAAAAATCGACTTGCCTAAAACATTCTTAACTTTAATCATGTGGTTTTGACAAGTCTTTTCCATTGTATTTTTGATACGTAACCAAGGTTACAATGTAGAGCTGTGATGTGGAGTTAAATAATAATATACCTATAAAACTAAAATATACTGCGGATGCCCTATCTCTCACTTAAGAGGAGACTGCTACAAACATTATTGTCTATCCTTGTCAGTTAGTATAAGAATTTCCCTCCCGCTAGTTCCCTTTTCCCGTTCTACACCAATAAAATCAAAGCAATCCGGCGCTTGCGCAGAGATATTCTTACAGATAAGTGCAGCTATATACGCAGATATATATATATATATATATATATATATATATATATATATATATATATATATATATATATATATGTATGCACTCGTTCAATGTTAGTTTCACAAATCTCACTCTCACCACCAGTATATTGTAGTTTTATAGGTATATTAGTTAAATACATGATCAGCTAACAACGTTTTATGTAACTAGGTAAGGTACGTACACACTGCTATCACATAACGTAAACTCACATGAATTCCCGTGTCAAGTATCAGTTATTAAGACCATTCCCACATTATTTATATTGCTTGCTCATGTTTTTATGTCATTTCACAAGAATGCGAAAAATGACAACATTGTATGTAGTGTGTATGTAAGTGTAAGTCCAAATCGGGCATATATTTCCATATGTGTATGAAGGCTGCAATAATTTAGTGAATATGTATCCCTCTGAATAGATCTCTCGGTTTTTGATTACAATATTGAAAATATTGAAAAATTGATTACAATAATTAAAATTTGATTATAGTAATCAAAATGGCTAATCAAGAACACCTGGCGCCCTACTTAAATTTGTCTACCTGTTGTAAAGATGACAGCCCTCCACTGATCACTGAATGGAATATAAAATCTATATCTGCCAGTTGATCCCCACGTCATCAATTTATAATGAAATAATTACTAAACTTTTATCTAGCATCTTTGTCCTACACTCATGGCATGCGTGAGACTTTCATTCTCTATCTCAATATCGTCGGTATTGCAGAGAGGTACACACTATCTCCATTCAACCAAAGGCAAAAAATGAAACAGAAACTGTATTTTAACCGTGGGATATAAATTCTGCACTTTTATTGGTCAGAATGCAAACGTAGTTTACAAAAACAATAATAATATTACTGTTCGTTGTTAGTTATCAAATAAAATCTACTGAATTATGTGATATTTCACCATATTTTGTTGTAATTTTTAATATTCCGTTCTTGTACATTTTTACAGATAAAAATATTTATAATTGACAAAGTTTGGTTTCACGAATTTAAATTATTTATTTATTGCATGTAAAAACGGTCGGCTCTCAAGCGCCATCTACTATTTTTTTACGTGAAATAAAGTATAGTTATATTAATTATTTGTATTATGTTGCGCGTTTTGCCATTGTAAAAGGTACGTTCTATCGGTGTCAGAAATCTTCCTACTTCTTCTAGTAGGAGCTGAATTGTTGTTCTTTTGCGCTAAAAAAATCTGAATATTCTTACGAATCATTCCACCTACATAGCTAGAAGCGTTGGTAGGAAGATATATGGAGTGGGGATAAATTAAAAAATTTACTAGACGACTGTCACCCGCGTCTTGCTGTCACGTTTATACAAACACCTTTACGTTTTATGTTTTTACGGATCATTTAAAATGGAAGACGGCAACAATAAAAAAATGTTATTTAATATTAGAGTTATAATATATTTTAGATAATAATTATTGTAATCTAATCTATAATTTTTGCTACATTGTCAATTTGTAACATTTGCATATAACTAAGAAATACATAACCTCTGTTCTATTTACGAGTATATGTTATTTGACAGTTCTTTGCTACTAACCGTTCTATTGCTTTAAGAATATTCTTATTATAGTAGGAATATTTCTGACACCGATAGAACTTACCTAAAAACGGTGTTTCTAAGATTGCCGACAATTATTGGTTTTGGACAATAAAAGGAGGTATTTTTCGTCCATTATACTTATATCGTATTTATTCAATTCGTTGATCATTGATAAATAACTATTTATTTTTTTAAATTTGATGAATAATAAAATTGACAATATAGGTTTACTGTCAGTTTTGACATTACATCATAATTTATTCTTAAATTGCTTTATTAATGGGAAATGAGTGTATTACTTTGAATTTAGATAAATGACAATGTTTACACTGTATAAGTTATATTACATACTGTCAGTTGTCAGTTTTGATTTGTATGGATACTTCGAAAATCACACGATTTCATAGACAACATGACGTGATCAGTTTCCTCCTAGGGCCGTGCGATCTTAGAAATATGAAAGCGAATTTCGATCTTTTGCTTAAATCGGTTTGTCGTGATTGATCTATCAGTAGCAATAAATCGATATTATTTAATATAAAATCGAAATATATCAATAAATCGATTCTAGTAAATGATCAAAAATCGATTTTAATAAAGCATCAAAACATCGATTTTAATAATAGATCAAAAATCGATTTTAATAAAGCATCAAAACATCGATTTTAATAATAGATCAAAAATCGATTTTAATAAAACAATCACAAGATCGATTTTATTTAAAAATCGATTTTTATTCATATGAAATTTCTACTACGCACACGCATACCAAATTACGAATCAATTCACGAATAACACCAAACGTCGTGAAACGCCAAGTGCTAGTGAAATCAAGAGGTTTTTTCATGTACGAGTATTTTGGACTAATTTGAAATAACGATCTAGATAAATTTTTTTTGAAAGATTGATTTTCCGGAATTCCTTTAAAGGTAATTTTTATTTGATTGATTTAATTAATCGATCTTTTCGTTAATCGTTTTTTTTTCAATTAATCAATCATTTAAAATAAAAGATCAACCCGATTTTGTAAAAAAAGATTGATCAGGTTTGATTAATAGATCTTTTTTTCAGCCATATTATCTCTTACCCCCCCCCCCCCGCGATTTGAACCATTTGCTACCACTTATGTATATAATTTGTTAAAATCAAAACCAAATAAGTCAAACTGCGGACCTAAATAATACAGTGCGAAAATCAAAATTTTGTGAGTTAACATGTGCTGTGTAATTAACGCAGACAACCCACTATCATGTATAATGCAGCGCGTTTCTGACAATGCAGTACAGTGCACTTACTGTATATATT
>OY720452.1:48014277-48086777 GCA_963082715.1 Harpalus rubripes
AATGTCCTGATTACGGAACAATAAGAATTTTTTCAAAATTCCTATAATTAAGGGTAGTTCACTTAAGAGGAACATTTTTTGTACCCCTGGATACTATAATATTTGGAATAGTGAAATTAGTTATAACTATTACATAAAATAATTTAACAATGAAATTAATTTATGCAATTACGCCAAGCTTTGTTACCAATTAAGTTTGGGAGATGTGTATGTAAGGAAAAACATCAAATTATTTACTTTATTTTTACTACCTATTCAACCAGTGTCCCAAAACTGTTTCCTTTAAAAACCTCAAAAACTAATTTTTGAATTTTGAAAAAAATCTTTTTGTTACTAAAATGATATTGATTGGGTAAACGTCTTAAAACTGCAAATGTATTTTGTCGGCTCCGGTGGCTCAATGGTTAGAGTAACGGCTCGTAGTCATGAGTACGCTTGGGGTTCTGGGTTCGAATCCCACTAAGGCATGGATGTTTGTATATGTAAACCTCTCTGTAATTGGGATTTAATCCTGTTGAGAGGTTTAAAAAAAATATATATATATACAGGAAACAATCAAAGTCTAACCGTAAAGAAATCCATTCAATCAATGCCATTTTAAAGAACATAAAAATATTTATATATTTCAATAATAACGAGAGCAGACATGTCAACTAAATTAGTGTTGTGTTATAGAGCTATGAACAGATATTTGTAATCAACAATCATCCTTTAACAATAATTTACAACAAATCTCTTACTGAAGGTCACTGACCTATGGTTTGGAAACAAAGTTTAGTTGTTCCTGTATATAAATCTGGCAATAGAAGTTCTGTGGAAAGCTATCGTCTTATTTTTAAATTGTGTATTTTTGAGAAAAATTTTGAAAAAAATATATATAAATATTTGTTTTCTTCTTTCAAAAATATAATATCCTTCTAAGAACATGCTTTTTATAGCGGTCAGTTCGTTAATTCAAATGCCACAGGGATCTCATCTGGGTCCTCTTCTTTTTATCATCTTCATTAATGATATTAAGTAATGTTTTCAAAGTTCTAAATTTATTATGTATGCAGACGACTTTAAGTATTTTAATTCTGTTAGAACTCTATATGATGCTGTAGTCATACAATCTGATTTGGATGCATTGTACATTTACTTAAAACGTAATGATTTGTATTTAAATTTTAACAAATGTTCCACTATTGCATTTACTCGAAACAAAAATTATATTGAATTCAGTAATAATTTAAATCGCGTTTACAGCATTAGGGATCTTGGGATTATCTTTTTGATGCCCATATTGACTTTATCGTCAAAAAGGCATATAAAATGTTCGGTTTTATTTTGAGAATATGTAGAACCTTTGTTCATCTGAAAAAAATTGTGTATCTTTATACTTGTCTTGTTCGTTCTCAACTTGAATTCGCTTCAGTCTGTGGGTCTCCTTATAATTTATATAAACATAAAATTGAAAGAATTCAAAATAAATTTTTATCTATTTCAAATAGGAAATTTCCAGGTAATAACATATCACTCTCATTTCTTCAAGAACGTTGTTAAATTCTGGATATTTTATTTTTATATAAAATTTTTAATAATTTGGTAGATAGTCCTGCTCTCCTATGAAAGTTCCTATTTAGGCTACCTTCTTACTGTTCAAGATCAAATGAATTATTCTGTATCAAAACATACAAAACCAACTCAGCCATAAATTCTCCGATAAATAGAATTGTTTCTACTTTTAAAAGATATGGATTTTTTATTCATCTTTTTCATTTATTATTTAACTAGAATAAATATATGGGCGATAATACATGCATTAATCTAATATATACAATTCACATTTCTTTTTGACCTGTTATCGGTGTCCTCTTCCACACGCGTCAGCGACTGGCCCTCTACGACGCGGTCCCCTAAGTGGGATAAAATATAAATTGTCATTCCAATTTACAACAATTATCACAGGCGTGCATTATCATCTAATAAGATAGACAGGAGGGGGGGGGGGGCAGGAATAAGGTTGCTCCCAAGTCCCAAACTTGGGCAGGTGCCTCGTATATTAAATGCAGCCTATTACCTCGTGGATTCCGGTACCCCTATCCGCAAAAATATACACCCAGTGCATGGACGAATTTCTGGAATACGGCTCTCGTGAATAGTCATTTCTGAGCCACTAGCGGTACCGTAGTCACATAAGCATATCCCAGACATGTTGAGTTCCCAGAACTCGACCTATTGAGTACAATGGGTCCCAGACCCATTATGAGAGTTTAGCTTACGATCACACGTGTGTAGGTCCCAGACCTATCATGATAAACCCCAGGTTTATCCTTTACGTCCTAGACATTCCCGTGTATCTCAGCCTCTCAAGTGGTGTTTCTCACACCTCGGAGCATATAGCTCCATAGACTCAGAGTCGTCCCAGGCAACTCTTCGGATAATAAGAAAACTACTACATACGTTTGCGGCGACAAACAAATAATACAAATGTATATCTCACATATACCATACATATCAAATATACACCACACTATACCTGTATAATAATTAGAATGACAGCGAGTTCTAACACTCACCTATAATTACTGCAAGCACACTTTCACACGCGCACGACACTTGGTTATATCACAACTATGAGACTAAGGGAGGGGCGGTTGCCAAGGGATGAGACATGTTTAAGTGTTTATGCCTTAAGCCAGCGCTTCCAAACCAGTGGCGCCCAGTCGAAAATTGAATTTTACATTCGGTCTATCCTGACTATCTCCTCGTCCTCGAGGAGACTTTTAAAATTTATAAATAATTTAATTATCAGTATTTAAACTGTGTTCTGATTCCAACCCTAAGTCCTTTTACTTCTTCTTACTTCTTTTTACTATTGGTAGATTTTACCGCTTTGACAAAGACAAATTTTATGAAAGCATCTACAACAACGATTAAATGCGTGTAACCATTAAGTAATTTCGGGAATGGGCCTAAATGATCTATATGTAAAGTATGAAAAGGTACTGGAATTTTCTCAATCGGATTTAAATATCCTTCTTCCTTACCCGCCAATATTTTATTATAAATACATGAAATACAGCACGAAATGTATTTTTGCACGTACGTTCTCATCCTTGGAAACCAGTATGTTTCACATAGTTTCTTTAATGTTTTTTCTACGGAAAAGTGCACCATTTCATCGTGTTCACTGCGGACAATTTGTACATGTAACCCTTTTGGTACCACCCACTGAATACCTCGCGTTATTATTCTATATACTCGCCCCCTTGCGTAAGGAATAATTTTTATAAATACTTTTCTCGTATTTGGTTTCAGGAGGCCTCGAAAGTATATCATGGATTTTGCGAACCTTTTCATCGGTTAATTGAGCCGACAACACCCAATCAGCGGTTTCTATTTTAAAATTTTCTACTTCTTCCGCCGGTTGCTCTGTAGTTTCCGGATTACGGCTCAAAGCATCCACATGACTCATTCGCGCACCAGGTCGGTATATTCGACGGCAAATGTAAATTCTTGGAGGTCTAACCACCAGCGTGCAATTCGCGGCAATAAATGTCGTTTCTATCATGCAGTTTTTACGCATTACAGTCAGTTACAACCTTGAAATTTATACCGATTAAATATGCTCGGAATTTCTTTGAGCTTTCAACTACTGCCAATGTTTCCAGTTCATAAGAATGAAATTTTGTTTCACAACCGTTTGTTTAACGACTATAGTATGCGACAGGCTGTAAACTACCATTGTCCTGCCTTTGGAGTAAGATATCTGCTATCCCCATTTTACTCGCATTGGTATGTACTTTCGTTTCACCATGAGGGTTATAAATAGCCAAAATCGGACGTTGAATTAAATTTTGTGTTAATTTTTTGAAGGCATTTTGTTGCTGATCCGTCCAATTCCACGTTTCCGTTTTCTTTAATAATTATGTAATTGGCTGTGCTACTTCGGCGTATTTATTTACAAATTGTCGGAAATAATTTGTTAATCCGATAAACTGTCAAATATTATCTACATTTTGAGGTACTGGGAAATATTTTACAGCCCTAATTTTTACTGCACCCGACCGTATACCGTCACGGCTAATTTCAAATCCTAAATATTCGATTTTGGTTGCAAAGAATACACATTTACTAAGTTTTAATGTTAACTCTTCTTTTCGCATTATTTTCAAAATTATTTCCAAATTTCTAATTCTCTCCTCTATAGTCCTAGATGGTATTAATATATCATCGATATACGCCATAGCTATATTATTTTATATGTGCCTAAAATATTATCCATCATTCTCTGAAAAATACTGGGAGGATTTGTAAGACCAAATGGCAGCCGATTAAATACATATTGTCCGTCCGGTGTTACGAACACTGATTTCAACTTTGATTCTTCCGCGATGGGTATCTGATAATAACCAGAAACAAGGTCAAGAGTTATAAAATGTTTATATCCCCGTAACCAATCAAGCTTATCATCTATTCGCGGTAATGAATATTTATCTTTAACAGTAATAGTATTCAATTTGCGATAATCTACACAAATGTGCATTTTACCCGTTATTATTCTCCCTAATAAAACATGGGAAGCATATGGTGAATATGAATCTTCAATAATGTAAAATAAATAAAATAAGTATATCATCACGACGTATTACCCATGCTGTGTGCGCCAATGCGCCCTACACACAGACCTCTGTAATGATGATGACATTCCTGCACCAAACGGGCGCCTATTAGGTGTCACCTCACGGGCACTTATTGCTGGCGAGGAGAGCGCACCACAGGCGACAGTTTAGTGCCAAAAATCTTACACTTTTCCTCTTTTTGGATTTATTTACAATTTATCTTTTGCGTTTTAAGAAATTTATTCGTTGTAATAGTCGTTATTTAAATTTACCATAAGTGTTTATTTGTTTTTTTTAGCATAGCGTAAGTTTGATATTCTCCTTTTATAATACCTATGTACTGTATACTTCGATTTATTGTCTTTTTTGTAATAGTACCGTGCTGTTATTGGAATTTTATCCTGTTGCACAGCCTATTCCTAAATAAATAAATAAATAAATAAATAAATAAATAAATAAATAAATAAATAAATAAATAAATAAATAAATAAATAAATAAATAAATAAATAAATAAATAAATAAATAAATAAATAAATAAATAAATAAATAAATAAATAAATAAATAAATAAATAAATAAATAAATAAATAAATAAATAAATAAATAAATAAATAAATAAATAAATAAATAAATAAATAAATAAATAAATAAATAAATAAATAAATAAATAAATAAATAAATAAATAAATAAATAAATAAATAAATAAATAAATAAATAAATAAATAAATAAATACATAAATAAATAAATAAATAAATAAATAAATAATTAAAAAATAAAGTAAGTAAGTAAGTAAGTAGGTAAGTAAGTAAGTAGGTAAGTAAGTAAGTAAATAAATAAGTAAATAAATAAATAAACAAATAAATAAGTAAATAAATAAATAAGTAAATAAATAAATAATTAAAAAATAAATAAATAAATAAGATTACGCACTATTAGTAACTTTTTATTTGAAGAGATACGAATTTGATTAAATAAACAGAATTATAACATTTTATGTTACAAACTAAGTGATATAAGCAAAAATAAATTTGTAGCAGCGGTTCCCAAAACATAAGACCAAACTTATTTATTTTAAGTAGCATCATATATTTTTTATTTTTTTATTCGCTTTATGAATTGACCACTTTAGAAGACCTGAAAGCGGCAATAAGGAATGAATGTAGGCTTATTTCTAATCGACAGCTAAGCAACGTGAGACAGCAATGTTACGATCGTCTCGGATTTTGCTTAGCGCAAAACGGCGGCCATTTTGAATATTTATTATAATTTTTAAATTTTAATGTTGTAATTAGTAGGTACGATTTAATATTTTTTAAATAAATAAATCTTGTTACGTACAATGTATCCACTTTATTAAATTAAATATTAATAAAAGATTAAAAACATATTAATAATAAAAATTATTTTGAAAAGAAAAAATTAAAAAATAAATATTGCTGTCGGTTGGTTTCGAACCCGACTCTCTAAATTGTGAAGCGCGCACGTTACCCCTACTCTATCAGAGCTGTTGCTTAGATACTATTATTTTCAAGATATGAATAACATTCATGGTACTTCTACAATTTTTCTTAATTTATTCTAATATTACACTTGTAAATTGACTGATTTGAATTGAAATCCATAGAAATAGTATCCCCGGATAAGCATGCAAAATTTCATCTTAATATCTTGCACTGGGGAGATACTATTCACAATTAACTAATTTTACATGTTAATCGCCCATGTGTCGGTCGGCCTAAGACACCCGGTATATATATATATATATATATATATATATATATATATATATATATATAAATGTTTTTTACGGGTACGGCAGTCAGGATGGTGGGAAAGATGTTAAATGATACTCTTTAAAGTTACATGTCAAGCTTTCGGAATTTCTTTATTCCTTCTTCAGGACAGCTATAAATTTATAATAACAAACATGTTACAATTTTGAAAAATGTTAATTGTACGCAATAAGTACTTACCACTTTGTAAGGTTAAATTTTAAACCAAACAGTAATTAGAACTGTATTGACATCTTGAAGAAAAATTAAGTTCATTGAAATTTAAATTTTGAAATGAATTTACACAAAACATGTACTTAACTGATCAGTCGTGATCACACCGTACCTATATATATATATATATATATATATATATATATATATATATATATATATATATATATATATATATATATAAATGTTTTTTACGGGTACGGCAGTCAGGATGGTGGGAAAGATGTTAAATGATACTCTTTAAAGTTACATGTCAAGCTTTCGGAATTTCTTTATTCCTTCTTCAGGACAGCTATAAATTTATAATAACAAACATGTTACAATTTTGAAAAATGTTAATTGTACGCAATAAGTACTTACCACTTTGTAAGGTTAAATTTTAAACCAAACAGTAATTAGAACTGTATTGACATCTTGAAGAAAAATTAAGTTCATTGAAATTTAAATTTTGAAATGAATTTACACAAAACATGTACTTAACTGATCAGTCGTGATCACACCGTACCTATATATATATATATATATATATATATATATATATATATATATATATATATATATATATATATATATATTAATATAAAATTTATTATTATGTGATGGTATGAAACGATTATATCATTGAATTCAAAATTAAATTAAATGAAATATCTGTTCCTATTTAAAATTTAAAAAATTAGGTCCCATATTTTGAGAAGCGCTGATAAAAATTTATGGTTGCTGATATCAGTAGTTTTGTATATTAAAATGGCATAATTTTGCTCATTTAACCAAACTCGTATCTCTTCAAATAAAAAAGTTACCAATAGTGAGCAAGCTGATTGAGACACCTGTATACGCGACTACAAATACACATCATCAAAAAATATAGTAAATGTGTGTCATAATACCTATGATAAAGACTCAAAAACCATTACTTTCTATTAACCACATTTTATCAAAAATAATACCTCTTTTTGGTTTGATCCTAAAGCCACAAGTGGAACTAGTCTCTAGCTCCTAACAACCCAATATTAAGTTGTTCACAATACTAATCAAAGCCGTTTTCATAATAAATTATATCTTCACTTAAACAATTAAAATTAAAATTAAAGTTGTGTTTGTTTTCATAATATAACCTTTGTACTTTAACGAGAAGTTTAACATTACTTCAAATAAAAGTTAGTCTTAAAGTAATTTTAGTTAAAGTCTTAAAGTGAGCCTGATTATGAAAACGTCCGTCAGTAAACAAGGAAGCAATGATTATTTATTTATTTATTTATTTATTTATTTATTTATTTATTTATTTATTTATTTATTTATTTATTTATTTATTTATTTATTTATTTATTTATTTATTTATTTATTTATTTATTTATTTATTTATTTATTTATTTATTTATTTATTTATTTATTTATTGATTTATTGATTTATTGATTTATTTATTTATTTATTTATTTATTTATTTATTTATTTATTTATTTATTCATTTAGTTATTTATTTATTTATTTATTTGAAGTGTGGCGGATCTAGTTATTGTGTCATGGATAGACACGTCTCTTTTACGAGTGTATATTTTGACGTATTTTGAAATACGAACGCTCGCATAGTGTAATACTTTCCATAAATTGATTAATTGCATTTAATTTATTGCCTAATATTTACCTGGCGTTGGTAAGGTGAGCAAATGGAACATAAGTAGTAAGATGGGATCTGACAAACCCCAGCAGTTTTTATTAAATAAAACATGCTTATGCAGTATTTTTAGATCGGTTTAATGATTATTTGTATAATTGTACATTATTTATTTAAAATAAAGAAAAAAATATATATTAATTACTGCATTAGTAAGAATACAATACAAAAAATAGTCATTTCTTGGAATCAAAAAATCCTACATAGATGTAATTGTCATTAAAAAAATTATGACAATTTTGCTCAAAACACTTTTTTTATATCTATATAAACTGAATATGCAATCAATTAAAATAAATAGTATAGAGATATGTTAATAAATAAAAAAAAAATTGTCCTTCAAAATTGTAGCAATTTTCACAATAAATTTTTGCGTGCTCAAGACATAAGTATATGTCACATGTTGAACAAGTACTTACACTGAGTTTTGAGGTCACGAGTTCTTACACGCAGAACAACGACTAACTGTTTTCGGAATTTTTGGAATTGGCTCAGACTGTTCTTCTGACAATTGAAAAAGTGTTGGTAACCGTAAAATTAATTTCCGTAATTATCTCAAGTATTCCTTCCTTTTTAATTTGTAATCATTATTATTTGCTCGATAAGACACAAATTGTTGCGCTTCAGCTTCAAAAATATTGTAACACAAATGGTAAGGAGGGGTTTGTGACATCCCAGAGTAATTTTTTGTTTGTCAATAGCGTTGGAGCCTACGACTAACTAAACTATTAATATGAGACCCGAAGCAAATGTCCCAAGCGAAGCTATTAGAATAACCCGCAAATCAGTAATTAAATGTTAACTGAAGTTTCAGCGTGATAAAAATGCCTGGGGTTTGTCACACCACAACTTACCAACGCCGAGTTAAGTACTAGGGATTTTTTTTACGTTGATAACATCAAAAGTTTTGAATTTTAAATCACATGGATTTGTAAACATAACCTAAAAAATCAACAAACATATCTTTTTTATCAGTTTTTCAGTGCAAGTTCAATTAAGCAATTACTGTAATTTGAACTTAAAATGTATTCATTTAATTCACAATTAAATATTTAGTCCTAAAATTTGTAAACCTTTTGCATATTCTTGTGCTATAAATAATAAAAAAAAATACTTTACAACATTTGTGTTTACCATATAATCCATATCTATTATTGTCTTACGAATCTGTATATTTTGTCCTGTCCTTTAGAATAAAAGATATTATGTGTATGCAGGTATCATCGAATATTAATACCATAGAATGTTTACCTCATAGATAGTTTTTTTAGTATACAACAAAGAATACTTTTCTGCAATAAATAATTTTAAACAAGTAATTAATTTCTACTAGATACACAAACCATTTTTTGTGTATTCTGGAATACTTCCCGTAATTAAGGCATTAGTTTTTCAAGCGAGCAATTAGAGTTCATCATTTATCATTAAAATTCAACTAATTTGCAAAAATATCTTCCCCATATCTAAAAATAAATGAATCGATAAAATTGAGACAAAATCTCTCTCTGAATATATTTAATAACTCTCCATTTAGAGTTCATACTAGCGGAAACGTAGAGCGCATATAATCAAATAAAAATATGAAGAACACGGTAGAGAAAAATCAAAAGCTAATTCAAATCAATCAGGGTTCGTTTGAAACGAATCATTTCTTCATTTCTAGCGCTGCGCCGTAAACAATTTACTTTACCTTTCCCTGCCATTGGCAAATGTTTTAACAAGATCTTCGTTTTCACTACGAACGGCACTTCCAAAACTTTTAAAACCAACAATTTAAATAATATTATAATATTCAAAATTAATCATCCAACACACAACACACAAAAAAGACTTTATTTAAAATTTAAAAAAAATGAATATTCATAAAGACAACATAATTCTTTGGTGTTTAGTGTTGTTGCTGCATTTGGCAATATATTTTAGGATTTAAAATTAAAGCAACAATGTCAAACTAAAGAAATATAACAACATTTTTTTACATCACTGCCTTTCCTTACGAGTATAATAGCTAATATTTGTTCGAAACGTCCAACGCATATCTGTGTATAACAAATACATACTGGAACATTAAGACATCATTATTCGTGCTATCATACTAAGAAGGTTCCCAAAACTTTAACTTAATAAATATTATACTTTACAAAAAATTCTACTACAATGTTTTTAATTAATTTTGAACTTTCTCTTGATGTTTTTGACGTAGGTATATTTTTTAATGATCAGTAACTTGCTGTTCTGTTCTATATTTAAAATGTAACAAAAGTTTTAATATCTTCTTGTCTAAACATTTTCTGCAAGTTGTAATACTTTCGAAATGGTTATTGAAAACATGCTGCCACATTGTCTGTATGCGGTTTTTACCTTTCAGTCTTATAGTCGCGCACGTGTGTGACAACACATTTTATAGGTACTTACGGACTCCGGTTTCCGAGATTGTAAAAACGGTCCTACTCCAAGTATTTTTTTAATGACTGATCTTAAGTCCTCCAAGTTGTAAAAGATAGCACATTTTTATTTTTAGCTTATTAAACATTTTATCCTTCTAGATCTATTAGAAGGATATTTGAAACGTGACAAGCCCAGTAAAAGCAACATCTGTCTAGAATGCCGAAAAACCTCGCGATAGTGGGGGAATAAAATGAGTGAACACAAAAATTCATAAATTACTCGTAATTCAATTATTGTCTTTTATGTTTAAGTTAAATTTCTAGAACTGTATGTAGGTAATTCTTTAAACTGAATAGGGACGTTAGTAAAAAAGATAATGTTTCTTATTTACTTTCCATGTTAATTATTTTTTTCGACTATTGATGTAATTTTATTGACAGTTTTTAGAGAACAAAGGTTTACTTCCGTCGACAGAGAAATGATTTGTTTGATTGGTTGCCTTGTAATTGTCAATAAGATTATTCAAATTTGATTTTACATATCAATCCTGATAATAACGACAAAGGAAATAATATTTAAAATATTGAAAATACAATAAAATTCCGGTTATTTGAAGATTTATTATCGGAAACCCGGGTTATCGAAAACGGCTGGCAAGTGTGAGAAATTACTCTTTATTATTGTCTACGTTCTGTGAATCCTTCCCCTCGTTATCACACCTAAGATTTTGAATAAACAGTACAACTGTATATTAAAAAAAAATACTGTCTGTGATATGAAATTTAAACCATGTATTTTCGTAATTAGAACAATTTAATTTTGTAGATTTTATTTTAGTGCTTTTTTAGTAAATGATTTCTTAAAATTGTATTACTTTCGATTACGGATATTATGGTTATCGGAAACGAGATCAACACGTATTATTTCCGATTATCAAGGTTTTACTATAATCATAAAATAAATAATTTAATTATTAAATCTAAACGAAAAAAAAATATGTGTACAACTTTGCAAAAATGCAGGTTCATTGCATAGGCTAAATGCAGACTTGGAGTCGCCTTGTTAATGAAATACCGCCACGGCAGTTTTTTTCTAACTTTTTGCCTTATTAATAATTTTTTGTTGCTTTTTTTTCACCAGATTTGGTTTGTATTAGAAATGTACCGACTACCGACTATAAGTCAGTTAAGCCAAACTATCGGGCCACTTTTTAGTAGGCGATTACTCGGCGAATCGTCAGTAAAAAGGCCGGTTAATCGGCCTAGTATTTGATTGAAATCAGTTGGCCCACTAATCGGCTTCTAAAATGATTGAATAATCGGAAGTCGGTTAGTCGGCCAAAACTGTAGTCAGTACATCATAAGTTTGTACTAAATTGAAAACTGGGATAAAACTTGAATACTTAACTTTATTTTACATATTTTTTAAGTTTGATTTATTAATATCATTCCAGAAAACAAAAAATAAACTTATCTATACTAAAATTATAGTGTAAATATAGTTTATAGGAACAAAAATCCGTTATGAGACACATTCGATCCTATTGGTATTTTTTGTTGGCAAAAGAGTGTTGGTATTCTAAGGCTTAAATAAAAAATTCTTTCAATACAGTTTATACCTGACAATAATTCATTCACTCTAAATCAGTTGCACCTACTTCTACCACTGTCTTCTTTAAAATAACTGCAGGACATTCTGTTGGTTTGACCCCTTGAAAGTTCAATGTACAATGTTTATTGAGAATCAAGACTTGCATCTCTGCTAGCACGTGGTGTGAATTGCAAACCGATAACGATTGGAGTCGGGGATCTACAGTTTATAGTGCAATGTGAACCACCTAACGTCTGCATCTTTTTATGAGATTTGTACTCACGATGCTAGAACGGGATTTAAATTTCAGACCCCTGATAGCGTTTACACTTCTACAGCCAATGATATACAAAGATTGCTGAACCTGAGGTGAAAATAGAGATACGTAGTTACTTTAAATGTTCTAAAGGAACATACGAGTACTTGAAGCCAAGCAACAACGATAATCGTAAATTCAGATGAATTGTTGTAAGTTTTACATTCTAAAAGTTCATAACAACTATTAACGAAGTTGACAAAACTCTTTCTTTATAATTATTTTCAGGGAGATTAACATTATTAACACAAACTTTATAAGGACATCTGCTTTAAGGGAATATAACCAATACAATTTACTTCGAATAACTCAGATGCTTTCAAATGAAATATTAAATTTTGGTTATTATTTTGGTTATTCTGCTATTCTATAAAAATGCACTGAAGATCGTAATTATTTAAAAAGTATAAAAAGCGTTACGAGGGGGTATTGATATATAGTTAGCCTTGGATGGTTCCAATATCTGAAAGTGAATATGGTTGTTATGGTTACAACTATGATGTTTTATAAATAAGTTGACAAAGTTTGACATCTATAAGTTGAACGGTGATTAAACTGTGAATTTTTGAAAACGGCATGTTTGCGAAAAAGCTAGAATTTGAAAAAGTTGAGTTGCGGTCAGTTATTAAATATTTATTTTTGAAAGGATTATCCGGCAAAGAAATTTTTGCTGATATAACAGACACTTTAGGTGATCAGTGTCCTTCATATGCAACTATTAAAAACTGGGTTGCGGAATTTAAGAGAGGAAGATCAGATGTTAAAGATGAGCACCGCGCTGGAAGACCAATTTCTGTGACCACTTCGGAAAACATTGATTCTGTCCATGATATGATTTTAGCAGATCGACGAATTGGGCTGAAACGTATAGCGGAAGCATTGAACATTTCCTATGAACGTGTATTTCATATTGTTCATCACGACTTGGATATGAGAAAACTTTCGGCCAAATGGATTCCAAGATGCTTGAATGCTGATCAGAAGCGTTTTCGTTTGACAACGTCGAAGGAAATTTGCCGTCGTTTTGAAGCAGACTCCTCAACATTTTTGGATCGGCTTGTTACTATGGATGAAACGTGGATTCATCATTATGACCCAGAGACTAAAGAGCAATCGAAAGAGTGGAAGCATTCCGGTTCTCCACGACCAAAAAAATTCCGTGTTCAAAAATCCGCTGGTAAGATTCTTGCTTCAGTTTTCTGGGACAAAGATGGGATAATTCTGACAGATTATTTGGAACAGGGCAGAACTATCACGGGAACATATTATGCTGAGTTGCTATCTAAATTACGCAAGAAAATTGTGGAAAAGCGCCGCGGAAAACTTACCAAAGGTGTTCTCTTTTTGCAAGACAATGCTCCTGCTCACAAGTCCTTGATTGCAATGCGCAAAATTCATGAAATTGGTTTTGAATTGGTTGACCATCCGCCCTATTCTCCGGATTTAGCACCATCAGATTATTATTTATTCCCAAATCTTAAAAAACACTTGAAAGGTAAAAGATTTTCCACAAATGATGAAGCCATACATGCCGCTGAGGAGTGGTTTGCAGACCAAGACAAAGAATTTTTTTTAGAGGGTTTACAATTATTTTATAAACGTTGTGTTAAATGTGTAAGTCTTAAAGGAGATTATGTTGAATAAATAAAATTTTGTTTTGAATTATTGTGGCGTTTTATATGGTAGGCTAAGTATTTATCAACACCCCCTCGTATTTCTTTAATTTTTTATTCCGAAATTTGAAAACCAAATATTTTAGTCTACTCTGTATTAATATATAATATAAATAGTTTAGTACTGAAAACAATTCTTTAACGTTAACCCTCCT
The DNA here is from genome assembly GCA_963082715.1 of Harpalus rubripes. NCBI lineage: Eukaryota > Metazoa > Arthropoda > Insecta > Coleoptera > Carabidae > Harpalus > Harpalus rubripes. The sequence goes on from OY720452.1 coordinate 48,028,688, forward strand.
TAAGGCCAGATGGGGTATTTTTGCACCCCAGTGACAGTTTTTTAAAATAATAAATTAAATAAAGTTATATAAATATCTGAAACACTATATTATGTTGATATTTCTTTCATAATACATACTTGAGTAAAAATTCGTGAGTTGAATAAATTTATGTTTGAGATACAAAGTTACCCCATGTGGTCGAAGTAAGCGAAAAATTCACCCTTGTCTTACGAAGGTTGAATATTACTTTATTAAGTTACGTTGCTTTTTTACTATGCACATATTACTTTCACGTTTCATGTTAATATTTCACTAAAAATAAAATATAGCTCTAGCTTAATCCGAGGCATTTTTAAAAATTATTCTTTATGTTGTAGAATATAATACACACATTGCATTTTATATTTATGCATTGTATTTAAAATTATATACAACTCGAGCAAGAATCAACCAATTTTTATAAATCGCCGCAACACAACCGCGCCGGGTATATTTAGCGAACAATAGATTTTTTTAATTTTTCGTTTATACCTTACACACTCCTGTACGGCCATTAAAATTAGCTTTTTCAAAATTATATAAATTTTGGGTGAAACATAGGAGGTTGCAGCGTAGAATATACTGACTAGAGATCGCCTGACGGTGTTTGTTGTGATCGGAAGATAAGCGGAGTGGGAGATTTGCGTTGCAAGCGACGGAAGCCGTGGTGCATTGCGGACTGGGAATTATCTTAATATTTGAACTACAGGCCCACCGGGAAATCGGGAAATTCCCGGTGGCCCTGACTAGTAGGAGGCCGGGGGGCCTAGCACCTATTTTTTGACAAGTAATAAATGTTTCTGAAAAATATAAATATTTTTATGCCGTTATAACTCGAGTTCGGAAAACAACTAAAAGTGGACGACGTCGTGTACTTTTGGTTTCTGAAACAGAGACATGGAAAACATGCATTTAAAAAATCTCAATATTTTTACGCCCAGTTATGCACCGATTTAGAGAAAACAACCAATTTGTGACCACCAGAGGCTGGTTGCAAGGGTTTCATATATTCATTAAAAATAACGGGTAAAAAACTTTCCAGTGACGAAACAGCTTCGGAAGCATATGAATTGAGTTGCAAAAGATAGTAAATATCATGTTTTAGGAGGTAACAGTAAAATTTATAATTCAGACGAATTAAAATTATTTTGGCGTTTTGTCCCTGACAAGACCTATGGTGCTATTCTGTAACTTTTCTCTGTAACTCCCTCTATTAGGGGCGCACATAGGATATTTTTTTGGGGGCGGTCCAACTGACCTTCCGGAAATGAAAATCCGCTTTAGTGCTATTTTTTTAAATTTGTGATTGTAAAGTAGAATTTCGCGGTTTTTGTTGTTTTTATATAATATTTGTCAATTTTAGGGGCAGTGCGGACCTACTGGATTTCAGTTACTTGTAGAGCCTATAGAACGATACAAAATAGCGCCATTGATTTAACTTATTACCGAAGAAATGAAAAAAAGAAGGTAAACGTCACAGTCTTTGACATAACCACACACAACATATTTATAATCTGTAAAATTATTAGTAGTTGTAGGGTATATTACATTCGGAAGATTACAATACCTGCCTACGGCTCGTATTCTAAACTTCATCCTCGTATAATACTATTTACATTTTACGGTTATTAAATAATATACTATTAAATTGACATACGTTTTTTTGTTCATAGCCTACCTCGAGTTTTGATTTTATTTAACACGCTGTAGTTAAAGCCTTAACTACATATTAGCAAAAAAGTGCATATTAAAATTTTGATAATAGTAATAAACAACTCACTTGACATTTCTTTTCTATACAATATTTCCAATTTAACCAAAGTTAAAATTTAACTATAAGCGGTGCATCTAGCCAAATATTGTACAGAAATATTTAGTTTCTTTCCGGTTTATAAGGTGACATTACTGTTATGGTGAATTGTCAATTTGTAATAATTTTCAATACAATAATTAGCATAATGTTTATAAATTTTATGATTAAACCATTAACTGTAACTTAAATTTACATTTGAAGCTAAATGCAAGTACTTATATATATATTTTGATTTTTCAGGTTATTCATGCCATTTGAAATTCAAATATTCTACTGCTGCCACCGTAAAAAACCTAATAAGTATATAATATTTGAACAATAAATCAAATTCAGTTAGAGAAGTCCGCACAAAAAATCTTTTGCATCACCTCCAAAAGTGCAGTTTCTAGACAAGTGATACAAATAACTAATGCAATACCACAGAAATAAACCAACAACGAGAGCAATTCGTAAACGCTAACATGCCGTATATAAAAATAAGTGATAGGTATATTTAATATGCTTATAAAGATTGCAATCATAAACAGTGTCGTTAACAAGAAAAATTTAAATTCAGTTGTTCTAGTTTAAGAAGAAAATAAAGTCGTAAAAGGTTTCTTCTCGTCCAACATTTTCTTTGGCGCTGGCAGGAAAATGTAATAGAGTTTTTTCTGACTGCAATGAATGTTGCTAGCGCCTCGTGTAAATTAGTTTACGTTCTGAAGGAAATTTTATTTAATTTCTCTGTTACATTCGAAGACTACTGTGCAGCTACTTTTTGATTGATGAAATGTAAATTGAATGAGGTTAAATACTGTATTTAACTAATGTTTGCCAAGTTGCTAAGTTTGCGGAGTTTTCAGCGAGAGCGACCCTCTCGCTGACGTGTTGTGAGTAACAACAAATAAATTGCATTATTGGGAGGGAAAAGTTAAAAATTTTCCTAATTTTTTCTCTGCTGTCACACGTACTTTGCAGCGAAAAATAAAATAAAGAGAGTTATGTTCAAAAAAATACAACTAACAATGTTACGGTTTTGGAGAGGTCGGCTGTATATGAAACTACTCCTTAATCTACAACTATTTATTAATATTCACATAAGAGTATTTTGCACAGTATTATATGACTGTAAAGTAATACGACATGACTCAACTTTTTATGACCTGAAGTGAGTTGCTAATCGAATATGACTAATTTCGTATGCATATAACATCCTCCTTTCTTTATTTTATTTTACATTACAAAGTCCTTAAATTTATTTGGCAATTTAACATTTCTTTTTGGACGTGCAAGGGATGAGTCACGGTTTCTTCAGTCTTCGTTATTGTCTCTTGAATCAGGGTTTCTTAAATGTTCGTTATTATCTCTCGCTTTTGATATTTTTCTTTGAAATTGTCTTCTTGTTGTTTCCTTGGGGTGACTCTTTGATCTTCATTATGATCTTCGGCTTCTTTTCTCTGATTTTCTGTTTGATTATCTCTCGCGGTGTTTTTTATCGTCTCTGGTACTGTCGTTATTCTTGGTTTAATGTGAACTCTCCTATATGTTTTTTCTTCCAAATATACATCGTAAGAGTTCTCGTTTCTTTTCTATGGTTGCGGGAGTCCAAAGGTTGCTTTTTCCGAGTCTAAGTTACATGTAGGCTAGTTGTCCGACCTTTAGCTCCTGCAGATCTTTGGTTCGTCGATCGTAATAATACTTGCTACGTTTTGTTTGATTCTCGGTTATGTAAAAAACATTTTCCACGATGTTTGATATAAATTGTGAACTTACGGACGGAATACCTGTTCGTGTTCTTCTATACAGCAGTCTATATACAGCACTAGATCCTATTTTGTTAGGTGTGTTGCTGTAATGAAGTACTAATCACTAAAAGTCTACTGATGATTATTTACTTTTTTTAGGTCCTTGCAAATTTTAACTGCTGACTCTGCCTTTCCATTACTTCTTGCATGGTAAGGTGAAGATATCGTGTGTTTAAAATTGTGTTTACTTATTAGATAGTGGAACTTTTCATAAACAAAGTGTGTTGCGTTATCGGTACAAAGAATCTCTGGTATTCCAAAATGATTCAAACATTTTTTCGTCGCTTGCATGACAGATTCGATTGACAAATATTTCAGTATGAGCACTTCATGGTTTACCATGAATAAAACTTTAATCTTTTTATTTTTGTACGTAACATATGCGATATCTGTTGAGATATATTGCCACAAGTAAGTTGGTATTTCGTGTGAAGTCATTGGCGGGTTATATTGCGATGGTAAATATTTATAATTGACATAGTGTTGTTCTCTCGGCTATTTACAATATCATTCTCGATCAAAAAATGTTCTTTTTTTGCTAGTACAGTTTTCAATATCTTAATGACTTACATGGACATTTTCAACCTTGAGCTTTCTGAGACTAAACGGAATTAATATTTTGCCTTCTTTAAATATGAACCCATCTTGTACATTCATATCATCCTTAAATTTTTAAAATATTTTTGCTTCATTTGGATCTACTTTGACGTATTTTGTCAACCGTTAATGATAATTGTTTGAAAACTTTTATCTCTTAAAGTTTACTCTCATATGTTCTCTGTGCGTCCTGTCGCGCTATTTAAATTGTCTCTAATTCGTGTTTCATTAATCTGTCTAAAAGCCTTTATTTACTGGCCACCTATATTATAGATATTGCTTCGATTTATTCTATTACCAAATTCCTTATCATATATGTTGTAAGTAGCGCGAAATAATGCGTCTGCTATTACATTATCTTCGCCGTTGATGTATTGAATGTCAATGTGATATCTTTGTAGAATCATAAGCATTAATTGTAGTCTTTTTGGAGCCTGCAATAAAGGTTTCTGAAAAATTGCTACCAACGGCTTATGATCCGTTTTTACTATGACTTTAGGATTTGCTACTATCAGCTAATCAAACCTGACACGCAAAAACTATTGTGAGCATCTCTTTCTCGATCATCCCGTAGTTTTTTTCAAGTTTTGTACTTTCTTTACTTAAATGTTTAATATATCTACTTAAATAAGTCAAGGAATCTTAGTACATCACTTTTATTTTTTGGTGCTGACATATTTTGTATAGCGTCAACTTTTGACGTATTTAGTTTTAAACTTTTTTGTATTAATACTTGCCCATAAAACTTAACAGATGTTCTACATAAATTCAATTTATCTTTATTTAACTTTGAATTATTTTCTTCAGGACGAATAAGTAATTTTTCTAAATTTTCGTTATGATTTTTCAATGCCTCTATCATGTTGTTACCATATTCTACTATCAGTATGCCGTCTTCTTTTACTTCTACGCCTCTTAAGCCATGTACGACTTCTTGTAATTTCATTTGAAATTAGTCTAGAGCTGGCGAAATACCCATTCTCTATCTTTTTTAACCATGATGCCATCCTTTTCTAATATATTTAGCTCAGCATTTACTTTTCCCTTCATTCCATTTGGTTTGCACCGCAGAGCTTGAATTTTTGGTGACACTTAAATCTACCTCCAATTCTGTTTCACCACGTAACAATCCATAACCTTGAAACGACTATTTGTATTGCTCCACAACCTTTTGAGTTTTAGGAATGAGTTACTTTTCTTGATCCTTAAACTTCTTCTTTTCCAGTTTGACAGGATCGCAATACTTTATTAGACCTTATGCTGTGCAAGCGTTTGCTGATAACAACGGATCCTGTTTAACATCTACTACCTACTTGAAATTTTATACGATACATTCTCCCTTTGTAGAAACGTGGTACCTCTGTTTGACCTAAAACCCTAATAGAAGTGCGATTAAATAATTTTAAACTAATGGTAGATTTATTTAATATTGGTTCGTCACTCCTCAACATCTTGCATAAATATTCATATCCTATTAAGCAAACATTAGCTCCTGTATCCAAATCTTAAGGTACACTGAGCCACACGTTGCCAAATTTAATTTCAGTTCCGCTGTGACACTTTCAGCTTTACTTGTGTTATCAGTAACTTCAGGATCAAGGTCTTCACAGGTTTCTATACTGCTCTGTATCTCTTTAATTTTCCTATTCATGTTTTTAAAACAACACTTGTAAAAGTATTTTTCTTCTTGCATAATCTACATTCACTGTCTTTTGCTGGACACAGTTATTTATTGAAATCATGTGTACCACCACAATATCTACATTGCAATGTCTTCTTATATTTTTTCTTTTTATTTATTTTATTTAAAGTTTTCTCATCAGAGTTAATTGTCTTGAACCGATCTTCAGTAATCTCACTGATTTTGCACATGTTTATCACCTCATCTAACGTTAATTTGCCTGGATCCGCTTTAAGGAATTTCTTCTTTAGTTCTGCATCTTTTATACCAAATGCTGTACGATCACGAATGATTATTTTCTTCACATCTTTTACTGGAATTTTGTAAAATTTACAATTACTGAGAATTTTATTGAGTCTCAGATAAGCATGAAAACAATCATTATTCAACTGGCTACAAATATGAAATAACCATACTTTATTCATAGAATGCGATTTAGTAACTAGCTTTTTACTTATTTTCTTTAATACTTTAGCTGTATCGATAGCATAGACTTCAGATAATTCAAAATTGTTATATTTAACTATAGCTGCATCGCCAATTATAGAGTAGTGTATTAGCTTTTTTTTTTAGTTTTTTATCAATGCTCCATTAATCCATGCCTGTTGTTTTCATGTACGTTTCCCATTTAGACTTAAACAGTTCAGAATTATCTGTACTATCACCACTATCAACTTGTAGAGGTTTGGGAAAAGGGACATGTTGTGCTGTTAAATTATGCTCTGTATTAATTGATTATATTTGTTATTACATTTGCATAATCTGCCCATGCATAAGCTTCATACTTGCAGTTTATACTGTTAAAAATTCTTCCAAACCCTCCATTTTCCTAGTCATTTTCTTGGTTAACTTGACACGTGTTCCTCTGTGTTGTTTCATAAACCTAAAATAGATACAAAATATATCATCACAACATACTACCCATTGCTGGGTGTACTAATTTGCTTTGTACGCGGATATCGGTAATGATAATGACATATTTGTACCGTGCGGGCATTTACCAGGCGTCACCTCACAGGCACTCATTCATAAACCCGATACTATGTTTTAGATAGGGCGGCTGTCTACGAAACTATCCTTTAATCCATAACAACTATTTATTAACAATCAAATAAGAGTATTTTACAAAGTATTATACGACTGTAAAATAATACATGACTCATTTTTTTATGATCTGAAGTAACTCACTTCTAATCCAGTGTGACTAATATCATATGCCTGTAAAACTGTTACAATCCAAAACATTTCAATGTTTCAAAGTTAACACGTAAATTTAATTCCAATTAAACGTACGGAGTATTCTACTATACCTTCATCCATTTCAGCCATTCGATATTATAGAGAATATAGGGAATAGTTTTGAACTCTCTGATTGGTTGAAATTGGAGACAAGAGACAAGTTCACCCAATGTAATTTCGGCTTTTTAAAACTGGCGTTGATGTGAGCGCCATCTGCTTAATTGCTTAAATGGAACAGAGAATAGAAGTTCCTCAGTTGCTACATTTTCTCTTTCACTGAATATTTTTTTTTTAGGTATCTCTTTGAAATGTTATTTGAAAACTATGTGAATTATTTTATTTTCAGCAAACAAAAAACTGTATTACTATTTAATTTAACAACAAAAATATTAATTAAAAAAGTTTGTGTTTATAAATAAAACGAAATAACTATACAGATATCATAATAATATATAATCATATAAGATTTATTTATATCGATAATTCAAAAGTGAATACAATAGTATCCAATTTATATAAGTAGTGTAACGTGAGAGTACCTACTACACTTGGCTCGGGAGCCCCCGGCCAGCCCGTGCAAACCGACGCCTATGAATAAAAGCGTTCTAGTAGGGAGGAGGAGCCTAGGTAGGCGATCGTTAACGTAGATGCGGCACGCGGAAGCAGGCGACGTAAGGGACTACTTTGTTAACAAGAGGGGAGATAAGCGTAATTACTGGCGCATTGTTATGACGTGGAGAGTTTTCTAGAAAATATTAGGGTTGCTATAAAAGCGACATAGCTCTGCCAAAAGAGAATAGACAGTCAGCCAGTTGTATGTGATATAAATAAATAACGAAGTTCTGTGATTCAAAATAAATAATCAGTAATATTGCGTAAATAAATAGTGCGTTGTTAATTATTTAAAAAATAAATAATCTTGGTGTTAGTGTTTAACTAGTTTATTATTAGCATTTGTCTTTGTTATTATGTATCTTTTTAATATTTCTATATCGTTTTGTAAACATTTATTTTCATTAATAATAATAATAATTCTTTGATTTTTAGACCACTCAAATAAACAAAAACGTTGCATTAACAAGTGTAGAATGTTAATCTATTTTTGAATAAATGTTCTGTTTAACCATAATCGATAGTCAATTATGAGTTGAAAAAATCTGATGTGGCCAGCACATTACCTTCCATCAGTTATATGAGGTATTTACGAAATTTCTACCGGTAAACTGCTTTTTATCAGGTTATAGCTACCAGAATCGATATTTTAAGAAACAAGTGGTAAACAGAGTAGATCCATAACCTATGAAAAAATTTGAAACAAGTTAGAAATTTATTTTATATAAAATCCATACAGAAAGTTCCTTGCAAAAGATTTTAAATTTCTTCTATGTACATTACCTTTCGACAGTTGTATGTATTTTATACAAATTCCATACAGAAAGTTTCGAGCAAAAAGATCCTATATTTCGCATACACATATACTACGAATATGTCAATTGCACTTGACACTGATATCTTTCGATCAGAATTTTCTTAATATAGTAGATGTTTCTACCATATAGCTGGCTAATTTATGAAATTCAATTTCTTTATAATTTTATAACTCTCTATCCATTTAATATGAAGTATAAAATGCAGTCACATCGTATAAAGAATACAATCTTCTTCAATATTTATAATAACATTAAATGTGAAAAAATGATATTTAACATCGCTTTTTCAAGAAAAACTGTTAAAATCTTTAAATGTGGGTACGTCGGGTTGACCAATTATAACCAAAATCTAATCAGCTCTTCGTATGGACGCAACGAAGAGGAATACGAAGGAATTATAATTTTTGGAATTGTAGCATTATAGATATCGTAGACAAAAATTTTGTTACACACACACACACACACACACACACACACACACACACACACACACACACACACACACTGACACACACACACACGCACGCAAGCACACACACACACACACACACACACACACACACACACACACACACATACAGACATCATCGTAAAATTGGTAAAATCGTATTCTAGGGACCTTAAAATGTGCTTATTTATTAGAAACTCACCACCGAATTTTTTGACCAAAGACAATACCTTCCTTACCTAAAGATGACGGAAGGTAAAAAAGTTAATTTTCTACAACCACCATGGAAAGTAGAATTTTCAGATGTCGTCTCCATAGTTACGAGTATTGAAAATAGAGTGTTTATCGAACAAATGGAATTTGCATGTGGGAAGAAAGTTTCAACACGTAAATTTTGAGTGTTGAAAGTTTTTTCAAAATGCTAAAGTAAAATCATGGTATAGTTTTAATTTATTAAATATTATGCAAGTATAGACTAATTACATTAAAATTAAATATAAATTTAAACGAATTGTGATTTTTTGTCATTGTAGTTGTAGAGGAATCGGTAGAATCTGGCAGTAACTAGTTGAGGAAATATGGAATTGTCTTCAATCATCAAACAAGTTTTCAGCATGGAGTAGGAAGACCAAAGTGTGGATGATTTAAGAAGTACAATTTCCATAATTTTTTTAAAAAAATTCTGTTTGTACCATGTGACAAATATGCAACAATATCAGGAGGAGTATTCGGGATATTTTTGCAATTACTTTAATTCATTTTCAATGGTTTTTATAAATTATTATTATGTATGTTAAAATTATGAAAATCACGGTTTGAAGTAGCTATTTGTGTATTAAGACCGCAAAATGGGACATTGTCGCTTGAGAGATTCTCTCGAAATCGACAATGTCCATTTGCGCTCGAAACACACACATGATTTTTTCTACAGTCGCCACAATGGGGTCCTCCACTATAACAAAAAATTATTTGTTTCTTGTACATTAAACTAGTGCAGTGAAAAAGTTGATGTCCAATGTGACCATTCACGCCAAACTTTTGCAGGTGGCAGCACTACTATTCACACAATTTATTTTATATTTAATTTTAATTTATCGTTATTTTCCATTCTTCTCGAGCTATTGATTCAATTTAATCTATGCATTTTATACTTTCGTTTTTGTAAATGAATGCCATATTTTACTTTCACAGCAGTGCGGCATTTTGTTTGGTTATGTATTAATTATACCGATAGAGCAGTTATATATCAGACTCACTTGTGAAGGTGGTAAATGTGTAACTACAGTGCCATTAGTTTCTGACTAAACGTTTTCATTATGAATGTAGACAAGTGAAATTTCTCAGCATTATATAGTTAGAAATTTGGACAGCGAGCGTTTTTTATTTATTGTCGCGCATGACCGGAAAAGTGACATTTTGCGTTGACAAAAGACTGTAGAAATATTCATTTATCAGTCTTCTTCTTCACTCAGTTCAGTATAATAGTAGACTGTGATTTTAGTTTACTTTTTTACGAAATATCATAACGGCATTTGAAAAATATCAGATTTTGCAGAAATATTTAGATTCTCGTTTAGATTATTTCTGAAATGTCGTCGTTGTAGAAAAAATTGCGTGTAATACATGTGCTGAAAGCTTTAAGAATTTTATTTAGATGATATTAAACAGTTAAATTTAATACAAACAGGACATAGCTGGGCATTTTACTTGCAAATTGTAATTGCAATACTCTTATATCATTTAAAAAAGTCTCACAATTACACATTATTTTTGTAATTGTGATATAAGTAATGTAATTACCACTACAATTTATTTGTATTGCCATTACACATTACATATATGTGAAATTTTGTTTAATTAAAGTATTAAAATTAAAAAATATACCACTGTTTTAAAAACTAACTAATGTGTACCTATGTCTACGAATTTAAAATACATTGGTGCTGATGCTAATTGCCACAAGATAAAAAATAAATAAATAAACGAGTTGTAAAATTTGTTGTGATTCTCAAACCTAGTACCCGATAATATTAACTTGTGGTAAACTAATGTCCTGTTGCAGAAACGTTTATCAACGCATTGTTCGTTTAGCGGTTCAACAAGAAACAAATTTAAACCAGTTTTCTTGTTTTTATGACATTTAAATTATTATTGTCAAAGAATTACGTTACATTTGTTCGTTTTAATATGCTAAAAGTCATCCGATTTAAAAAGTAATATTATTCAAACACATACGTTTTATCCACAATAGAGGTTTAACATTTATCTAGATATGAAGAATGGTAAAAACAACACAACTATAGGAAAACATAATAAAAACATGGAGGGATGACGGTGACTTTAATGGACAGCACCTAGCAAATATTATACTTCTAATGAGAGTTCTTGTTCGTACAAAATCGTTTACGATCGGATAAGTCGAACGTGTTATTTCGTATCTAGACTCTGCACATGCGTGTTTTTAGTAGATAATTGTAATGTACAATTACAAATTACTGTGAAAAAGTATTGCAATACATAACAAATTACTAGCTTATGAATGTAATGAAAGTAGCATTATAAAATTAAAATAAAATTTAATGAAATTACATAATGCCATTACTTGTAATGCATTACTGCCCACCTCTGAAACAGGATGTCTTTTGTTTCATACATAGGTAGATTATTATTTTTTTTTTGTTCAAGCGTATTATAATATTCATATTATGCTCCTGTACACACACTATAGAAGCTGTTCATTATCTTAATGGTACAAAAATGTTGTTATTGTTGTACTAGTAAAAAAATGTTAGTGTGTTGCTTCACCGCAGGCGGCGGCAGTTGTCACAGCAACACAGGTTATATTTAAAATTGTTATTTGACAGTTGTATCGCTTTTGTTTCGTAGTCTACACAGCCATTTTTGGCTGAAATTGCAAACTCTACAATTTAAAAATTCCCAAAAAAATGTCAAAAATTATTTAAAACACTTGAAGAAAAAATAGTATATGTCATTCGGAGTAGAATGCCTTTTTTGTGTTCTACCTAGCTTGCCTAGCTTTGGCTAGCGCCTCGGCCGCAATAGCTGGGTATTGTATAATTCCCCTCGTAAATTTAAAGAGTGATCAAATTCTCCATAGCTGTATGCATACTTTTTAATAAACAACATTTTTAAGATGAACAATGTGACAATCCACAAAATTTTCCCTCTATTTATAAAATTATTCATTATGTAATGTCACTACAGGCATGCCATGGGTGAGTAGCGTAGAATATTCCCAAGTTGCGGTGTTGAATGAAGCTTTCTTTATGTAATCGGGTGCCGACGTTCCATTTTCAGGCGCCTAGATCACCTTGTCTTATCCGACATTGTTCCTTTCACTCAGCAGCTAATCCGCATTATCATCAATTTCAAAAGACTGCCAACGATGAAGGTACTTAGCACAAGGAAAAAATTGGTGTAAGATAAAGTTTTTCACTTTTTTTTCCAGGTTACATTACTTTTAAATTGTCAAGACTTTTTCTCATATGAATTGCTGCAGGAATATTTTATGATTAAAAAACGAAATTGTTAAAAGACTCGTAGAATACCTACTGTTTTACTTTCCACATGCAGAGAAAAGAATAACAATTTTAAACAAAAAATACATAAAGTATTGTCCATGTATGTAATATGCGAAGTTAATTTTAAGTTCCGCAATAAAAAATTTAGGCGTCATTTGTTAGTGACAATTATTTATTCGTGGCAATTTAAAACGTGTACCTATGTAAAAAATTTATAATATAATATTTCTTAAAAATGCATGTCTATATTTATGTATAATAGATAACTAAGTCATAATATAAATATCATTTTCATAGATAAAAGCGCGTTCAACAAGATCGAGCTACTTTTCCTATTTGTTTTTATAATTTACTTTATGTTTTACCTGTGTTTAAAACACGTGATAAAATTTACTTTTCTTCACCGGGTTCTGTTAAACTGCACTACTATTTTGTGTAATAGCATTAACAATTAGAAACTAATATATTCGGACTAGTAATGATTTATTAGGATGTTTTGTAGAATAAAAACAAACTTGAACAAAATCAATAATTTTGACTTGACAAAGTTGAAACGTAAAAAAAGTTGTTTCATAAAAATACACATAAATATTCCAAATAATAATAATAATAATAATAATAATAATAATAATAATAATAATAATAATAATAATAATAATAATAATAATATTAATAATAATAATAACTATAATAATAATAGGATTTAAACAAAATAGTTTTCTACAATAAAATAGGTTAGGTTAATTATTAGTTTTTGCATAAACATTTTTTATTTGTATTTTTTATTGTATAAAATAAATTAACCGTTTTGTACAGAAAAAAATGTATTTATCATCTTTTTTTGTGGTTTTCAACTTATTTGTATGAATTAATACGATTTGTATGATTTTTTAAATCACCTTTTTATTGCATACAACTATATTTTTTGTACGCATTAAATCCCAGCTATATTTTAATGCACTAATTATGCTAATAAAAGTGGAAATTTTCACATGCAGTGAGTATGAAAAACGTATCTTTACACAGACAATGCCTCAAGCAATACGTTTGATTCTATTCGGCTAAGTTAAGGTGAAATGATACCCCAGCGCGCAAAATTCAAACTTATCAAAATGGTTTTTCATTTTTTATGTAAAATTTTGTAATGTAATATGATTTATTTGTATACACGAATAAAAAGGGTAAAATTTGCCATGAAAGCAAAATAGTTTCGATAATATTTCTATGTATATATTCGCCCAAAATAATATTTTAAATATTATTTTTAATATATCTCCAGTTCAAAACCTACGATTTTGATTAAAGTTGCACTAAATATTTATAACAGGGTAAGGAATAAAATATGTGAAAATTAAGAAAAATGATTTTCGAAGACAATTTTAAAAATCCAAAAAACCTACTTTTTTCATACATTTTAATGTTTTTCTTCTATACTAAACCTACAATTTTGTTCATACTTAAATATGTTTTGAAGAATATTATTATACATAACATATAAAAAAAAATCAAAAATTAAATTTCGGGAACATACTTAAAAAAAATAAAAAGTTTAATTTTATTTATTTTCTCAAGTCTGTGAAATTCTATTCCTAAAATTTGTTTAGTATTGCGTACTGTACACATTTCTGTATTTCTTAGGCAAGTATTTTAAATATTTATTGTTTAATATAGAAGATATTGATAATTAAAACACATTCGGTAAGTATTTTCGTCAAATATTAGGAAGTGGCGCTATGAGTAGACCTAACTTAAAAATTAAAAGTAGGATTTTTTTTTTAAATTACGTTCTATAAGTACGCACGAGTCATTGGTATTGTTAGTTACTATAAATACAAAAAAATGATAAATAGTTCCCAATAATTATTTTCATTAAAATGTAAAATTATATTAATTATTGAATTCAAATTGTAGGTATAGGCTTGTATATGCTTACTATCTAATCATGGAAAAATTACAAATTTATATTGATAAAGTTGTTTTGTAAATATATCAATAATGACGGCTTGTGGGTCGGATAACAGGGTAGGCGGCACAACAAGCAATAACAAAAAATTGAGGGGAAAAATGCGCACAGCAAGTATATACGGAGTGTCTACTTTTTTCCCGAATATCGGATATTCAATGTTAAAATTTTAATTTGGCGATATCGCTTTATCTATCAATTTTATAAAAAAATGTGTAATGAAGAAAAATGTTCAGAATGAAAATGTACATCGATGAGTATCAAATTTGTTGTTAAATTGTTTATTATGTACGAGCTACAAGCAAAAGAAAATGCACGAATTAAGGCAATTATCAGTGCTTTGAAAAATAAGACAATAATATATATTTGATGTTTCTGACATTTATTTCATTTGATATTATTATTAGAATTTGTGATGAATTTTTTACTTCTAGATTAAATCTTCCTATTATTCTAATAATAATACAATTTTAAAAATGTCAGATATATCAGAAATAACAAACATTTGTATATTATGTTATTAGGAGAAGAAAGCGGTCTTTATATGTTGAATTGTTATTGCGGCCGAGGCGCTAGCGAAGGCAAGCTAAGTAAAATACAAAAAGGGCGTTCTACTCCGAATGACATATACTAATTTTTCTTCAAGTATTTCAAATAAGTTTTGACATTTTTCTGGAATTTTTTTAATTGTAGAATTTGCAATTTCAGCCAAAGCTGGCTGTGTACACTACAAACCAAAAACGATACAACTGTCAAATAACAATTTTCAATATGATCTGTGTTGCTGTGCTGTAGCGACTGCCGCCGCCAGCGGTGAATAAAGAATAAACACGCTAACATTTTTTTTACTAGTACAATAATAACAACATTTTTGTACTAGTAAGACCATGAATAGGTATCTTCTATAGTGTGTACAGTAGCATATGAATATTGTAATACGCTTAAAGGAAAAAAAAATATTATTGTCTTATTTGTCATGGTACTCTAATAATTGCCTTAATTCGCATATTTTCTTTTGCTTCTAACTTGTACATATGAAATAATTTAACAACAAACTGGATACTCATCCATGCACAAATTTTGACATTAAATTTCCTGTTCAAGAAAAAAAGTAGACACCCGTTATGTTTAATTTAATATTGGATATTAGGTAATTATTTCTCTAATGATAATAGCAATAATAATGAAAGTGCTAATCATCTGTCTCATACTCAGCATTGAATTTCTGAGGCAAAGCTACGGACGAGTACGACGTAAAGCTAAGGCACAGTATAAATAAGCCAATACAGTAGCGACAGTCAGCCAAAATTCCGTCCTGAAAATCGTTGTGCGCATGATCCCTAAAATCAAATGTGGAACACCGCGAAACAGTTAAATTTAAAATATTGCTAGGTGTGCATATTGTTGTTGCTTGTTTATCGATGTGACAGGTTATCGTTTGTTAAATTGAGAGTATTGTTTTTAAGTAGTTGTTGTTTTAGTAAAAATAGATCGTAAAAAATATAAATGTAATGCTAAGTTAACAGATTTTCAGTCAAAAGTTGATAATTCAGAAATTATTGAGTGTAATAATACTTCTGATATCGTTCTTAAATTATGATTATAGACGGATACCTTATAAAAAAAAAATGTCTAGAAGTTCATTCATGTGACGTATGCATATCATTTGCAAATGATCATCAGCAACTAGATAATACATCAATTTATTCATACTTTAGGGCACATGAGAATAAAACCCAAAAACCCAAGACACATTTGATGGTCTGCACATGCCAAAATTTTATAATTTATATTTCATAGTTAGAATATTGGTTTTTTGAAAACTTTTATGCAATATCATGGACCAAATATGTTGTAGCAAATTTAAATGAAAATTTTAAACAGTTTTCTTTTGCACATCCATGCTGTAAATTTCCATATGATTATATTATAAAATTATACAGTCGTATGAGATTGTTTTATTCTTTGAAATTTATCAACAGAAATTTAAAAAATACAAAAGGCCCTAAAAAACAATAATTTCAAGTCATAATTAATTTTAATTTTACAAACACATTCTGTAATAAAACAATATATAAATAAAACATTTGTGTTTTTCTTACCATGGCCGCATATAGAAAAATAAAACTATTTTATATTAAATAAAAATTCACTTTTGCGTAACTACAACTGAAAGCGATTTGAATTCCCGCCTCCTAAACTTCCCCCTTCGCACTTCCCAGTTTCGATGCTGACATCAAAGACGCCGACAGTGAGTGTCGCTACTGTATTGGCTTACTTATACTGTGGCTAAGGCTAGGGCAGGCGGCAGGCAGCTAGGGACGAACGATAGGCTACCTGCTCCCAGTCCTATAAGCAGGGCACGTGTTTGGATCTATGGGCAGGGGTCAAGGGGTGCGACTGTACAGCTGTGATGCACAGGCGAAAGTACATTTTCTTTTGTAGCTTGTATAAATAAATAAAATAAAAAATTTATATGCTACTTTTCTCAAATTGATTTTAACATACATAATATTATGATACTAGACAAAAAATAAATACCCGTATTTTTTCAATCGATTAATTGTTTGTAGTTTATGAGAAAACAATTATTATTAAAAATGAGGGGAAGGGATATGTAGATTGAGAGGAAAATTGATAGTTATAGCCACCTGTCGCCCTGCCACATGCCACAACATACGACGCTGGTCTATAACTACCTTCTTCCCTCGCTTCTTCCATCCCAGTCTATCTGTCTTCTTCCACGATCCTACCATGATAGCGTCACATATCCCATCTCCAAAATATTATATTGACTAATTCCAATACTATTATAAATCAATGTTTAGTTAGTTTTTTTATTATAATAATAAGAGTAATGAGACGCTAGTGTTTAATTTATATATTTTATGACATACTGAAATTTGATTATAGTCACATACCCCCAAAATGAATTTTTCCAAAAGTCGGAAAATAATTTCTTATTATTTATTTAATTCTTGAAGTGTACATTTTTAGTGCCACTCCTCAACATGAAATTTTTAATAGAAATAATTAGAAATTTATTTCCTATTCACGTGATTAGATAAATCATTATTTTGAATAAAAATTTTGTGTCGGTCAGAGGCACTAAAAATGAACACTTGAAGAATAAAATAAATAATAAGAAATAATTCTCTGTATTCTGGAAAAATTGTTTGTGATTTAGAATCAGTACATTGAAATGTATACTATCCATTTTTTTACCGTTTTTTATCACTTTCATGTTTTAATATTTAAGTTAATTTTTCATTTTAGTACACGGAGTTATGTAAGCAAAGTGGAATACGTTACCACTAATAAACACGGTTGCAATGTATCGTAATCTGCAATTATTTCTTTTCTAATGTAGGGTAGGTATTTGTTGCAATTGTAAAAGCACTTCAAGATGGACCAATAACAATTATTTATTTGAATAAAATATTATTTAAAACTCACAGCAGTTTGAGTGAAAATAACAAGAATTGTCATTCTTGAAGGTTTGAAGTCAAAAGCGAAATATGGATAGACACTTTTTATTAATGGCGCTGTTTTGAAGCACTTCTCCGTAAACCAAACGCATGTCGGTGTATTCTTAATTAGTAAAAGTAACAGGCATTTTTGAACAACTTCATTTTTAAATTTTAATTTAATAAGTATAGTTTTTAACTTAATAGTATAGCTTGTTCGTAATTGTCGACTTTACAGTCCCGTAACTTTTACAACTTGACAGATTTTGCCAAATTTATTTCAAATTATAACTTTATTCAATTCTCTTTATCATACTATGAACTTACAGAACAGCCTGTATATTGTCACGGAGAATATCTGGATTTTTATCTTTTGGTGTTTTGACAAATTAATATGATGTCTGATTTTTAAATACAGTGAGTATTGCGTCATCCGTCAATTTTAAACATTTTCTTTTTAAAACCAAACCTGTATCATGTGACGTAATGGATTCATGTTCACGAAAAATAAATTTTTCGTTAAAATGCGAAATGCAAACTGCCGAGGATATTGTAATTTTAAAATTTGATTATTATTTTATAAATAATATTTTATGTTCTTGTTTATAACTTAATCAAATAAATACTTCTTTATTTTGTAAACCAACTTTTTTTTAATTTTAAGGTAAGGGACTCTAGTACCCCCTAATTTTAAAGTCTAACTTCGCCTACGCGTAGTGATGCCGCGAGATCTCGCATTTTCGAGATCTCGTCTCGAATTTCTCGGATTTTGGAGACGAGATTAACCTTATTCTCGTCTCGACAATTCGAGACGAGAGTAATGCCTTCGAGATTTGCTTGAGACGAGAGTGGAAAGTCGAGATCTCGAATGTATTTCTTTTAATTACGCAATTAAAATATAAGTACCTATAAAAGAACAAAATATTCATCGGTATATATAAATATTTGAATTGTCTCTTTATTTACATTCATATTTACTTATACATTTTAAAATTATTTTGGGTTTTAGCAAAAAAAAACAAAAGAGATACCTATGGTGTACTCTTCACACCAGCTTCGAGTGCCTGCACTGTACGAATATATAATTATAGTTACCAATATCTGCGTATAAAACAGATTGACACGCCCAGCAACGGTTAATAATACCTAACCATTTAAATACCACACACTAAAATAATCAGTTTTAATTAATGGTGCCTTTTCGTTTCTTTGCTAATTATAAATTCGAGATATTCGAGACCCTCGAGTCGAGATCGAGAGAAGGCAAGAAAAATTATGACGAGACGAGATACAGAGTAACCTCGTCTCGAAATTTCGAGACGAGACGAGAGTGGATTGATTCTCGCCGTTTCTCGTTTCGCGGCATCACTACCTATGCGTCACAGTTTATATGATGTCAATTCTAGTTTGGAGAAAATACTTCCACCATAACTGAGTATGCAAAGAAATAAAATAAAAGGAAAACGGTTATCAAAATATTTATTTCTGTATAGTTGCGATTCAGATGTGTTTTAAATTCAGTGGTTAGTGATTACATTTGATTTTTAATAAAATAAGTTTATAGATTTGTGTATATTATAAGTACCGACATTGTTGTTTTTTTATTAACTGTAAAATATGAAAGCATAATAATAATAATAATAATAATAACTTTATTTTTTATTTGGTCTAAAGATTCCTCTTTTATAAAATATGAAAGCATATTTTCTTTATTTTATTTTGAAAAGTGACAAATCGGAAATCAGTTCATATTGTTTGTAAATATCGATGTTTTAAAATACCGTATTTTTGATCCGATATTTATACGCCCGCACGGTACAAATATGTCATCATCATAACCGATATCTGCGTACAGAGCAGATTGGCAGACCCAGCAATAGGTAATATGCTGTGATGATATATTTATTTATATTTATACAACATCCATTTTTGTTCAAGTGCAACTTGAATTTTATCCCACAGCGCAAAGTTTCCTGAACGGCCTGCCGCTGTGACAGACAGAGAAGGAATAACATACATTCTTGTTATCTCCAACTCCAATGATCTCGATGTGAGCAACGGCTAGGAACGGGTAGGCGAGCGGTATTAGGTGCAGATGTGTTGTGTGATTGTATGCTTTTCGATTCTAATTACGGACTTTTGGTTTTTTTAAAATATATTTTCTCTTGAAGCTTATAACTATTTATGCTATGTTTCTAAAATTAATATTTATTAATATTATCAAGTAAAAGGACAAAACATATTTTTCATCTTGGTATTACAAGTCACAAGGTAGGCGTCGCCTATTATATAGAGATCATTTTAAAGATTTGGGTATTTTGACTCTACCATCTATATATATATATATATATATATATATATATATATATATATATATATATATATATATATATATATATATATATATATTTTAAACTCACTTCTTGAAATATATATATTCAAATTAAATTTCATTTGAAATGGAGATTTGTGACACTAGATCTGCAAACTCATTATTATATATAATAAACTATACCCGAAAAAGTAAGACAATATGAATCAAAAACCATTGAAAAATATTAAAAACTTTCTTATAAAACATGCTTTTTACAATTTCGAAGAATAGTGAATTACGCTGAACTGAAACAAGACATTCACTGCAAACCAAATATAATAAGTAAACGATAATACATTTAACATCATATGAAAATTATTTATATTATGATGTACACGGTACACCTATTATTATTTTTTTTAATAATTGTGAAAATGTAACATTTACTCTACAGTCTATAAATATATGCTCATAATAAAAGTTTCGTACGGTAAATACAAAATATTATGTAATTAGGGAATAATGTTTTATAGGTATTTCTTATTTATTATTCATTCTATCATTACTCTTTCCAAGAAAAGTTATTATTCCAATATGATACTAATATTTCATCTCGTATAAATTAAATATCTTTACATTCGTAAATAAATTTAAAATTATTGCCACACCACATATTTTTACTTTTGGGTTTGTGATTTGGAACAAAGTATGACTATTATCGGATAGATGGAGCCCAGTAAATGAACAAGAATTTCTACTTTATCGACTCAGCCATAGTTATTCATCTCAGTGCCTACTAGCGCTCGCCTCGGCGTAGAAACAAATTAATCGGGGGTATCATGCTCGACATAGGCGCCGAATGCATGGGTGCTCTGGGTGCGCAAGCACACATACCAAATTTGTAATGGGTACGACGAAAATTACTATTTAAACGCATTTTCCGAGTTACCGAGTTAAAGATGAAAAAAACTCAAATACCAATTATTATTTTTAAACCTTACAATGACCATGTGCATTATTTGTTACGAATTTTTCGATGAAAGTTGGAATAGAAATTGTTTGTCTGCGGCGCTTGGTCATTTGGCCTTAGGCGGTTTTCTTTTAACCCCCACCCCACAGCATTATTGCATAATTATTTTTATATAATTATCTATGCCCTTGGCTAGAGCACTCATACATATTTTCAAAAACCAGCACGTATGGTGCTCGGGTTTGAATCTGGCTAACGTCAAATTTGAAATTTAAATTATTTCCAATTTTAAAACAAAACAAAAGTGACCCCTCTAGTGTTCTCCCGTGAGGTGATGTTTGATACTAGGGACAGGTTTTTTGTCATTACCGAAATCTATGAATAAAAGCAGATTGGCACACTCAGCAATGGTTTTATTATTATTATTATTATTATATTATTATTATTATTATTATTATTATTATTATTATTATTATTATTATTATTATTATTATTATTATTATTATTATTATTATTTTCATTACTGTGGTTTCTTTAAGTACCTAATACTAATGTAAACGAATATAAAAATAAATATATACATATATCAGCACGGCTTATTATCCACTGCTGAGTATGCCAATCTGCTTTGTTCACAGATACCGGTATTGATGATATATTTGCACTGTGCGGGCGCTTACCAGGCGTCACCTCACGGGAATTCATTGCTGTCGTGGAGAGTGCACCAAAGGGGTCAATTTTGTGCCATATAAAATTCCAAAAAATATTTAGCATCGGTCGGGATCGTACCCGGTTCCCCAGATTCGCGACCTGACACTCAGGCACGCGGCCACGAGACCCCATTAATGTAAACATACCCAACAAATAATCGTATGGAACTAAAAATAACCTACCTATACATATTTTTAATAAAAATTTAATAGCTTGTATAGGATGAGTTGGTTTACAACAATTCAGGTTACGTTTCCTTGGTTGTTTCATTATTGAAACAGAAGATTATAAAGTTAAGTGGATAATCTTGTGTGTACTCTTGAAGCACTCTGGAAAATCAAGAGTAATCCCAGACTAACCTAGCACCACCATAACCCACTTCTCGGGGCTGTTTCTCGTTAGTGCACAGCTGCAACAGCACTGCATTGCACTTATTACATTCAGATTCGATTACATGCTACTGTTATCAAGGCTAAAATTAAACCTTACAGCGAAAAGCATAGCAGAGTAGCTAAAGGTTAGTCGGCAAACTTATTTTTAGACATTCACTCTTAATTTTTATTCGTCAATTTAATTTAAAATATGTATTGCCATCTAAATTTTTGCTGTATCTACTTTCTTTAAGTTCATTCGCTTCTTTTAAGCTGTGCTTGTAACTACTTATTCCTTTAATAGAACTTCAATAGCTTGATTTAGGAAAATCTTTAAAGATATACTTAAAGAATGAACAATGATCCTTTTAATATTTAAATAATATACACATTTAGGTGTAAAGAAACGGTTTAAAAAATTTAGAAATATAATGAGTGAAAATGCTTAATCATATAAGTAGTACCTACTCCGGCCGTATATGTTTTACAGAACTGCTTTTACTCGTAGTGTTATTATTCATATTATAAACATAGGTTAACAATTTTGAATTGAAGGTTAGTTATTGTGAATTTTCTGTAATTTCAACTTTTTATTGTTTGATAAAGTACAACACTGTTTACCACAATCGTATTTGCTGAATGTGTAAACATCGTAGAAAAGCATTAAATCTAATAATGTTTGCAATAATATGTGTTTGCAGTTTAATCTTTCATGTTTGATTGAATTGGACAGTCGTGGGATGTGTGTAAATAAGCAGGGCAAATATACCTATATAACAGTAAGCTAACAGTCTAAAAATCTGACTATACCGTACACTACGAATTCAGCACAAATATTTGAGTAAATAATTTGAGGTTTGTAACATTACAATTTATATCTAGGATTTATTTTTATGGGGTCTCGTGGCCGAGTGCCTGAGTGTCTGGTCGCGAATCTGGTAAACCGGGTTCGATCCCGACCGACGCCGTGAGGTGACGCCTGGTAAACGCCCGCACGGTACAAATATGTCATCATCATTACCGGTATCTGCGTACAAAGCAGATTGGCACACCCAGCAATGGGTAATATGCCGTGATGATATATTTATTTATTTATTTTATTTATTTATTTTTACAAAACAATTTTTTTATTAAATTATTTATCGTCAGATTACACACGTATTACATTGTCAATTTGTAATACTA
Source organism: Harpalus rubripes (assembly GCA_963082715.1). Lineage (NCBI taxonomy): Eukaryota > Metazoa > Arthropoda > Insecta > Coleoptera > Carabidae > Harpalus > Harpalus rubripes. The sequence continues at coordinate 48,052,224 of OY720452.1, forward strand.
AATGAATTTTGTATGAAGAAAATATATCGTATCATATAACATTATTTTATTATTACGACAGTTTAATTTGTTCATTTAACCCATATAATACACAATTTCTGAAAAAAAAAACTATATATATATATATATTGTGACACAAGAGAACAACGGCTACTTACCGTATCACACAAAAGTTGATGCGTCGGAGCTCACGGGTTGTAGCGGTGGCAAAGGTCGGGGTTCGATTAATAAATTTGTGGTTGATAGTAGCCCAACTTACAAAAGTGACTCAGGCCAATGCCTGTGCAAAAGTTTGAAATACCACAAAGTTATTTTTCGGGCGCCAACACCTTGAAAAAGGGTAAGCCTCGAGAGGTGTACTCGAGAAAGGAACACAAAACAAATAAAATGAAATGTTTAATTTTGAAAAGTTACACAACAAAAAAATTTTGTAACAAGAGAAAAATAAATTCAAAGTTTATCGTAGAAAAAGAGAAAAAATACTAACACTCCGTCGGCGGTACAGGACGTCTCTAGCTATTGCTGGGGGAACACTATGTTGGAGGACTGATCCCTTGACCCAAGCCTGTTCTGGGTGACTGTATCACGAAGAATAAACTCCGGGTACGAGCAGCAGCGGACTGGTGGTAGACCTCGAGCGCTGGTTCGTTGAAAGGTTGTTACACCCTGCAGTGGTGCTCGTCTGCTCTACCGGTATAGGTAAGTACTGCGAGGTACAGTAGCAGGCCCTGGTGGATCGCTGGTGTCCGACTCCTTGGATCACCTCCCTCGGGTAGCAGGTCTAGGCCAAGAGACAGTCGCAACCAACACAGCCGCTACTTTCCCTACAAAAAATAATCTCCGCAGTACTACGTCCTTAGGGAGTAACACCAGAAACCAGAAGGGTTTGGATACTTTACAAAGCATCATACAAAAATAAATCCGACTCCTGTACGCCGTCCGGAAATTACAAAGAGAGAATATTACAAAAATTTTAAATATGACCTTGAATTTAACAAAAAAAAATCTTTAAATTGCTGAAAGAAAGTTAGATGACTGAATGAAAAGTACAACACAAGGACAAAACGTCACGATGCTAGGAAAGGGCTCAGGGTGACTGCAGTCCAAAAGAAAATTTAATAATAGCGCAACTACAAAAAAAAAATACCCAAAAAATTTAAATTGGTAATACCAAAAAATTTAACAAACCGGCGCTAAACTAAATTTAAAATCCTGGAGGACTAATCTCCCACGCGGCGGGTAGCAAATCAACAAAATAACTAACACACAAAATTTGGATTTGCCAACTACAAAAAAAAAAAAAATGGCGCGGAGAAAAAATCCGGTTTCCTAATCGAAAACAAGTTCCAACCGTGATCCAGCAGGATTAAACAAAAAATGGCCGCAATACCCACCACTCACTCACGCACACATACGCAGGGTAAGGGTAGGATAGTGAAGGGAGGAAAGTTAAGCAGAACTACTATAAAAAAAATTAACTAAATGAAGGGGTTCGATGACCCGGGGGGAAACTGGAGCTATAAGGTTGATAGCTCGGGCTACGTTAAGCAGAATTACTAGATAAAAAGTACACAAAAAATGAAGGGGTGCGATGACCCGGGGGAAAACTGGAGCTATAAGGTTGATAGCTCGGGCTACGTTAAGCTGAAATACTTGATAATATAGTACACAAAAATCATAAAAATTTTGCCAAAAAAAGAATCACTAAATCCAAAAGAAAAATCTATAAGAATTTTGAAGATTCAGTGGCATGGTGGTGAGAGATATGAGTTCGTAAACTCAGCTTAATTCACAACTACAAAACTTTAATAATTGTAATAAATTTAAAAATAAAATATTCAATACTCTGGGTAAAAGAAACCCAACTGTTAATGGTAGTTACTCGATACAAATGCACTGCCCTCGGCTGCATAAGGCAACACGTGGGTAGTACAAACAATGAAACTTTACCAAATCTAAATCATCCAAATAACCAAAAAAATTGAATAAAGTTCGAGTAACTCACCACTAGCAGCCGTAGCAGGTCCTCAACCCAAACGTGAAACAATGATAAATTTGGAAACTAAAAGAGAAATCACGTCTCGCACCACGATGCACTGAAACTGTAGGCCTCTGCCTGCCAAAAATAAAAGTCGAAAAGTACAAGCTCGAAGAGGAGAAGAGAGTAGTGAAATGCCGGTGCATTCCTCTTATATGCAAATAATTACAGCGCCTCTACTGTCAAATATGCCAAAACTAAATACGGCGGAAATAACTTTTCAAACTTTTGGCGTAAGTTCGCGCAACAGTGATAAGTCACTATTCGATTTTAAAAGACTAATAAGCAGTAATAAGAACTGAATTAAAATTGAAATGGGGCAAACTTTTTGAACAAAAAAATAAAATATTTAGTGTTTCACTGACATTGCCGCGTGAAGCTAGCAGAGTTAAAACAATAATTGTTAGGAGGTGTACCATCTCAATAAAATTGTGGCTCAAAGATTTTTATTTATTCAATAAGAAAAATTTTTGTAATGAAAACGAACCAGTGACGTTGCAAAAAGTCACACAGCCTCTCTCCCTACAAAAAAAATTTTTTACCCAAAAAAAATTTTATTTTCAAACTAAATTTTCTAGTCCGCTACAGTTTCATCATTTTCCTCCGCGGGGGCAGGCTTAAGATCAGAGATATGCCACACGCCTAAATCATTACCTGACATGTCTTGGAGACGATAAGAAGTTTTAGAGACCTTTTTAGTAACTAAACATTCTATATAACGAGGAGCTAATTTAGAAGAAAATCCAAGAGCGCCGTCGGAGAGGACATAATGTTTTTTCCAAACAGTTTTGCCTTCAAAAAATTCTAAAGGACGTCTTCGAAAATTATAATACCGGGCGTTACGTTCATAAGCCGCATGAATTCGCGTTTGCACTACTTGGAATAATTCGGTAAGTGATGACAAATGGTGGGCGTAAGTAGCTTGAGCATCGGAACAAACATTGTCAGGAAGGGGGTGGTAAAATTTACCCGATAAAGGGACATGTCGTCCGAAGTTTAAAAACGCAGGACTGAAGCCTGTGACTTCATGGACAGCAGTGCGAATGGCTTGTGCAATGGCAGGAAGATTTTCATCCCATTTTCGGTGATTTTCTTTAAGATAAGAAAGAATGGCCGTTTTAACCGTGCGGTTAGTACGCTCAACAAAATTTACTTGAGGGTGAAATTTAGCATTATACCAAAGTTTGGGTATGGAATATTTTTTCACTAACTGAGTGAACTTGTCACTAGTAAATTGGGCTCCGTTGTCACATAAAATTATTTGGGGAACTCCAAATAAAAGAAAAACATTTTCTTCCAAAAGCTTACATATTTGTGGGGCAGTGGCTTGACGAATAGGGAATAAAAGAGGAAATTTAGTAAACCAATCAGTGATGGCAAAAATATATTGGTGTCCCTTTGAGGAGGAAGTTAAAGGGCCCATCAGATCTAACGAAATACATTGCCAAGGAAACTTAATTAGTTTTTCTTGGCCCATAAGACCTGGGGGCGGTAATTGGGGGACCTTTTGAGCTAGGCAAACTTTGCAGTGTTGAACATAGTGTAAGATAGAGGCGCGCATACGTGGCCAATAATAGAGTTCATTAACTCGACGATACGTTTTAAAAATACCGAGGTGAGCGGCAGTGGGGTCATCATGGCACTCCTTCAGGACAGTTTTCTTGTGATGTCGAGGAACGACCAGCTTCCAGGGCGATAAGTTGCTAGGAGGGTCATGGGGTGAAGTGACTAACTTGTAAATTAAATGATTTTCAACTCGCCAATCGGGAAACTGTGCTGGGTGGGTAAGTATACTAGTACGCAGATTATTGTACCAACGGTCCTTTGAGTCATTCCACTCGTCAGTGTTAAGGGCTGCTACTTCTAGGGGAGCACGAGAGAGAGCATCGGGCACTGAATTGAGTTTACCAGGACGATGTTCGATTACGAAGTTGAATTTCTGTAGTTTTACAGCCCAACGAGCTAATTTACCAGTGGGGTCAGACATTCTCATTAGCCACAGAAGGGAATAGTGATCGGTTATCACTGTGAAAGGTAGACCTTCGAGGTAAAGACGAAATTTTTCTATGGAAAAAACAACAGCTAAGCACTCACGTTCGGTAACTGAATAATTTCGCTCGGCTTTATTTAAAGTACGACTTATAAAAGCGATGGGGTGTTCCTCGTTATCGGAGCCAACTTGAGTAAGCACGGCACCCACACCATAGTTGGAGGCATCAGTATAAATTCGAAACGGCTTCAGCGGCTGACTATAGTCAGGGCTGGCCAAAACAGGGGCAGAAGAAAGGGCTGACTTCAGCTGGTGAAAAGATTTTTCAGCTGCGGAGTTCCAGTCAATAGGAGCCTTTTTTCGTTTTCCCTTCGTCAAGTCATTAATAGGGGCTGCTAGAGTGGCAAAATTAGAGACGAAACGCCTATACCATCCCAAAACACCCATAAAACTTTAACTTCCGTGACTGTCGTGGGGCGCGGAAAATCAACAATAGCACTAATCTTATCAGGATCAGTGCGAAGTCCTTGGCGGTCTACCATGAAACCTAGGTATTTTAAAGAAGGACGGCAAAATTCACATTTGTCGGCATTCACCGTGAGACCAGCATTTTTCAAGCGGTTGAGAACCTCATATAAATTGCGTAAATGTTCATCAAAGGAAGAAGAAACAATAACACAGTCATCAAGATAAACAAATACATTGGGCTCTAACTCGGGCCCTAAAATTTGGTCCATTAACCGCTGAAGGGTTTGGGGGGCATTACATAAACCAAATGGCATACGAGTGAATTCAAACAGTCCACGTCCGGGGACAGCAAAAGCGGTTTTTTCACGGGAGGTCTTTTCTAAGGGTACCTGCCAAAAAGCACTCTTAAGGTCGATAGAGGATAAATACTTAGCGTCCCTTAATTTATTCAAAATAGAGTCCACTCTCGGTAGAGGATAAGCATATTTTTTTGTGACTGAATTAAGGCGTCGACCGTCAAAGCAAAGTCGAAGTGAACCGGAAGACTTTTTGACCAAAAGAACGGGCGAACACCATGGGCTGGACGATTTTTGAACTATGCCCTTTTTAATCATTTCATCAAGTTCTTTGTTAAGGTGCTCCTGCATGGGCGGGGAAAGGGGGTATTGCCGTTGTTTAATGGGTAGGGCATCACCAGTGTCGATGATGTGTTCGACCATATGGGTTCTCCCAAGACCAACGGATCCTAATTTTTCGAATTCGGTCATAATAGTTTTAAGGGCTGTACGCTGAGAAAAGTTTAAATCATCATTGCCTGAGATACCCGACATAGAGGCTATTTCACCATGTACAGATCAAGAGTTTAAAGCAAAATTTAGAGAAAGGCTAAACTCTTTGCAAAAATCAACCCCTAAAATAAGGGTATGGCGCACAGAAGGCACAACCACACAGGAAAATATCTTAGTACGACCATGTAACGTGATGGGAAGGGAAACATTACCCAAAACAGGCTGAGCGACACCATCAGCAGTGGTCACCTTACTAAGGGAACCGGAAGAAATAACGCACTTTCGAGACTTTAAAAGTGGCAACCCACAACGACCAATAACGGTGATACAAGCTCCAGAGTCAACTAAAGCACTAACCGGTGCATTACCGATTTTTACAGTGATAAAAGGACGGCTGTCACAACCCTGTTGATCGAAAACAGGGGCGATTTCTGGTGTCCGTAGAAAGCGAGCTACTTTGTTGAGCCATTCTGTCCATTCTGCGGAGCCGGTTTTGGAATATTTAGGCGTTTTTCGGTGGCCGGCTTGCCCGAAACGCCTCGACCGTTTTTTGAACAGTTTGAGCATTTTGTGATGACGACATTTCGGCGTCCACAACCGTAGCAAAAGATGGTTTTGTCTTCTTCACAGGCAGGATATAAATGGCCTGGTTGTCGACAATTCCAGCACACGGGACCACGAGTTTTAGGGTTCTCTGAAGAGGATGAGGTAGTGAGAGAGCTGACCTGGTTGCTGGGAGGTTTATGTGGTTTAAGATAAGCCAGATCCGGCTCTAACAACGAAGATGTTTTAGGAGGCGGGTTACGAAAAGAAGCTATGGTGGCCTCAGTGTCTTCATGGCGTTTACACCAAGTAATGAGATCCTTTAAAGAAATTATAGACTGCAACGAACAGAATCGCTGATACTTGGGTTGAAGATTTCTCATAATGGTGGCTACACGCGTCTTTTCGTCCGGAGAGTTGGACAACCGAGAAAATAAGTTTTCCATTTTTGCTATGAAAATTTCGGTAGTCTCGCCAGGACCTTGAGTTCGGGACCTTATTTCCTCTTGGAGAGCTAAGTCATAACTAGCCGGAAGAAATGCAGACCGAAGTCGGGCTGTGAGACCAGACCACGTAGAGACCGACTCGCGTACCATACGGAACCACATGAGAGCATTACCAGTAAACAGATCAGTGGCTTGTCGGAAAAGCTGATCATCGCTAACTCCGCGAGCATGAGCGCATTCTTGTAAACGTTCAAGAAATTCGTTGACACCGGTTGTACCATCGAATTTAATATTCCAGCGTACTATTTGGGGGATACGCTCTGCAACATTGGCACTGGGCAAAAGGGTACTATGCGCGACTTGGTGGCGTATAGGGGAATATTGAATGGGCGGTAATAATTGTCGCGAGGGTTCGTTACTAAACCGAAATGAGTTCAACCGACTAAAGAAATCCCGATTATCGTTATTTTCAGTTGGAGGTACTACAGGGGCAGTTACTACAGGTTCATCATTGCCAAAATCTATTAAATTTATGGGGCAAGTATTTTCTGCTGTTAAGGTAGTGCATGCTAGGCGTGTAAGGTTAGTTTTCACGACTGCAAGCAATCTAATGACTTCAGGCTGAAATTGAACAGGTAGGCGCAATATTCGCCTATGAATGTGAACAAGCCTGGAGCTACACTCATCACTAACTTGCTTAGAGCCTTGAGTGGAAAAGAAACAGGAATATTCACACATACCCAGCATTTCCTGTAATTTAGTCCGGCAGGTTAGCTGTTCTGTCAGCGGCTCAGGAAAGAAAGCAGGATTGATGAAGCATTCATTCTCTCTCTCCACTTGTAACAGTCCCGATAATATAATCCTTTTCTCCTGTACTGTACCGGGTGAATCCGCATTCCTTATTCGGAGTTCATAGTCGAGTTCGTCCTCGCGCAAATGGTTTAAATCCATGGCCATCGTATACCGAGAAAATATAATTAATTAGCAAAAAATATAAGGGAAACAATAGGAAACAATAAGGGAAACACAAAATAGAAAACCTTTGCTTCCGCAAAATTTTGAAAAAAAAAGTGAAATAAATTTTCAACAATCAAAAACAAAATTTTAGAAAAGTCCCACGTTCGGGCGTCAATTTTCGTGTGACACAAGAGAACAATGGCTACTTACCGTATCACACTAAAGTTGATGCGTCGGAGCTCACGGGTTGTAGCGGTGGCAAAGGTCGGGGTTCGATTAATAAATTTGTGGTTGATAGTAGCCCAACTTACAAAAGTGACTCAGGCCAATGCCTGTGCAAAAGTTTGAAATACCACAAAGTTATTTTTCGGGCGCCAACATCTTGAAAAAGGGTAAGCCTCGAGAGGTGTACTCGAGAAAGGAACACAAAACAAATAAAATGAAATGTTTAATTTTGAAAAGTTACACAACAAAAAAATTTTGTAACAAGAGAAAAATAAATTCAAAGTTTATCGTAGAAAAAGAGAAAAAAAACTAATACTCCGTCGGCGGTACAGGACGTCTCTAGCTACTGCTGGGGGAACACTATGTTGGAGGACTGATCCCTTGACCCAAGCCTGTTCTGGGTGACTGTATCACGAAGAATAAACTCCGGGTACGAGCAGCAGCGGACTGGTGGTAGACCTCGAGCGCTGGTTCGTTGAAAGGTTGTTACACCCTGCAGTGGTGTTCGTCTGCTCTACCGGTATAGGTAAGTACTGCGAGGTACAGTAGCAGGCCCTGGTGGATCGCTGGCGGAGCTGGTGTCCGACTCCTTGGATCACCTCCCTCGGGGTAGCAGGTCTAGGCCAAGAGACAGTCGCAACCAACACAGCCGCTACTTTCCCTACAAAAAATAATCTCCGCAGTACTACGTCCTTAGGGAGTAACACCAGAAACCAGAAGGGTTTGGATACTTTACAAAGGATCATACAAAAATAAATCCGACTCCTGTACGCCGTCCGGAAATTACAAAGAGAGAATATTACAAAAATTTTAAATATGACCTTGAATTTAACAAAAAAAAAATCTTTAAATTGCTGAAAGAAAGTTAGATGACTGAATGAAAAGTACAACACAAGGACAAAACGTCACGATGCTAGGAAAGGGCTCAGGGTGACTGCAGTCCAAAAGAAAATTTAATTATAGCGCAACTACAAAAAAAAATACCCAAAAAATTTAAATTGGTAATACCAAAAAATTTATCAAACCGGCGCTAAACTAAATTTAAAATCCTGGAGGACTAATCTCCCACGCGGCGGGTAGCAAATCAACAAAATAACTAACACCCAAAATTTGGATTTGCCAACTACAAAAAAAAAATGGCGCGGAGAAAAAATCCGGTTTCCTAATCGAAAACAAGTTCCAACCGTGATCCAGCAGGATTAAACAAAAAATGGCCGCAATACCCACCACTCACTCACGCACACATACGGAGGATAAGGGTAGGATAGTGATGGGAGGAAAGTTAAGCAGAACTACTATAAAAAAAATTAACTAAATGAAGGGGTTCGATGACCCGGGGGGAAACTGGAGCTATAAGGTTGATAGCTCGGGCTACGTTAAGCAGAATTACTAGATAAAAAGTACACAAAAAATGAAGGGGTGCGATGACCCGGGGGAAAACTGGAGCTATAAGGTTGATAGCTCGGGCTACGTTAAGCTGAAATACTTGATAATATAGTACACAAAAATCATAAAAATTTTGCCAAAAAAAGAATCACTAAATCCAAAAGAAAAATCTATAAGAATTTTGAAGATTCAGTGGCATGGTGGTGAGAGATATGAGTTCGTAAACTCAGCTTAATTCGCAACTACAAAACTTTAATAATTGTAATAAATTTAAAAATAAAATATTCAATACTCTGGGTAAAAGAAACCCAACTGTTAATGGTAGTTACTCGATACAAATGCACTGCCCTCGGCTGCATAAGGCAACACGTGGGTGGTACAAACAATGAAACTTTACCAAATCTAAATCATCCAAATAACCAAAAAAAATTGAATAAAGTTCGAGTAACTCACCACTAGCAGCCGTAGCAGGTCCTCAACCCAAACGTGAAACAATGATAAATTTGGAAACTAAAAGAGAAATCACGTCTCGCACCACGATGCACTGAAACTGTAGGCCTCTGCCTGCCAAAAATAAAAGTCGAAAAGTACAAGCTCGAAGAGAAGAAGAGAGTAGTGAAATGCCGGTGCATTCCTCTTATATGCAAATAATTACAGCGCCTCTACTGTCAAATATGCCAAAACTAAATACGGCGGAAATAACTTTTCAAACTTTTGGCGTAAGTTCGCGCAACAGTGATAAGTCACTATTCGATTTTAAAAGACTAATAAGCAGTAATAAGAACTGAATTAAAATTCAAATGGGGCAAACTTTTTGAACAAAAAAATAAAATATTTAGTGTTTCACTGACATTGCCGCGTGAAGCTAGCAGAGTTAAAAAAATAATTGTTAGGAGGTGTACCATCTCAATAAAATTGTGGCTCAAAGATTTTTATTTATTCAGTAAGAAAATTTTTTGTAATGAAAACGAACCAGTGACGTTGCAAAACGTCACAATATATATATATATATATATATATATATATATATATATATATATATATATATATATATATACAGGCTCTATGTTAATAATATGCCATAATTCATGGTATAAAAAGAACTGAAAGAATTTATAATCTGAAATACATTCTTCATAATCTGTCAAGTTGTAGAAGTTGTGGGACTGTTAAGCCGACCAATTACGCTTCTTCATTAATTAAAATCAAAAAAACAAGTTGTTTCAAAAAACAATATTTGTTTGTTGTCATAAATGACGTTGAATTTGCAATAAGTGGCATAGTACTTAGATATTTAGTAATGCCCATTATTTTCACTAATCAAGAATACACCGACCTGCATTTGTTGGTTTACGGAGAAGTGCACTAAAACAGTCGCCATTAATAAAAAATATATTATCCACGCTCCGCCTTTGACATCAAACCTTCGAAAATGACAAGTGTTGTTTTCACGCAAACTACTGTGATTCTTAAATAAGTCTTAATTCTAATAAATAATTGTTATTGGTCCATCTTGATGTGCTTTTACAAAATTTGCAACAAGCACATTTGAAAAGAAATTATTGCATATTACGATACATTGCAACCTTGTTTATTCACTGGTTGCTTACGTTACTTACATAACACACTGTATTATCTTTGATAACGAACAAAAAAATTGAAATAACAAGTTCTCAAGTCAAGAGAACAAAAAAAAAATAACACATATTCTGAAAGATACTCGTAATATAAATAAAACATAGTTATATAATACGAGTATGTACATATTTTAAATATTTTTAATTTTTGTCGAATTCCAGTTACAGGGTTACGAGTTTTTTCTTAACGGCATCCACTAAAATCTATAACTGGAAAAAAATTACATGGCATGGGTTTCTATAAAAACGTAAACAATCATCACATTGCCAACTACAGTGACAAATTTTCCTCTTGTAGACCAGCGTTTATCAAACATTCCATCGCAATGTCCAACATACATATTTATTTGTACTAATACCGCAGCCCAAATATACGAATATATAAGATGAATATAGGAATCCTTCACATAGGCGTTTAACATGGGAAAATAATTCCATTTCAGTTTTAAACATTTAGGTTAGAAAACTATTTAATGTTTCAGTCATATGAGGGAGTATCAACGATTAACGGTTCAAGCGAAAATATGATGATCAGGGCTTCATATACATATTTGACAAAAAACGCGAAATTTTGAGGTTATTTGAATGCTGTAAGTCGTCTGATAATAATTAATGAAATCATTCTCGAGTACATATGCCTAACAATCTGAAGACAGATGACTACTGCGGCCTATATTTTATATTATAGAGTAGAGAAAGAAATATGCATCTTTAAATAAGTATACTTTACATTTTAAATTTCAGAAATCGTACCCGATACACCTAAGTAAATATAAGAATTTTCAAAAAAGTTTTTCTCCTTTTTCCCATTCCATTGTCTTCTCTTTCCACTATTATTTTTTAACGAATAACAAATACAATTAATTATCTTCCTTACTTTTAAAGATTATATTTTAATTTACAATGATACAATATACATAATAAATAAAACAATTAAATATGAGTGCCATCATGGTATATTATCCTTTTTTGGTGTTCCAATCTACATTCTACACAGATATCACTAATGATGACAATGACCAAAAGGGTCACTTTTGAGCTACTTAAAATTTGAAATAATTTTAGCATCAGTCGGGATCAATTCATAATCTGCAAAAGAATTAGAAAACTTTGCGTTTATTTTATCTAGAGCACTATTTTTTATAACTCTGTTTCAAATACCATTAACTTTACGATTGATTCCTACAATTGTAAACAAAACAGTATCGGAAATAATCTCATTCCCGTCATTCCTGGAATCCTATGAATTTAACTTTTCATTCTTTTATGCTTGAAAGAATTGTTTTAGTTTTGATAAAAAAAATATTCATCCTCTATTGGCGATAATTTGAAATTAATGTTCTCTGGGGCAATTGTAAATTCCTATCTTTTAACAACAAAAATATTTCTGCTCGTTTCATCGATTTACTTTACGTGTTTATCCAGAAAAATTAGTGCGCAAATTTCCACAATTAACTCAAAAAATATTCTAGAGAGTCGGGAAGTGTATTTTAATCAGGGACATCATTAAGGTAAATTGAACAAAGTCTGCGAATTGTAGAGAAAGTGAAATTATAAGCAAAGACGCAGACAGTGGCCTGCTGCCATGTAGAGTGTGCTAATACTGAACGAAGCTCGCAACACGGTCCCTAGAGGCGCTGCACTCGAGCTCGATAGTGGAGAGAGCCATTACACCCCCGGGGCCGATTTGCTTTTATTTATTTTTAAACAAACGACGTGGATCATGTTCCAGCAAATCCAACAAATTATTTTATTGAGAAATTTATAGTGTGATTTTAATAGCGCTTGTGCCAAAATTTACACTACGAAAATAAAAATATTAATACATTATTTAATATTACATATTTACTTAAGTTTAGCCACAGGCAGAGATCGGATGTAGCTAGGTTAGGTTCGAACAGGTACTTAAATTTTCGTAGTGGTAAATACGTAAATGTATACTTTCTGCTAACTTAAGGTGGCTTTAGACGATCAAAGACTTATGTTTATAGAAATTTCAACGTGTGATGTTCAAATATTTTGAACAAAAATATCTATTCTAGGACATGTTCTTAGTATCAAGGTCAGTTACTTCTAAGTATTATTTCGTCCAAGATTGCATGCACTATATCTTGTAATGTTGGCATAAAGATTTTTTGATATATACATATCAGTCCAGTCAATAGAGGGTTTTACCCTACAAAAGGTGTTGAAGAAACGATTTTAACATATGTTATTTAGGCCGAGACGGGAATGAAAAATTCAAGTTTTTGATAATAGGGGGGCTCGGCGCGAACCGCTATCTTCGATCAAATGTGCAAAAAATGAGTTTTTTGGTATTTTCTCAAAAACAGTTGCCCGTATCAAAATTTTACAAGAATACAAAATTAAAGCTCATAAATTTTTATACAAAAAATGGTTGTTACATTTCTACCTAGGATGAACTCTTCGAAACTAAATATTTTTTAAATAATTAAAATGTTTTCTAGCTAACTATTTTTAAGAAAACTCTTTGAGAGTTCATCCTAGGTAAAAAATGTAGGAACCCTTATTTGTACAAAAATATACGAACTTTAATTTTGTATTGTAAAATTTTGTTACGGGCTAGTGTTTTTGAGAAAAGAGTCAAAATCCAAAAACCATTCATTTTTTACACATTTGATTCAAAATGGCGACTCACGCCGAGCCTCCCCTAGATCAAAAACTTTAATTTTTCATCCCCGTACCAACCTAAAAAATATGTTAAAATCGTTTCTGCGCCACTTTTTGTAAGGCAAAGGTCTTTTTTGGTCTCCATTGAGTGGACTATATGTTATATATCATGGTGGTATATTCAGTAAACAAACTATGAACGCAACACTTACACTAAAGTCAAACAAAACATCAAACGCTCAGATAAAATGTGAAACTAAAATAAAATTATTAAAATACATTGGTACCAAATCTAAATTTTCATTCTCTTGCTGTGGTACGGTTATTTATAAACGAGTAGTGTTCATATAATTTGAACGTTTGATCAAATATTATGTTGTAAATATTTGTCCAATAAAAGTTCAATTTATTTGATCATCAAAAGCCGCCATAGTAACAATGGTAACTAAAGAATGTCGCATGAATTATAGACTGGCCGTATTACATTCCGTTTTTAATTTAAGGGGTTTCTCTCACAGTAAAAAAAGTATTTAACAAATTACTCCCAACCTAATTAACCTATAAATCTGAAAAAAATACCACATAAAGATAAACGCAGGATATAACTAAATACGTTGGCGAAATTTTTAAATTGTTATTATTTTCATATATAAACAATAAAAAAAAAAATAATACTGATAAAAATTCTTCGCAACTAGAATTGCACTGTAAATTAAAATATTTGTATCACATTGTTTTATAAAATTTTCAAATAGTAGACGAGTAATTTGTTAAATAAATTTAAAAATTACACGCGTTGGTCTAACGCGCCCCTGACGGTAATCATGTTTACTATTTTCAACAAAAGGAAGGGGCGCGCGCGAGGTAATGTAGTGGGAGAAGTGGGTTTGCACTAATTCATTCTTTCTCCCTCTAATTCCAATCTCTCTCATTTCTCGGGCTTTTACTTAATTTCTCACAATTTACCGATTTACGAAGATAAAAATTAAAAATACATTCTTTCTAAGATGTTAAAAATTTAATCACAGTATAAAAGCATAATATAAAAAATATAATTATATTAATTTCGTATTACTTATATTAATTATATTTTATAATTTATAACATTGAAACGTTAGAATACCTAATGTGTTTTGTATACATAAGTATACAGCAATTTACGAGCAATCAGTTATTATTGTTGTCGAAAACAAGAATAAAAAATCTGATATGGCCAGCACATTACCTTCCGTCAGTTCTATGTGTTTTGTAATAATTTCATACAGAAAGTTCCTTGCAAAAGATTGTATTGTACATTGTCTTCTGGCAGTTGTATGTAATTTTTATAAATTCCATGCAGGAAGTTTCTAGCAAAAGATCCTATATTTCCAGTAAAATTATAACACAAACATACTATGCCAATTGCATTTTACACTGACATCTTTCAATCATAATTTTCTTAATATAGCAGCTGTTCCCAAGTTATAGCATAGCTGGCTGCTTTATGACATTTAATTTCTTTATAATGTTTTAACTCTATATCTCTGTTGATTTTTCTATTCTTTCTAAGTCATCCGTAGATTTTTTAAAGTTAGTGTTTAAAAATATATCTTTTTTAGAAGTAAATTCTTCATTTAAATCATCGATTCCCAACTCTGCTAAACCATAATCTTCATCGGGAGGAACAAAGGTCTTCTTTTTTGATTTAAATAATTTTTTCTTTGCCTCGCTTTTCATACGTCTTCTTTTTAATGTATTTATGTATTTTTTACTACGTTTACCGGGGCTTTTATTTGTAATGGCTTTATGAAGAATACTATAATATTCTTCTTTCTTATTGAAAGATAAAGCTGCTGCTCTGCACCGAATATCATATCCATTTTTTATGGCAAAATTTATTCTTTTGCCCCCCACAAATTTACATACAACATGTTTAGTAATAGACTGTATGCGTTCTGAATTAGTCTATTGCCACAAGAAATAATGTCGTCCAACAAACCAGATTCTTTCATGGCATCTATATAATTGTCCTCGTTATCTTTTGATCCCGTGCAAAAGTATTGCTCACAATTTTTATGCTCTCCAAATACGTGATATGGACAGTTCAATATATCATTTGTAAGCTTTGATATTTGTGTAGTAATATCAATATTTTGTTGACGCCAGTGATCAACTGCTTTTGAAATTCCTATGCGTAGTCGTAATATTCTCTTACTTCAAATTGATCTTAGTTTTGCGTTTACGTATTTATTTTTGGTACTTGCTGATTTTGTAGTTAAAGTTCTTAATCTGGTACAGTAATTGCGCAACAAATGATTGGTACATTGAATTTTTTGTACAATAAAATCATTTCCATATGGTTTCGCAGCACATATTTTACTGTATACGCTGCTATCACCATCCCCAATTAATTTATTATACTTGATACCATGCAATTGCATACTACACATAAAGCCTTCGAGTATAATGTCGGACTCCATAGAATATTATTATTATTATTATTATTATTATTATTATTATTATTATTATTATTATTATTATTATTATTATTATTATTATTATTATTATTATTATTATTATTACCGTTTTATTCGATTTCGCATGCTTTTTAATGGTAGGGAACATTATGTTTTGTTTTTTTTTTAACCATTTTGATTTGAAGTAGAATTTATTTAAAAGTTATACAAATAATACCTCTACAATTTAACAATAATCTTGGAGAATGAATAAATAATACGCATTCACGGCAAATCTTTTCGTAGTGTCCAGACTGGGGGGTGAATAATGGTCGCTAGCCAATCAAATTTTATAAACAAGAACGGAGCTAGATAAATAGAGACAACATGTTGTCATAGCATATAGGCTGCCAGCGCGGGTACCTGAGGATGGCGGGGATTTATAAGCTAGGAGCGCTGAGCGATAAAACCCCCTTAAGAGCATTAAATTCAAAGTTAATCCAGTATAATCAATAATTTTTATTTATTCTCCCATCACAATTAAGTTGTCCTTTTTGACATATAGACAATTTTCATATAATTAATATTTTACTTTTACGACCCCTATTGTAAATTAAGCATACCTTTCTTGGAAGATAAATAGGCAAAAAGAAATGGATTACTTGACATTCGAACCGAGCTATCTGCTGCCGATAAATTTTTACAAAAGTCTTCTAATACACATATAAGGCTTTTATCAGATGTTAATTATGTTTGTCAAATTATTTGTAAATAAATGTTTTCGATCGAATTCGAACTTGAGTCGTCAGATTATCGACCGGTCATTTAGTTCATTGATATCCAAAGTGCGGTACACCTACTTCTGGGGTTATGCCAAAGAAGCAAGTATATTGACATGAAAGAAATAAACAATAATACAACTTTTTAGTTTATGTCCTTTATATTTTGTTTAAACCCAGCGTTGTATTATGAGTTCTGAAACAAATATTAACTTCCTACGTTAAACTTATTCTATTATAGACATAGACATTATAAAAACGCTTGTAACATTGAACTGAAAGTACCACTTCGAATTGATCGGTACGTGTACAATATTAATTTTTGACCGTGACTAAATGCACTTGATTTTTCCCTATTTACATAACGTTGGGTTTTGGCACATTTTGGAATTTATTTTTCTCCGAGGTAATAAGAAGTTTAAAAAATCTGCTCTATATTGGAATATGTGGACAATATTTAAAATCCCAATCATTGTTCTTAATTTGACTGGAGTATAACTTTTTGGGCTTTTGTGCAATAATTTACCCATCTACAACTACCTTAATAATAAATGATTGAAATTTAGAATTTTGTCGACATTTTAGTATACAGTGAGGGATTAAAGTTTGGAATATTAAAAAAAAAACGAAATCAACTCTTTAAAAAAAAAAAAAACGCTGAAACACGTCGGTTTTAGTTTAGAAAAATACACATTAATATGTGCGACACATCTTCCATTTGTTTTTTTCCCTTTATGATCATTCAAATAAATCATAAGGTTACATAAAAATTCTGAGACAAATTGAGTCGGAAGGTGAATCGCACATATTAACGTGTATTTTTAAAAACAAAAAATGACGTGTTTAAGCGTTTTTAAAAAAACCGGTTGAGTTCACTGTTTATTTAATATTTCATACTTTAACTTTACACTATATTCCAATATTGAGTGGATTTTTTAAACCCCTTATTACTTCAAAGAATAAAAAACTTCCAAAATGTGCCATAAACCTATGTTATTTAAATGGGAAATATTAAGTGCATTTAGGCACAGTCAAATATTAATATTAAACGGAATCATTGCCAGCACAATTTTATTTTATTTTTTGGTTGCCTGGTTAAAATTAGACTTGACTTCTTTTAAGGTCCAACCTAATACGAACCCAGTCGCTCATGTATTACACCAAAGAATTTTGTGCAGCAAATTGATTTTCAGAATTAAAATTTATTAAATAGAAATTATTTATAGAAAAAAGTACATTAAATACGCTATAGTGTTAGCAATTAATTAACAATATTAAATATGTGTTCCAAGTGCAATAATATAAAAAACAAAATTAATACAACATTTTGTCTGGCGCATATCATTTGGATCATAATTCGAACGCAGAGTTAAATGTTTATATATTGTTAAAAACAGACAGGTGTATTTTTTTTTGTTTATACATTTTATCGAATATGTATTAAGAAACCAATTAAAACTTATTGTTGACATATCAATGTAGTGCGATTATGAAATATGTACGCGGAAAGTGTTTAACCTTTAATATACGAAATTATGTTATTGTTGCTCATAAAACTGGGCTTCCTGGGCAAAAATAAGTATTTCTTAAGGAGCGACAAGAAACATAATTTTGCAGTTTAAAATTACTGGAAATATATATATATATATATATATATATATATATATATATATATATATATATATATATATATATAGCGTTTTTGGGCTTTTGTGTGATAGTTTAACCATATATAATTATCTTAAGATTATTGATTTTCAGGTCATTCTAGTATATATTCCAATACTGAGTGGCTATTCTTATACCTCTTATCGCCTTTGACAAGATATGTCAAACCAATTTATTTAAATAAGGAAATCAAGTGCATTTAGTCACGGTTAAATATATTACGCAGAATTATTATTTATTTATTTGAAACCACTCTAAGGAGCAGCCTGGTTAAAATTCGACTTGAACCTCTTTAAAGTCCGCCCTGAATATTATATTGCGTATATATATATATATATATATATATATATATATATATATATATATATATATATATATATATATATATATATATATATACGCAATATAATATTCAGGGCGGACTTTAAAGAGGTTCAAGTCGAATTTTAACCAGGCTGCTCCTTAGAGTGGTTTCAAATAAATAAATAATAATTCTGCGTAATATATTTAACCGTGACTAAATGCACTTGATTTCCTTATTTAAATAAATTGGTTTGACATATCTTGTCAAAGGCGATAAGAGGTATAAGAATAGCCACTCAGTATTGGAATATATACTAGAATGACCTGAAAATCAATAATCTTAAGATAATTATATATGGTTAAACTATCACACAAAAGCCCAAAAACGCTATATATATATATATATATATATATATATATATATATATATATATATATATATATATATATATATATATATATATATATATATATTTCCAGTAATTTTAAACTGCAAAATTATGTTTCTTGTCGCTCCTTAAGAAATACTTATTTTTGCCCAGGAAGCCCAGTTTTATGAGCAACAATAACATAATTTCGTATATTAAAGGTTAAACACTTTCCGCGTACATATTTCATAATCGCACTACATTGATATGTCAACAATAAGTTTTAATTGGTTTCTTAATACATATTCGATAAAATGTATAAACAAAAAAAAATACACCTGTCTGTTTTTAACAATATATAAACATTTAACTCTGCGTTCGAATTATGATCCAAATGATATGCGCCAGACAAAATGTTGTATTAATTTTGTTTTTTATATTATTGCACTTGGAACACATATTTAATATTGTTAATTAATTGCTAACACTATAGCGTATTTAATGTACTTTTTTCTATAAATAATTTCTATTTAATAAATTTTAATTCTGAAAATCAATTTGCTGCACAAAATTCTTTGGTGTAATACATGAGCGACTGGGTTCGTATTAGGTTGGACCTTAAAAGAAGTCAAGTCTAATTTTAACCAGGCAACCAAAAAATAAAATAAAATTGTGCTGGCAATGATTCCGTTTAATATTAATATTTGACTGTGCCTAAATGCACTTAATATTTCCCATTTAAATAACATAGGTTTATGGCACATTTTGGAAGTTTTTTATTCTTTGAAGTAATAAGGGGTTTAAAAAATCCACTCAATATTGGAATATAGTGTAAAGTTAAAGTATGAAATATTAAATAAACAGTGAACTCAACCGGTTTTTTTAAAAACGCTTAAACACGTCATTTTTTGTTTTTAAAAATACACGTTAATATGTGCGATTCACCTTCCGACTCAATTTGTCTCAGAATTTTTATGTAACCTTATGATTTATTTGAATGATCATAAAGGGAAAAAAACAAATGGAAGATGTGTCGCACATATTAATGTGTATTTTTCTAAACTAAAACCGACGTGTTTCAGCGTTTTTTTTTTTTTTAAAGAGTTGATTTCGTTTTTTTTTTAATATTCCAAACTTTAATCCCTCACTGTATACTAAAATGTCGACAAAATTCTAAATTTCAATCATTTATTATTAAGGTAGTTGTAGATGGGTAAATTATTGCACAAAAGCCCAAAAAGTTATACTCCAGTCAAATTAAGAACAATGATTGGGATTTTAAATATTGTCCACATATTCCAATATAGAGCAGATTTTTTAAACTTCTTATTACCTCGGAGAAAAATAAATTCCAAAATGTGCCAAAACCCAACGTTATGTAAATAGGGAAAAATCAAGTGCATTTAGTCACGGTCAAAAATTAATATTGTACACGTACCGATCAATTCGAAGTGGTACTTTCAGTTCAATGTTACAAGCGTTTTTATAATGTCTATGTCTATAATAGAATAAGTTTAACGTAGGAAGTTAATATTTGTTTCAGAACTCATAATACAACGCTGGGTTTAAACAAAATATAAAGGACATAAACTAAAAAGTTGTATTATTGTTTATTTCTTTCATGTCAATATACTTGCTTCTTTGGCATAACCCCAGAAGTAGGTGTACCGCACTTTGGATATCAATGAACTAAATGACCGGTCGATAATCTGACGACTCAAGTTCGAATTCGATCGAAAACATTTATTTACAAATAATTTGACAAACATAATTAACATCTGATAAAAGCCTTATATGTGTATTAGAAGACTTTTGTAAAAATTTATCGGCAGCAGATAGCTCGGTTCGAATGTCAAGTAATCCATTTCTTTTTGCCTATTTATCTTCCAAGAAAGGTATGCTTAATTTACAATAGGGGTCGTAAAAGTAAAATATTAATTATATGAAAATTGTCTATATGTCAAAAAGGACAACTTAATTGTGATGGGAGAATAAATAAAAATTATTGATTATACTGGATTAACTTTGAATTTAATGCTCTTAAGGGGGTTTTATCGCTCAGCGCTCCTAGCTTATAAATCCCCGCCATCCTCAGGTACCCGCGCTGGCAGCCTATATGCTATGACAACATGTTGTCTCTATTTATCTAGCTCCGTTCTTGTTTATAAAATTTGATTGGCTAGCGACCATTATTCACCCCCCAGTCTGGACACTACGAAAAGATTTGCCGTGAATGCGTATTATTTATTCATTCTCCAAGATTATTGTTAAATTGTAGAGGTATTATTTGTATAACTTTTAAATAAATTCTACTTCAAATCAAAATATATATATATATATATATATTTGAAGATACGGAGAACACGTATAACGCAGAACAAGTATAAACGATGCACAAATAATATAATGAACGTACAAATGTTAATGAAGTTTATTAGCAGATATGTTACTTCATCAAAACAATCATATAAACTCATCAACACATGTATTTTGTACGTTAGGAGGGATTGGTGTGACGGTACAGTCTGAGTACCAAATATTCTTAACACCCCTTCATTGGATCAGCTTCAACCTGTTACTCCAAATTTATGTAAGCAATTTTAATGTTTAACCTTTGGTAATCCTTTCGTCAGTATGTTGGCAGGCATTTTGTCGATTGACAAATAGTCCACTCGAATGCCCCCCGATGAAAGGACTTATCGTACGAAATGATGTCGTATATGTATATGTTTAGTACGAGAATGGAATATGGGATTTCCGGAAAGCTTCTGCGCTCCTATATCGTCATTATATGTATTTGTATGGTCTATATACCGCTGATTCCCATTTCTTCCGCTAATCTCTTCCGGTGCAAAGCTTCTTTTACAGCTTCGCTTAAGGCCATATACTCGGCTTCAGTTGGGAATAACGCCACAGTTCGCTGCTTCCTTCAATCCCAGGATACGGTTCTATTATTCATTGCGAACGCGAAACCAGTGTAGGATCTGCGGTCGTCGATACATTCCGCCCAATCAGCATCCACGTAGCTGATAAAATAGCCCGTAACTTTCTTGAATGTAATCCCCATATCAGGAGTACCTTTCACATATCATAGGACTCTCTGGTTGCTTGCCACTATCCTTTATTGAATGTATAATTAAACTGGCATAGTACGCTCACAGCATGGGATATGTCAGGTTGGGTTGCGACGGATAAATACATGAGAGCCCCTACTTGCTCTCTGTATAGAAATTTTTCGCCATCATCTTCGGACCATGTACTTCTTTTTGATAGTTAAACTCTAATTTCAATCGGCGTAGCAACAGGTTTGCAATCTGTCATTTTGAAACGTTCTAGAATGCCCATTATGTATCCCTTTTAATTCATGGTTACACCAGATTTATTTCTAAAAAATTCTATGCCGAGATCATATTTTACGGCACCCAAGTCCTTGATTTCGAATGACTTCCGTAGGAGATGGTAGACTTTGTCTATTTCCTTCGTATTTCTCGAAAGAACCAAGATGTCGTTGACATAAACGATGATCAGAAGAAGATCGTCATCCATGCCTTTAACAAAGACGCATGGATCACCGGCTGTTTGTTTTACTCTAATTTTTATTTATTCTTTTTTCAGACGTTGACTCCAGGAGCGACTGACTTGCTTTAGGTCGTATAATGATCTTTTGATTCTACAGACATAATCGTTGTACAGGTATTTCAACATTTTCGCAGTCTAATCCATGATTTTGGATTCTGTACGTCTCTCTTGTAATATGAATTCGAGGATTCCCTTGGAATAATTTGGTGCCTCTATGAAAATTTCCTCTTCGACAACTCTGTTTAGATTGAACGAATATACATATTCCTACGAGCAGCAAGAGCTAGGACGAGTCGAATTGAGCTAAATCGTGCTACATGTGCAAAAGTTTGTCTATAATCCACACCTGGTTTCGGTGAGAAATTTTGCCGCATACTTGTTTCTGAGAATTAAACGGCTTACTATAACTGCTCGATCTTTTGGAGGTTCAACCGTATCCCAAGTATTATTCTTCAAAATGGATATACGTTCATCCGCCATTCCTAGCATCCATTTTTCCTTTTCAGAACTAGAGATAGATGATTTTATTGAAACTTCGGCTATACAAGTAAAATCAAATTTCTCTTCTTTAGGGTTTTGGTAGATTTTCCGTGCTCTGCACGTCGTCCAGTACGAATTATTTGAAGCCGTTAATTTTTACGAAATTTACTCGATTGCTGGTCTATATTTTGTAACTCAGGATCCTGTTCAAATTCCAATAAATCTGTATGTATTCTACTCTGGTTTTTCCTTGCTTCTTCTCTCTCGAAGCCTCGGAAATCTTCATCTGAATCCTCCGAAACATTTTTAGATTTCGAGGATATAATTACATCAATGAAATCAACTTTTCTTTGTTTCTCGTTTTTTTGATTTTGTTTTAAATTCGTACGTTGGCCTTGACAAAATTCATCATGATTTGTATGACTGTTACCACTATCACTCACTGTCAGGAATTTGACGTTTCGTGAGATTTCTATCTTACGTTCACTAGGAATCCAAATTCTAAACCCTTTGGATTCTTCAGCGTATCCTATGAAGATGCCTTTCTTTTCACAAAAGTCAAATTTTTCAGCATTCTTCGACCGGTTCAAACAATAAACTTGACAACCAAATTTATTAAATCCGTTGACATTTATAATTTTTCCAGTCTATTATTCATAAGGTCGTCTGTTTAATTTATTCGTTGGGGATCTATTCCTAGTAAAGTTTGCTTCGGCCCAAAGAGAAGGAGGAAGTCCAGATTGTATTAAAAGAAACCTAGACATTTCTACTAGAGTGCAATTTCTTCGTTCCACCACTCCGTTCTGTTCTGGATTATTCGGGATTGTTAATCTGCGTTGGATTCCATATATATGAGCAACGCTTTGAACTCGAAATTTTTGTATTCTGTACCATTGTCGGATTGTACGTATTTTATTTTCTTTCCTGTCTGCGTCTTCACGTATTGTCTAAAATCGTCAAATTCCTTAAATACCTCGTTCTTTTGGCCAACAAACTTTACAGTGCACCACC
Source organism: Harpalus rubripes (assembly GCA_963082715.1). Lineage (NCBI taxonomy): Eukaryota > Metazoa > Arthropoda > Insecta > Coleoptera > Carabidae > Harpalus > Harpalus rubripes. The sequence goes on from OY720452.1 coordinate 48,075,956, forward strand.
CGGTGGCATCGTCAATGAACGTGACGAAGTAACGAGCGTTCACGTTGGAACAGACACGCATGGAACCGCAGACGTCCGAGTGTATTATTTCACTAGGTTCTATTTTCCTATCGAACTTCTTCGGAAAAGGTGTTCGTACCATTTTTCCCAGAAGACAAACTTCACATTCGAAGTCTGTTTCTTTGTCGATGACTTCGATTCCTTGAATGGCTCCGTTCTTAACTGCTTCACGCAAATCCTTAATAATCAAATGGCCTAACTTCACGTGCCATTTTTTAAGAGTTCCTTTTTGTAACTTTTCAGTTGCGATTCTTGCTTGTTCATCAGCGCTTGATTCAGTAATGTAAAACAATCCGTCCTTGCGATGTGCAACAAACAACGTCTTGTCATTCACATCTATAACTCTAGCAGATGTCTTACTAAAGATGACATGATGACCCTTGTCAACAATCTTTCCAACATATAGGAGATTAGTACGTAAATCGAGTACGTATAAAGTATCACAGAGATTGAAGATCTTATCGCGATCACCGGATCTTGTAGAAATCTGCACTATTCTTTTAGCATTGATTGTTGCCATGGAGTTTTTCGCTAGCTTTAATTTATCAGAAATATTAGATTCCACTTACGCGAAATTGTCGACATTCTTGCACATGTGCGATGTGCACCCGCTATCAATGTACCATATTTTATCATTATCGCGGTTTGATGTACATATCATTTCGTAAGAATTTATTTCTGACGTGATATACAGTGAATATTCTACGTTCTTCGCATTGTGTTGCTCAAAGCTGCGATTTGTCAGGCAGTTTGCAGCTTTGTGACCTGTCTTTTTACATCGAAAGCACTTGAAAATAAATTCTTTGTCCTTTTCGTCTCTTTCCGGCTTGTTTCTAGGCTTTTAAAATATTTGTATTTTCTTTCAGCAAACATAGATTTCGACATCGTGTTTCGTCGGTTGCTATTTCTTGCATTACTTTCTTGAACGATCCTGGGCTCATAACTTTTTGAAGATAAGGTGAATACGTATAACTCAGAACTAGTATAAACGAAACACAAATAGTTTAATAAACGTACAAATGTAAATTGTAATATTTGGTGCCACTACCTTTTGTAAGAAGGACTTTAGTGGGATTAATTTTATATTAAAACATACAAGGTTTTTTTAATACTTTATTTCCACACTCCCCAGTAAACACACAACCTTCTTTGTCAAATCCCAATGCCGAACTGACCCACAACAACAAGTCAAAAATCGTTCTAAACCGACTTGTCTCGGTTTTCGCGCCAAACACACTACACTCCTTCCACACCGATTTGTAAAAACATTTTACAACCATACATACATTTAAAACGTAGGTGTATATCTATCAGGCGCTTTTCTGCTTCTTTGTGGTCGTGCCACTGCTGCATCATCTACATTTTCATTTACAATAGTCGGTTTTACAATTGGTAATGAAACTAATGATTCAATATCATCTGGTACCGGGATTCTGCAAATTATTTGATCTACATGACGTTTGACAATTTTTCCATTTTGAATTAATTTAACAAGATACGTCCTACGACCTAAAACTTTAAAAATTTCCGCTTGAACCCAATACGAATCATTACCTTTGTATACCCGAGTCATAATTGTTTGATTTTTTACAAACATCTCTTTCCTCCTCCCACCAAAATTCCTGATTTGTGTCCCTTGTTTACGTTTAACAACCTTTTGTGTTTTCCTATAATCCAAATTAGGAATTTCTGTGTTAGAAGGCTTAAATAAATCTAACAATATTCTACAATTTCTACCCAATAACAATTTAGATGGTGTTTCACCAGTCGTGCAATGAATAGTATTTCGACAGCGTAACCTCGGCTTCGCCGAGTTTTTCCTAGGGCTCCGCCGATAGTGATTTATGATGCCCACGCAACATGCCCACTGAAACTGCCCACGCAACATGCCCACCCAAATTGCCCACGCAACATGCCCACCCAAACTGCCCACGCAACATGCCCACCCAAACTGCCCACGTAACATGCCCATACAACATGCCCACCCATACTACCCACGCAAGATGCCCACCCATACTACCAACGCAACATGCCCACTCAAACTACCCACGCAACTTGCCCACCCAAATTACCCACGCAACATGCCCACCCAAAATACCCACTCAACATGCCCACCCAAACTGCCCACGCAACATGCCCACCCAAACTGCCCACGCAACATGCCCATTCAAACTACTTACGCAACATGCCCACCCAAACTACTTACGCAACATGCCCACCCAAACTGCCCACGCAACATACCCACACAAACTACCCACGCAACATGCCCACCCAAACTACCCACGCAACATGCCCACCCAACATGCCCACCCAAACTACCCACGCAACATGCCCACCCAAACTACTGACGCAACATGCCTACGCAACATGCCCACCCAAACTACCCACGCAACATGCCCACCCAAACTACCCACGCAACATGCCCAGCCAAACTACTCACGCAACATGCCCACCCAAACTGCCCACGTAACATGCCCATACAACATGCCCACCCATACTACCCACGCAACATGCCCACCCATACTACCAACGCAACATGCCCACTCAAACTACCCACGCAACTTGCCCACCCAAATTACCCACGCAACATGCCCACCCAAAATACCCACGCAACATGCCCACCCAAACTGCCCACGCAACATGCCCACCCAAACTGCCCACGCAACATGCCCACCCAAACTACTTACGCAACATGCCCACCCAAACTACTTACGCAACATGCCCACCCAAACTGCCCACGCAACATACCCACACAAACTACCCACGCAACATGCCCACCCAAACTACCCACGCAACATGCCCACCCAACATGCCCACCCAAACTACCCACGCAACATGCCCACCCAAACTACTGACGCAACATGCCCACGCAACATGCCCACCCAAACTACCCACGCAACATGCCCACCCAAACTACCCACGCAACATGCCCAGCCAAACTACTCACGCAACATGCCCACCCAAACTACCCACGCAACATGCCCACCCAAACTGCCTACGCAACATGCCCACCCAAACTACCCACGCAATCTGCCCTCCGTAATTTGTGTACGGTTTAGGTTTAGAACATACGGGTGAAGCCGTGCGATTAAAACACGCTGGACTGCTGACCCAAATATTACCAGTTTCTTTTTGTCAGTTTTGTAAAATCTATTTACAAAATAAAATATAAACATATCTTAGATTAATACACTGACCGGCACAGAAAACAATCCTTGACATTCTATCTGTACACTGTACACTTTGTCCTCCTAATCTTTCTTGTCGTTGATGCTTTTCCTACATTTCTCGTCCATTTCGTCGTTTAATTACCTCGAACATTTTCAACAATCTATTTACAAAATAAATTATAAAATAAGAATAAACATATCTTACATTCATAGCGTACCTTACGTCGTTTAATTCTCACATTCTTTTCTTCAATTTTAAACCGATTATTTTCTGTAGTACAAATTTGTCATTAACATATCAAATGTGACAGAAGACAGTATTTATCTTTTTAATTTTACACATGTATTCTTCGTTCGATTGTGAAACTCTTCTAGTCTTTATCAACGTTTTCGTAGTTTTTAGTAACTTCTCACATTTCGTAAAATCTATTTACAAAATAAAATCTAAATTAACAATAAATATTGCTTAAATTCATTCCGTATACCTACCTCGTTTAATTCATATTCTTTTCTTCAATTTTAAACAATATATTTATTTATATTTAGCATTGAAATGGTCGACAACCCATTCGACATTCATAATTTGTCATTATTGACATTGACATCATGCCAAATTTTACACATGACAGCATTTTTATCTTTTAAATTTTTACATGTATTCTACGATCCATTGTTTTATTTTACGTTTAATAATTTTTTACTCGAAAACTATGCATCCTACAGAAATTTGTCCCATTAGAAGGGCCCTGAAGCCAATCATTTCCTACAAGTAAATATAAATTTCATGAAAATCGGTCGCACCGTTTAAGCTGTAGCCTTGTCTAAAGTTTGGCGATCGTCTTGATTAAAATATATAACTATAGTGAGTGAATCTGATCATTTAGTATTAGGACTAGCGTAACCTCGGCTCGGTTTATGATACCCACGCAACATGCCCACCCAAACAGCCCACGCAACATGCCCACCCAAACTGCCCACGCAATATGCCCACCCAAACAGCCCACGCCACATGCCCACCAAACTGCCCACGCAACATGCCCACCCAAACTGCCCACGCAACATGTCCACCCAAACTGCCTACGCAACATGCCCATCCAAACTACCCACGCAACATGCCCACCCAAACTGTCCACGCAACATGCCCACCCAAACTGCCCACGCAACATGCCCACCCAAACTGCCCACGCAACATGCCCACCCAAACTACCCACGCAGCATGACGACCCAAACAACCCACCCAAACTGCCCACGCAACATGCCCACCCAAATTACCCACGCAACATGCCCACCCAAACTACCCACACAACATGCCCACCCAAACTGCCCACGCAACATGCCCACCCAAACTACCCACGCAACATGCCCACCCAAACAGCCCACGCCACATGCCCACCAAACTGCCCACGCAACATGCCCACCCAAACTGCCCACGCAACATGTCCACCCAAACTGCCCACGCAACATGCCCATCCAAACTACCCACGCAACATGCCCACCCAAACTGTCCACGCAACATGCCCACCCAAACTGCCCACGCAACATGCCCACCCAAACTGCCCACGCAACATGCCCACCCAAATTACCCACGCAACATGCCCACCCAAACTACCCACACAACATGCCCACCCAAACTGCCCACGCAACATGCCCACCCAAACTACCCACGCAACATGCCCACCCAAATTGCCCACGCAACATGCCCACCCAAACTACCCACGCAACATGCCCACCCAAACTACCCAAGCAACATGCCCACCCAAACTACCCACGCAACATGCTCACCCAAACTACTCACGCAACATGCCCACCCAAACTGTCCACGCAATATGCACACCCAAACTACCCACGCAACATGCCCACCCAAACTACCCACGCAACATGCCCACCCAAACTGCCCACGCAACATGCCCACCCAAACTAGCCACGCAACATGCCCACCCAAACTACCCACGCAACATGCCCACCCAAACTGCCCACGCAACATGCCCACCCAAACTACCCACGCAATCTGCCCTAAAGAGCCCCACACGCTCCGTTATTTGTGTACGGTTAAGGTTTAGAACATACGGGTAAAGCCGTGCGAATAAAACACGCTGCACTGCCAACCCAAATACTACCAGTTTCTTTTTGTCAGTTTTGTAAAATCTATTTACAAAATATAATATAAATAAACATATCTTAAATTAATACAGTGACCGGCACACAAAACAATCCTTGACATTCTCTCTGTACACTTTGTCCTCCCAGTCTTTCTTGTCGTTGATGCTTTTCCTACATTTCTCGTCCATTTCGTCGTTTAATAACCTCGAATAGTTTCAACAATCTATTTACAAAATAAATTATAAAATAAGAATAAACATATCTTACATTCATAGCGTACCTTACGTCGTTTAATTCTCACATTCTTTTCTTCAATTTTAAACCGATTATTTTCTGTAGTTCAAATTTGTTATTAACATATCAAATGTGACAGAAGACAGTATTTATCTTTTTAATTTTATACATGTATTCTTCGTTCGATTGTGAATGAAACTCTTCTAGTCTTTATCAACGTGTTCGTAGTTTTTAGTAACTTCTGACATTTCGTAAAATCTATTTACAAAATAAAATCTAAATTAACAATAAATATTGCTTAAATTCATTACGTATACCTACCTCGTTTAATTCATATTCTTTTCTTCAATTTTACACAATATATTTATTTATATTTAACATTGAAATGGTCGACAACCCATACGACATTCATAATTTGTCATTATTGAAATTGACATCATGCCAAATTTTACACATGACAGCATTTTTATCTTCTAAATTTTTACATGTAATCTTCGATCGGTTATTTCAATTTACGTTTAATAATTTTTTACTCGAAAACTATGCATCCTACAGAAATTCGTCCCATTAGAAGGGCCCTGAAGCCAATCATTTCCTACAATTTGATACAAATTTCATGAAAATCGGTCGCACCGTTTAAGCTGTAGCGTTGTCTAAAGTTGGGCGATCGTCGTGATTAAAGAAAATATATATAGATAGTGAATCTAACCTTTTAGTATTAAGGACTAGCGTAACCTTGGCTTCGCCGAGTTTTCCCTAGGGCTCCGCCGATAGTGGTTTATAATGCCCTCGCAACATGCCCACGCAACATGCCCACCCAAACTGCCCACGCAACATGCCCACCCAAACTGCCCACGCAACATGCCCACTCAGACTGCCCAAGCAACATGCCCACGCAACATGCTCACGCAAAATGCCCACCCAAACAACTCACTCAGACTGCCCACGCAACATGCCCACGCAACATGCTCACGCAAAATGCCCACCCAAACTGCCCACTCACACTCTTTTCTGGCTCATGCTGTATAATTATGTAATTTAAAAGATTTTTTATTAGTACGATACAATAATTGGCACCCCCCGCAATGGCCTTGAGGATATATATTTATTTATAAATAAATAAATAAATAATTAAATAAATAAAAAATAAATAATTAAATACATAAATTAATTAATAAATTAATAAATTAATTAATTAATAAATTATTAAATTAATTAATTAATAAATTAATAAATTAATTAATAAGTAAATAAATAAATACATAAATACATAAATAAATAAATTAAATAAATAAATACATAAATACACAAATAAATAAATTAAATAAATAAATAAATAAATACATAAATACATAAATAACTATAAAAATTAAATAAATAAATTAATAAATTAATAAATTAATAAATTAATTAATTAATAAATTATTAAATTAATTAATTAATAAATTAATAAATTAATTAATAAGTAAATAAATAAATACATAAATACATAAATAAATAAATTAAATAAATAAATACATAAATACATAAATAAATAAATTAAATAAATAAATAAATAAATACATAAATAACTATAAAAATTAAATAAATAAATTAATAAATTAATAAATTAATAAATTAATAAATTAATAAATTAATAAATTAATAAATTAATAAATTAATAAATTAATAAATTAATAAATTAATAAATTAATAAATTAATAAATTAATAAATTAATAAATTAATAAATTAATAAATTAATAAATTAATAAATTAATAAATTAATAAATTAACAAATTAATAAATTAATAAATTAATAAATTAATAAATTAATAAATTAATAAATTAATAAATTAATAAATTAATAAATTAATAAATTAATAAATTAATAAATTAATAAATTAATAAATTAATAAATTAATAAATTAATAAATTAATAAATTAATAAATTAATAAATTAATAAATTAATAAATTAATAAATTAATAAATTAATAAATTAATAAATTAATAAATTAATAAATTAATAAATTAATAAATTAATAAATTAATAAATTAATAAATTAATAAATTAATAAATTAATAAATTAATAAATTAATAAATTAATAAATTAATAAATTAATAAATTAATAAATTAATAAATTAATAAATTAATAAATTAATAAATTAATAAATTAATAAATTAATAAATTAATAAATTAATAAATTAATAAATTAATAAATTAATAAATTAATAAATTAATAAATTAATAAATTAATAAATTAATAAATTAATAAATTAATAAATTAATAAATTAATAAATTAATAAATTAATAAATTAATAAATTAATAAATTAATAAATTAATAAATTAATAAATTAATAAATTAATAAATTAATAAATTAATAAATTAATAAATTAATAAATTAATAAATTAATAAATTAATAAATTAATAAATTAATAAATTAATAAATTAATAAATTAATAAATTAATAAATTAATAAAATAATAAATTAATAAATTAATAAATAAATGTATAAATAAATATATAAATAAATATACAAATAAATAAATATATAAATAAATAATTATATAAATAAATTAATCTCGGAAACTATAGATCGGACCCATGTTGATTAAACTTTTTACTCACTTGAAATGTATCATGGATTGCCTAATCATGAATTTTCAGGCGGGAACTTTTAAAATGCGCATCCTGTATTAGTAACATGTATATGAGTACACAATACTAAATTTAAAGATAAAAATAAATCAAACAAAACTAAAAGATGTGATATTTTAATTCTAGAGTAAACAGTTTACAAACTGCAGAAAAGTAAGTACTTACATTACATTAGATCTGAACTTTTACAACGAATTTGAAAATATATCAATAAAGTTTGGATTGTTAATAAGGGGATAGAATGCAAAAATCATAAGATGACTTTTCTGGCTCATGCTGTATGATTATGTAATTTAAAAGATTTTTTATTAATACGATACAATAATTGGGAATAAAAGAATTTTAATATAGATAATTTTAACGTAATATAAGAAAATAAAACACAGATTAAATTCTGTACCGTTTTAAGATAGATATCGAATTATGTATAATCTGAAAAAATTTTAAACGTAATAAGAAAATGAATTACAAAAAAAGAACAGATTAAAACATACTATCTAAAATTATGGAATTGTCTTGTTCCAGATTTTATGATTTTCCTGTAGGAATTAATTTTTATTCTTGCCTCTAAATACGTATTAGATATTTTACATGTGTTCTTTGTCGATTGTGATGTTTATTATGTCTTTCTCAGCCTGACATTGTTAAATCTATTTACAAAATAAAATATATAAATTAACAATAAACATACGTCTTAAAATAGGTAAAATAGGTATAGCCTTTCTTCAATGTGTACAGAGTTCCATTATCGTGACCTCATTCCTTATTTTTATTTTTTTATTCTGTAGTGTTTAATCCTTTGTCCTGTGTTTAGCACCAAATCTTTTTGGGTTCCATTTAAACACGTATATTCTGTTTTGCATGTTTACTTCCAGACTATGTTTTTAGTATTGATACGACATGCATAATTTGTCATTAACATATCAAATATGACATGACAATGTTTATTTTTTTAATTTTGTATATCGATTGTGATATTATTCTTACCTTTCTGATCCTTTTCGACTTGTTTCCTTATACATTTTCCAAAATTCTATTTACAAAATAAAATATGTAACATAATAATAAACATGGCTTAAAATCATTACATATACCTACCTTGTTACATTCATCATCTTTTCTTTAATTATTACATATTATTTAAACATTTTATTGCATTTAAAAGGAAGAAAACTGATAATTTGTCATCAATGCGTTTATCGTCTTAAATTATCAAGGAAAACTGTGATCGTTACTGTGAAAAATATTGTTTAGTTAGAAATATTTGTTTTTTACCTAGTTACTTATGACATATTTGGTAACACTGTCCAAGTACATATGAACCGTCAAATTTTATAATTTTTAATTAAAATGGTTTAGGCCTTTTTTACCTGTGCGGATATAATTGCCCATTCTCAAAATTTATAATTATGAATTAAACTTCTTTCAAATTGTCTCCATTTCATAAATATTTCCATTTAAAGGTTCAAAATGACATGACAAACATGGCGTTCTTCGTCTTAAATTTTCAAGGAAAACTGTGATCGTTACTGTGAAAAATATTGTTTCTGTCCCAATTTTCAATCTTTAATAATTTTTTACTCGAAAACTATGCATCCTACAGAAATTCGTCCCATTAGAAGGGCCCTGAAACCAATCATTTCCTACAGTTTGTTAAAACTTTCATGAAAATCGGTCGCACCGTTTAAGCTGTAGCCTTGTCTAAAGTTGGGCGATCGTCGTGATTAAAGAAAATATATATAGATAGTGAATCTAATCGTTTAGTATTATAGACTGGCCTAACCTCGGCTTGGCCGAGTTTAGCCTAGGGCTCCGCCGATAGTGTTTTATAATAGTCTACACGGACTGGACTTCACATTAGTCTAGCTAGGAATATTTGTTTTTTACCTAGTTACTTATGACATATTCGGTAACACTGTTCAAGTACATATGAAATGTCAAAATTTATAGTTTTCAATTAAAATGTTTTAGGCCTTTTTTACCTGTGCGGATATAATTTCCCATTCTCAAAATTTATAATTATGAATTAAACTTCTTTCAAATTGTCTCCATTTCATAAATATTTTCATTTAAAGGTTCAAAATGACATGACAAACATGGCGTTCTTCGTCTTAAAATTTTCACGGAGAACTGTGATCATTACAGTGACCTATTGTTTCTGTCCCAATTTTCAATCTTTAATAATGTTTTACACAAAAACTATGCATCCTACAGAAATTTGATCCATTAGAAGGGAGCTGAAGCCAATCATTTCCTACAACTTGGTACAAATTTTACGAAAATCGGTCAGGTTAAACGGAGCGTTTAACCTGTAACCTTGTCTAAAGTTTAGCGATCGGCTTTTTGATTAAAATATATAACTATAGTGAATCTGATCGTTTAGTATTAGGACTAGCGTAACCTCGGCTTCGCCGAGTTTTCCCTAGGGCTCCGCCGATAGTGGTTTATGATGCCCACGCAACATGCCCACTCAAACTGCCCACGCAACATGCCCACCCAAATTGCCCACGCAACATGCCCACCCAAATTGCCCACGCAACATGCCCACACAAGCTGCCCACGCAATATGCCCACCCAAACTGCCCACACAACATGCCCACCCAAACTGCCCACGC